>CM042220.1:27523906-27573906 GCA_023566465.1 Cottus gobio | reverse complement strand
ACACACCAGTTAGTGTATTTATGAGAAGCCCCTCCCCCCTCCACACCTTCGGGGTCGACACACACTTTTGGTCAAAATGTGCGTCATGTGACCCGCCTGTGTGACTCTGATCTGCATCTCTTCTTCTGTGGTCTGTCGCATAATGTAACTGCTCACTAATCCATTAACAGAGGCCTCTTGACTCGAGGCCTCCTCCTCTGTCCTCCCTCGCTCTCGTCCTGCGACTTCTCCTCTCCGGAAATGAATGTTTTTATTTGTATATTTCGTGCATTTGTGGTGTGAAGTCAGATTTGAGGTCCGAACGCAGAACAAACGTTGCTCAGAGGGTTTTTAAAGGTGCTCTGTTTAATAAGGTTTAATATTTGGCCACATGCACATCCAAACAAATAGGGGGCAGCATTTCACAAAAAATAGGCAAAATAAGGACATCAAAAGTCACTATCGCCCCCTGAGGCTACACGTGGTATTACAGGCCAATGTTGGCTCATCTTTTAGAAGGTTTTAAAATAAGATTCTGCCCAGATTTTACACATTGCACCCTTTACGCCTTTTTATTTCCCGTTTTCATCACTTGCATGTCAGTGAATCTCAGCTGTCGGCTTCTTTACAAACACCCGAAGAGCCTTTCTACCATGTAGAGTTTGGCCAGTGATTCTCACATTGCAGGTGTTTATTCTCTCACACAAACCTTCCAGTGCAAAGTAGTTTTGTTTTAAAGCTTTTCATGTAAACTGCCGTCGCTGTACCTCCTGTGTTTTACATTTACAGTCGCTGCCCTGCAGCAGAAAGCATGTTCTTGAGAATGATTCCCTCAAGGGGATTAATAAAGGGTACTTACTTACTTTCTTCTTCAGCCGTGCTGGGAAAACTTCTAAACCACCTCAAATATAAAAGTGTGGGTGTCTGAGAATAGTGGATGGCTTTAAGATGGGCGATGCGTACTTGGTGTGTGTTTTTCTTGTTTACGACGACGACGATGATGATGATGATGATGTGTGGGGGCCTCCATCAGGACGGAGAGGCGCTGGAGACGGGAACCAAGAAGTTTGAGGACCTGGAGTTCCAGCAGCTGGAGAGAGAGAGCAGCCTGGAGGAGGAGCGAGAGACCATCAGCCAGCAGCTGCTGCAGGAGAGGGCCGAGTACCACGGCAGCGTGGCCAAGCGGAAGGTGAGGAATCGAGCCCGCGTGTAAGAGTCGGAGCAGCCCGCACACATTTAGTCTGAGTCACGCGTCCTCGCTGCAGAGGTCGGGGCCCGATTTCAGTTCATTTACATCCAAACGCCTCGACTTAAAAACAGGATAAAAGGTTTTGCTCTGTGATTTTTAAGTGTTTATTTGTTGTGATGTGTGTTTGTTCTCATGTTTTAATTATGACTGAAAGCATGCATTTAAAATGTAACTTTCATAACTTGCTCACACACGTATGTACGTTGTATTCAGAGTGCGTGGGGAAATGCAAAACTCAGCTGGAGGAAAGCATCAATCAACGGTTTCCTTCTTCCTCCTCTAGGAGAAGGTGTCGGCTCTGGAGAGCCAGGCCCACCAGCTCGGCCTGCAGGCGTCCCAGGAGTACGAGCGGCTGGCCCGAGACCGGACCCTCACACTGCAGATGCTCCACAAGGTACGGAGTCCAGAGCATTTCAGCCACGGGGTTTTAGGGGAAACCCAGACGATTACACAACATCTGGGTTTAGTTTGCGTCTTTAAGAAGAGCATTGAAACAGCTGAGCCCAGTGGTGACTTTCTGTTATTTAAATTAAAAGACGTATTTAAAGGCGAATGCGTGTGTGTCCTCCCAGGAGAAGGAGAGGCTGTCGGCGCTGGAGAAGCGGTACCACGGCCTGACGGGTGGGAGGAGCTTCCCCAAGTCCTCCACCGCCATGAGAGAGGTGAGAGGACGACTGCTCCAACCCCTCAGTCATTTCTGTACTGATGTAGAGCTCTGTAGAGGTCTGTAAAGGCCTTTAGAGGTCTGTAGAAGCCTGTAGAGGTCTGTAGAGGTCTGTAGAGGTGTGGTGCAGCCAACATGTTCATGGACTTTAACTCTGACATGGAGCTCCCCTCCCCTCTGTTGTGCCCCAGCAGCCTGCAGAGGTACCAGACTATAGGTCATAAGTCCCGCCCCCTGGTGGCTGGCTGTACTATAGGTCATAAGTCCTGCCCCCTGGTGGCTGGCTGTACTATAGGTCATAAGTCCCGCCCCCTGGTGGCTGGCTGTACTATAGGTCATAAGTCCCGCCCCCTGGTGGCTGGCTGTACTATAGGTCATAAGTCCTGCCCCCTGGTGGCTGGCTGTACTATAGGTCATAAGTCCTGCCCCCTGGTGGCTGGCTGTACTATAGGTCATAAGTCCCGCCCCCTGGTGGCTGGCTGTACTATAGGTCATAAGTCCCGCCCCCTGGTGGCTGGCTGTACTATAGGTCATAAGTCCTGCCCCCTGGTGGCTGGCTGTACTATAGGTCATAAGTCCCGCCCCCTGGTGGCTGGCTGTACTATAGGTCATAAGTCCCGCCCCCTGGTGGCTGGCTGTACTATAGGTCATAAGTCCTGCCCCCTGGTGGCTGGCTGTACTATAGGTCATAAGTCCCGCCCCCTGGTGGCTGGCTGTACTATAGGTCATAAGTCCCGCCCCCTGGTGGCTGGCTGTACTATAGGTCATAAGTCCCGCCCCCTGGTGGCTGGCTGTACTATAGGTCATAAGTCCTGCCCCCTGGTGGCTGGCTGTACTATAGGTCATAAGTCCTGCCCCCTGGTGGCTGGCTGTACTATAGGTCATAAGTCCTGCCCCCTGGTGGCTGGCTGTACTATAGGTCATAAGTCCTGCCCCCTGGTGGCTGGCTGTACTATAGGTCATAAGTCCTGCCCCCTGGTGGCTGGCTGTACTATAGGTCATAAGTCCTGCCCCCTGGTGGCTGGCTGTACTATAGGTCATAAGTCTCTGCACCTATCCGTCGCAACATTCGCTCCCTCTCTTCCTCCTCTCTGGCCTCGTCTGTTCTGACATCCCTTCCTTCAACTGACTCTTTCTCACTCATGCATCCTAACTGTGCCACAGACACTCTCCTCTCTACTCTGTCCTCCTCTCTTGATTCTCTCTGTCCTCTTACGACACGTAAGGTTCGCAATTCCTCTCCGGCTCCGTGGTTGTCAGACCCGGTTCGATGCCCAGAGAGCCACTTTGCGAGCATCGGAAAGGAAATGGCGAAAATCCAAACACGCAGACGACCTGCACGCCTATCACTCTCTTCTCGCCTCCTTCTCTGCCTCTATCTCTGCAGCCAAAAGCCTGTTCTACCAATCCAGAATTGAATCTTCTTTCTCTAACCCCAAAAAACTCTTCTCCATTTTTTCCAACCTCCTAGACCCCCCCTGTCCTCCTCCTCCCTCCACCCTTCTACCGAACCACTTTGTCGACTACTTTACTAAAAAGATAGATGACATACGCTCCTCATTCACTGATCCCCTGCCCATAACTACATCTCCATTAACATTATCCGCCTCCCCTTCACTTTCCTCTTTCACCCCTCTGTCCCCCAACCAAGTTCTTACCTTGGTATCCTCTGCCCGCCCAACCACCTGCCCCCTTGACCCCATCCCATCTCACATCCTCCAGTCTATTGCTCCTGACCTTCTTCCCTTTCTCACCCATCTTATTAACACCCCCCTCTCAACTGGTTGTTTCCCTAACTCTCTGAAGGAGGCAAGAGTTAACCCTCTCCTGAAGAAACCCACTCTCGACCCGTCAGAAGTCAACAACTACAGACCTGTCTCTCTCCTTCCCTTTCTTTCCAAAACCCTGGAGCGAGCTATCTTCAACCAAGTCTCCTCCTTCCTCCACCAGAACAACCTTCTGGACCCTCACCAGTCTGGATTCAAGGCAGGCCACTCAACAGAGACTGCCCTCCTTGCTGTCTCAGAGCAGCTTCACACTGCGAGAGAAGCCTCTCTCTCCTCTGTCCTTATCCTTCTGGACCTTTCTGCTGCCTTTGACACAGTGAACCACCAGATCCTCATCTCCTCCCTCCAGGACCTGGGTATCTCAGGCACTGCGCTCTCCCTCCTCTCATCCTACCTCAGTGATCGGACCTACCGGGTAACCTGGAGAGGATCTGTGTCTGAACCTTGTCCTCTCACTACTGGGGTCCCTCAAGGCTCAGTCCTCGGTCCTCTCCTCTTCTCCCTGTACACCAACTCTCTTGGCTCCGTCATTCGCTCGCATGGCTTTTCCTACCATAGCTATGCTGATGACACCCAACTGATCCTCTCGTTTCCACAATCGGAAACACAGATAGCAGCACGAATCTCTGCTTGTCTGACTGACATTTCACAATGGATGTCCGCACACCACCTGAAAATTAACCCTGACAAGACGGAATTACTTTTCCTTCCAGGAAAAGTCTCCCCCACTCACAACCTGACGATTACTTTCAACAACTCAGTCTTGGCCCCGACCCCGACTGCCAGGAACCTCGGTGTGACCCTTGACAGTCAACTCTCCCTGACTGCCAACATTACCGCAACAACTCGTTCCTGTAGATTCATGCTGCACAACATCAGGAGAATACGTCCACTTCTCACCCAGAAGGCAGCACAGGTTCTCGTCCAGGCTCTGGTCATCTCGCGTCTAGACTACTGCAACTCCCTCCTGGCGGGTCTACCTGCTGGTGCCATCCGACCGTTGCAGCTCATCCAGAATGCAGCAGCTCGACTGGTCTTTAACCTCCCGAAATTCACCCACACTACTCCGCTCCTCCGCGACCTTCACTGGTTACCGGTGGCCGCCCGCATCCGCTTCAAAACATTGGTACTGGCGTACCGTGCTACGAACAGATCTGGTCCAGTCTACATCCAGGACATGGTAAAACCTTACACCCCAACTCGTGCGCTCCGCTCGGCTTCTGCCAATCGGCTTGTAGCTCCGTCACTGCGAGCTAAACACTCAACAAAGTCTCGACTGTTCTCTGTCCTGGCTCCTCGATGGTGGAATGAGCTCCCCATTGACATCAGAACAGCAGAAAGTCTCTACATCTTCCGTCGCAAACTAAAAACACATCTTTTCCGACTATACCTTGAATAAAGGATGTAGCACTTAAGTAGCATTGAAATGGCTCTTACTGATAGCACTTTGTAGTTGAACTTTTTGTCGAAATTGTACCTTCTTGATTCTTGTTGTTCTGATTCTTGTATGTAACCGTAGAATGCACTTATTGTAAGTCGCTTTGGATAAAAGCGTCAGCTAAATGAAATGTAATGTAATGTAAAAAAGTCCTGCCCCCTGGTGGCTGGCTGTACTATAGGTCATAAGTCCTGCCCCCTGGTGGCTGGCTGCACTATAGGTCATAAGTCCCCCTCAACTCCTCCGTGTTGCAGGACGTCACCTCAAGGTCGTGATGGTGCTGCCTGTCTCCCTGACGTGTTCGTCTTCACTCTTGTCTGTCTGTCTGTCTGTCTGTCTGTCTGTCTGTCTGTCTGTCTGTCTGTCTGCCTGCCTGCCTGCCTGCCTGCCTGCCTGCCTGCCTGTCTGTCTGTCTGTCTGTCTGTCTGTCTGTCTGTCTGTCTGTTTGTTCTATCTGTCTGTCTGTCTGTCTGTCTGTCTGTCTGTCTGTCTGTCTGTCTGTCTGTCTGTCTGTCTGTCTGTCTGTCTGTCTGTCTGTCTGTGAAGGAGTATGTGACAGTGAACCAGTTGAATCAGATGTACGGGATGCCGAAGGTGGAGTCGTCCCCGACGTCCCCGCTTCGCCAGCCCCTGCAGTCCGGAGCCGGAGACCCCGTCTTCTCCTGCCACCCCTCCCCTCATGGCTCCTCCCTCTCTCTCTCTGTGGAGGTGTGTGCTTCCTTCCTTCCCTGTTTCCTTTATGGCTGCATTTGTTTCCCTCCTGGTTTTAGTTGAAAACGCAGAAATGTTTTTTTATCCTCTAGCTTGTTAAAATCTGCAGACGCCTCAGCAGACGGACATTGTTCTCAATATAAAGATACAGATGCCAAACCAGTAACTTCCCAAAGTCCCACTACATCCTCTTTAATTCGGCTTTTCTGGATAATTGTCACTTCGTTAACTCTTTAGCGCCTCCATGTGATTTCACCACTCGAGCCTCGTCGCTCCCCGTCTCTTAAAGCGATAGCGCCGAGCGGTGGAATAAACTCACTGTTATCAGCCGAGCCAACAAAGAGCGCCGCGTCTCACCGGTTGTTTTCTCAGAGTTATGTGGGAATACAAACACGTTTATTGTTGTTTAAGACGTCTTGGCTCCGAAGAGAATTAAAAACATAAAATTGGATAAACTTCAAAGTGGGTCATTGCAGCTGCAACACAGAATCACAATGCAGACGAGCAGCTGCAGGCGGTGAGCCGGAAGAAGCTGACGTCTGGAATGTGCTGACAATATTTAAGAATCGTTTTCAAAGCATAAGCCCCCAAAAACACCTTAATTATGGCTGTTGAGGTTCATGGAGGAATGTTTATGACTGTCTTTACTGCTTTCTAATCTCTGCTCTCTGTTTCCTGTCTGGTGGTCCCTGCTTCCTGTCTGGTGGTCCCTGTTTCCTGTCTGGTGGTCTCTGTTTCCTGTCTGGTGGTCTTTGTTTCCTGTCTGGTGGTCCCTGCCTCCTGTCTGGTGGTCCCTGCCTCCTGTCTGGTGGTCTCTGTTTCCTGTCTGGTGGTCTCTGTTTCCTGTCTGGTGGTCTCTGTTTCCTGTCTGGTGGTCTCTGTTTCCTGTCTGGTGGTCTCTGTTTCCTGTCTGGTGGTCTCTGTTTCCTGTCTGGTGGTCTTTGTTTCCTGTCTGGTGGTCCCTGTTTCCTGTCTGGTGGTCCCTGTTTCCTGTCTGGTGGTCCCTGTTTCCTGTCTGGTGGTCCCTGCTTCCTGTCTGGTGGTCCCTGTTTCCTGTCTGGTGGTCCCTGTTTCCTGTCTGGTGGTCTTTGTTTCCTGTCTGGTGGTCTTTGTTTCCTGTCTGGTGGTCCCTGCCTCCTGTCTGGTGGTCCCTGCCTCCTGTCTGGTGGTCCCTGTTTCCTGTCTGGTGGTCTTTGTTTCCTGTCTGGTGGTCCCTGTTTCCTGTCTGGTGGTCCCCGTTTCCTGTCTGGTGGTCCCCGTTTCCTGTCTGGTGGTCCCCGTTTCCTGTCTGGTGGTCTTTGTTTCCTGTCTGGTGGTCCCTGCTTCCTGTCTGGTGGTCCCTGCTTCCTGTCTGGTGGTCCCTGCTTCCTGTCTGGTGGTCCCTGCTTCCTGTCTGGTGGTCCCTGCCTCCTGTCTGGTGGTCCCTGTTTCCTGTCTGGTGGTCCCTGTTTCCTGTCTGGTGGTCCCTGTTTCCTGTCTGGTGGTCCCTGTTTCCTGTCTGGTGGTCTCTGTTTCCTGTCTGGTGGTCCCTGTTTCCTGTCTGGTGGTCTCTGTTTCCTATCTGGTGGTCTCTCCAGCACCCGCCTCACCCCCTCAAGCTAGACTTAGACCAGTGGTACCAGGAGCTGATGTCGGGCTCCGGCCAGCTCGCTGCCCCGTCTCTGCCGGCCAAGAGCGGGTCGGGTCGCAGACCAGTGCTGCAGGTAGTGTGTGTGTGTGTGTGTGTGTGTGTGTGTGTGTGTGTGTGTGTGTGTGTGTGTGTGTGTGTGTGTGTGTGTGTGTGTGTGTGTGTGTTACTGTTAGGAACCTTTAACTTGTCCTGAACCAGTCTCAGTGTAGTCCTGGTCCTCTATAGACCTCCATCAGGTCTGGTTCTATAGAGTTCTTCTTAAAGATCCTCATCAGAGCCACCGGGTCGGATTCTGGTGAAACCAGATGGCATCATGCAGGTTCACCAGAACCTCCTTCAGCTCAGACTCCAGCAGAGACCAGTCCACCGTGGACAGATCCAGATCCAGGACTGAGAGGGGCAGCCTGTCAGACCTGCTGCAGTAGAATGAAGGTTTTCTAAAGGGACCCTGGTGCTGAGACAGTACTGCTGTAGTCCACAGGGGGCGCCAGAACCTTTACAGCTCTAAAGACTTCTTAAAAAGAAACGAGTTGCAGAAAATCAGCATAATAATTTCCTGAGGACGTTTTCAGGAACCGCTTTGATCTGTAAGCGTTCCCTCTGGTTTCTAGAAGGTCCTGAGGAACATTTTCCTCACTTAGTCTGTGTAGCATAAGACAATGGCTGAATTATTATTATTATTATTATTATTATTAGTATCATTATTATGTGATGCACATATTATAATTATATATAATTACATTATATGTTGCAAAGACAGCTTGAAGCCTCTGGAAACTAGAAAGTTTACTTCTGCTTTGAGGGGACAAACACAAAAATAACCCATCAGGTAAAAACAGGGTCACACCAGATGCATGCTGGGACTTTTTGTTTGTTAATTGGGTGTAAAACAGGAAGTCCGTTGATTTTTTTTCTGTGTTTTGGGGATAAAGTTGAGACCAATCGCCACAGAAAACTATAATCACTCAAATGAAGGTTGTGAACGCTTTCAAGTCACTGCTTTGAACACAGACACACACATGCACACATGCACACACACATGCACACACACAGACACACACACACACACATAGACACACGGAAACTCCCACGGTACATGAATGCAGCATTAACGTATCAAAGAGCTATTTGCTGAATGTGTGTGTGTGTGTGTGTGTGTGTGTGTGTGTGTGTGTCTGTGTGTGTGTGCTTTCTTTGATATTTTCTTGTCTGTCTTTTGATTCTGAAACTTAAACTGCTGGTTGAACCTTTTGATTTATTAAATCCAGCATTTTATTTAACGTCTGTGTTCAGCTTTTAACCATGTTGTGAAATACGGGGGGAGGGGTGGGGGTCTCAGGGGGGTCTCGGGGGGTCTGAGACCGCTGGATTGACACTTCAGACCCCTTGAAAGCCTCGATAGCCAATATGAGACCAGTATGTGTCAGAGAAACATCCTTTAGGCGTCTGAGGCCCAGTTCCATCATCCTGTTAACACATTGACTCCCAGCCGGCGGGTCCGTCTTCAGGGCCGCTTGTGGACCTGAACGGACACCCCTGGACTCCTCTGATCCCGGTCTCGCTGCTCCTCCTCCCTCAGGTGTTCCGCTCCAAGCTGGACAGCGATCCGGGTCTGGCCCCCCATCAGCCCAGGTCCAGCTCCGCCTCCCCCCTGCAGCTGGGAGCGGCGACGCTGGGACGCAGCAGCAAGGTGGTGTTGGTCCAGTTTGTGGTTCAGGCTTTGTGGTTCAGGCTTTGTGGTTCAGGCTGCTGGTTCTAACCCTCCCTCTGACCCGGCAGGGCCCCCTGCTGGCGGCCAGCAGCACCGGCAGCCTGCCCAGGAACCTGGCTGCAACCCTGCAGGACATCGAGACCAAGAGGCAGATCGCCCTGCAGCAGAAAGGTAACCGACCAGAGGCGTCCGTGGTGCGCGGGTTCGATGCCCATCGGAGCTCTACGGGGAGGAGCGCTGTTCACGGGACACGGGTAGACCTCCGTGAGGGGTCACAAGGCAGGCGGGTTATCATAAAGGTCATTCAAGGTTTCTGGGTAACGCACTTAAAGGGACAGTACTGATGTTTAGAGGTGTTCACGAGCTGTAAAGTTCTGCTGTGGACGTGTTCTAGACTAGATATAGATCTATAGATATAGATAGATAGATAGATAGATAGATAGATAGATAGATAGATAGATAGATAGATAGATAATGGGGTTACTGGGGTTTGTTTATCCATCACAAGGTAACTTTCACCAGAACTTGACAGCGGCTCATTTCAGACTCTGTCTTCATGCAACGCTCCTCTTCATCCTCCTCATCCTCCTCCATCTCTGGCGTGTCGTTACCCCCCCCCCCCCCCCCCCGCCCGACATTTCTTTTCATCTTTTTCTTTTGTCTGTAACATTGGAATCGCTCTTTCTTCTTCCATCAATCTTCCATGAACGTTCCCGCTGGTGGAGAATAAATCTTGCATATTCGGCGAGGAGCTCCTCCTCTCCGAGTCCTCGACCTGCTTTTCCAGAACGAGCTCATGCGGCATCGGGTGCCCACGGCGGTTAGATCCTGAGCTGTGTGGCGACAGGGCTCTGGGGGGGCGGGGCTTTGTGGTGGGGGCGGGGCTTTACTGAGAGAGCTACTTGGTTCATGTGGGCTGGTGCTGGTTGTTGCATTGTTAGCTGTGGTGGATCTTATAGTGACATTTGGTGGAGTTGTTTGCAGGCTGCTACACCCACTGACCCCCACCCCCCCCTTACAGGTCACCAGGTGATCGAGGAGCAGCGGCGCCGTCTGGCCGAGCTCAAGCAGCGAGCCGCGGTGGAGGCTCAGTGCCAGTGGGAGGCGCTCCACGGCTCCCAGTCCCACCTCGTGACCACGTCGCCCTCCTACTCCCCCGTCATGGCCTACGGCTCCGCCAGCGCCCCCCCGCCGCTGGTCCACCACTCCATCCTGCACCACCACCCGCTGGCGGCCGGAGAGCAGCCCTACGACACCCTGAGCCTGGAGAGCTCCGACAGCATGGACACCAGCGTGTCCACCGGGAACAACTCGGCCTGCTCGCCGGACATGTCCAGGTACAAGTACACAAAGTACCTGGTTACGTGAAGTATGCGTTCAAGCGGGACATACAGGCACAGGGGGGTTGTATAGAAGTCTGTGCTTCATGTGTTGAAGCTGTATTCTCTCTCCTGACCACCAGGGGGCGACTCCTCTGGTTGTATAGAAGTCTATGCTTCATGTGTTAAAGCTGCATTCTCTCTACTGACCACCAGGGGGCGACTCCTCTGGTTGTATAGAAGTCTATGCTTCATGTGTTAAAGCTGCATTCTCTCTCCTGACCACCAGGGGGCGACTCCTCTGGTTGTATAGAAGTCTATGCTTCATGTGTTAAAGCTGCATTCTCTCTCCTGACCACCAGGGGGCGACTCCTCTGGTTGTATAGAAGTCTAGGCTTCATGTGTTAAAGCTGCATTCTCTCTCCTGACCACCAGGGGGCGACTCCTCTGGTTGTATAGAAGTCTATGCTTCATGTGTTAAAGCTGCATTCTCTCTCCTGACCACCAGGGGGCGACTCCTCTGGTTGTATAGAAGTCTATGCTTCATGTGTTATAGCTGCATTCTCTCTCCTGACCACCAGGGGGCGACTCCTCTGGTTGTATAGAAGTCTATATAAATGACTCTTGATGTATTCCTTCAGTAAACATTGTAAACATGAGTTTATGTCTCAATCTCTAGTTTCAAGTCTTCTTCAATACAGCATGATGTTCATTTAGTAAATTATGCTCATTTAGAGTCAAACAGACCATAAAGCAGGGGATGCTTTAGGGGCGGGGCTACAAGGTGATTGACAGGTCACCAGAGACGTATACAGCGTCTCTACGTACACAGGCTGTGCTATAAACCCGCCTCCGGAACGAGAGGCGTCGTGTGATTGGCTCTCGTCTTCGTCCTCGGGCCTCCTGTTGATCAAGCTGTTACAACATCTGCCGGCTCAGCAGGTCCGACTGTTCGATACCTGTTAATCGCTCTCGGCAGACACATTAACGTGTTAGAGGAAATAAAGCAGCAAACTGGTTTTTAAATACCTCGTTTCACGTCCTCAAGGTAGAGATGAATTCAAACACTCATAATGTTTATGAGCTGAAGGACTTTCTCTACATGTTGTAGTGACATTTATGCTTTTGATTGTATTTTATTATCCTCACAATAACATTCTCTAATAGTTCTTATTTCGCACAATTTATCAAAATAATATCAGATGTTGATGAGAGGATTCTAATTAATGTCATAAATACATTCTCTGGACTTAAAGGAGACGCCAAAAAACATTAAATATAAATCCCATGAAACTTCACCAGTTCATCACTGACATTCAGAGTATTTATTGTGTTACACGTGTTATGACATTAATGTTTAAATATGCAAATGAGGCCTTTAGTCTTGTCTCCTCAGCGTCGGAGGAGCGGACGCCATGAAGATCGAGGAGATGGAGAAGATGCTGAGGGAGGCGCATCTGGAGAAAGCCAGACTTATTGAATCCCGGGTAAGAAGATTCAGTCTGCAGCTGATTGATGAGCCGCTGCCGATCACTCTGATCGATCCCTGAGGAGTAATGCGTCAGGCCAGCTCGTTTCTATCGGCCTCCATGTTTCAGACGTCTTCTTCTCTCCGGGTCCTGATGAAGGAGACAGCGACACTTCATGCACTTCAAGCACCCTTCATAAAGCACCCTTCATAAAGCACCCTTCATAAGACACCCTTCATAAGGCACCCTTCATAAGGCACCCTTCATAAGGCACCCTTCATAAGGCACCCTTCATAAGGCACCCTTCATAAGGCACCCTTCATAAGGCATCCTTCATAAGACACCCTTCATAAGGCACCCTTCATAAGGCACCCTTCATAAGGCACCCTTAATAAGACACCCTTCATAAGACACCCTTCATAAAGCACCCTTCATAAGGCACCCTTCATAAGGCACCCTTCATAAGACACCCTTCATAAAGCACCCTTCATAAAGCACCCTTCATAAAGCACCCTTCATAAGACACCCTTCATAAGGCACCCTTCATAAGGCACCCTTCATAAGACACCCTTCATAAAGCACCCTTCATAAGGCACCCTTCATAAGGCACCCTTCATAAGGCACCCTTCATAAGGCACCCTTCATAAGGCACCCTTCATAAGGCACCCTTCATAAGACACCCTTCATAAGGCACCCTTCATAAGACACCCTTCATAAGACACCCTTCATAAGACACCCTTCATAAGACATGAACATCTAACGTCTCTCTGCAGGAGCGAGAGACGGCGGCTCGCCGGCAGATGCTGGAGGAGGAGAGGAGGAGGAGGGAGGAGGTGGAGAAGAGGCTGCAGGACGAGACCTTCCACCGGCAGCAGCTGGTGGAGAAGGAGGTCAAGATGAGGTCCAAGAACTTCTCTCAGGTCGGCACGGGGGGCGAGCGGAGAGCGGTCGGGTGTTCAATACCTTCTGCTTCTGGATCGATACTACACGTAGAGTGTGTGTATTTGTACTCGTGTGCATGCGTGTATTTATACATGAATGTGCCCCAGGCCCGGCCCATGACCCGCTACCTGCCCATCCGCAAGGAGGAGTTCGACCTGCGCTCCCACGTGGAGTCGTCGGGCCACGGAGTGGAGAGCTGCTTCCACGTGCTGCTCACGGAGAAGATGTGCAGAGGCTACCTGGTGAAGATGGGCGGCAACATCAAGTCCTGGAAGAAGCGCTGGTTCGTCTTTGACCGCCTCAAGAGGACCTTCTCCTACTACGTCGGTAAGAGACCCGGAGAGACCTGCAGGGAACCGGGGGGGGGACCAGAACCAGGGAGGAGAACCAGAACCAGCTGGGTGACATGACTGAGAGGAGACAAGGAAACACATAAGTGAAGTATTTTACCAACGTCGGCTGTTTTAAGTGGACAAAACATTTTGTATTCCTCTCCTTCAGAAAGCTAATTGGAATGCGTCCTCTGACTTAACAATTCTTAATTGGTGTTTTCACCTTTTTGAAGTCAAAGACGGCTTCTAGTCCTCGTGGTTCTGTTCCAGAGAGCAGGGCTTTTATTTTGAAGGCCACAGAGAGTTGACGTGGGCTTCAGGGGGTTGAACCTTGAACGTGAGTGACAGGCGGAACGTGACCTTGAGCGGCGGCGTGCGCTGGGACACTTGTTCTCCTGTCGGCCTTTGAAGTCCTCGTGAAGGTTCTGCTGAAAGCTGCTTAAAGCGCCGTGCAGGAGGTGTGCCCAGATTACCCCCCCCCCCCCAGAGGAGGGGGAGGTGATTGAGATGCACAAACGCTCGCCCTCGACCTTGAACGACGGGCGCCGCTAACTCGCCTCTAATCGCCCGGCAACGTGTTTTATTTACTTGTTCTTTGTGTTTGGGCTCATTTCAGTTTGAATGCTAACGAGGTCGTTAGCCGCTAACCGCTAACGGAGAGAAGTGTTGTTCCTGGAAATGAAGCCTCTTCCTACCTACCACTCTTAAGTTGGCTGGTGGGAGTGTTTGTGCCCTGGAGGTGGGGGGGTGGAGGGAGGAGGAGGAGGGGGGGGGAGGAGGAGGAGGGGGGAGAGTTCCCCACCGGTTCCTCACTGCAGTTCTGCAGAGGCTGATGAAACAAACTGCAACGATGTACCAGAGCAGCGTAAGAATGCAGTCGAGTCTGAAAACACAATGAGAGCCCATCGGGGGGGGGGGGGGGGGGGGGTCGTCTCCCATCCATCATCACAAAACATAAATTGGTCATGATCAAAGTTTGACTTCTTCTTCTTTGCTTTAAATGGCCGCGTTCCTCCTGCCGGTGTTCTAGACACATGCATGTATATTTATATATCTTTATGTATTTATATATCATGTATTTATATATCTTCATGTCTTTATATATCTTCATGTATTTATATATCTTTATGTATTTATATATCTCTATGTATATTTATATATCTTCATGTATTTATACATCTTCATGTATTTATACATGTATTTATATATCTTCATGTATTTATATATCTTCATGTATTTATATATCTTCATGTATTTATACATCTTCATGTATATCTTCATGTATTTCTACATGTATTTATACATCTTCATGTATTTATACATCTTCATGTATATATCTTCATGTATTTATACATGTATATATCTTCATGTATTTATACATGTATATATCTTCACACCAGATAAGCACGAGTCCAGGCTGAAGGGTGTGATCTACTTCCAGGCCATCGAGGAGGTTTACTACGATCACCTCCGCAGCGCCACCAAGGTCCGTTTCTTCAGTTTCACACTTTTATTTATTTTCATTTAAAAACACCTTTCTGCACATTTTCTCTTTCTCTTTCTTTTCTTTTTGCTTCTTTTCTTTCCCCGTTTGTGATTTTGCTTTGGCCCCCGGCTGCCGTCACAGAGGGGATTGTTCAACCTGAACGTGACCAGTGTATGTATCGCGCTCCCAGTTCTCCCACTTAACCCCCCTCCTCCTCCTCCTCCTCCTCCTCCTCCTCCTCCTCCTCCTCCTCCTCCTCCTCCCTCTCAGGGTGGAAGCTCAAAGCCTGGTGATGCATGAGTCAAATCTGGTATCTGTTTGTGATTTGAATTGCCCGCCCGGTCTGATCCCTCCCAGTGTTCCCAGTATAAACCAGGAGAAACGTATTACATTTCATTGTGTGAGCACAGAACCTCTGGAGGGATTCGCTCATTTCTAACTCCCAAAAACAGTTTTTAAACAATCATTGTTTATCACAAGCTGTAAAAAACACCATTATCGTCAGATTGTCATCTCTCCAACGGTCCTTGAACACATCATGAGTGACTAATGCCTCTGGCAGAACGAGCAACAAAAACTAAGCTTAATATGATATTTCATCAAAAAAGTTCATTACATTTCTCCACAGTTCACTTTAAACATGAAACTGAGCTCCTCGGTGAGACGTCATGTGACAACCAATCAGAAACTCTGACTTCAGGAGGTGAACACAGAGGGTTGTGGGTTTTCTATTCCAGGTAGAAACGAGGTCTCAGCGACTGAAATGATGGAAGCAACTAAATAAAAATAAAAAGCCCCAAACCGGCTCTGGGGTTCAGCGGGTGAGGACTTGGACCCCCGGTTGAGCGTGTTTAGTTTTCAGGGACGCGTCCCATTACGTTCTGCAGCCGTAGGCGTCGTTTTTGTCCGTTTTTCTTCTTCTTCGTGTTCTTCGCGCCGCTCGACTTGAGCCTCACATCTCACAGCCTGTCATCTGTTTCTTATCTCTGACTTAAAGCTGTGTGTGTGTGTGTGTGTGTGTGTGTGTGTGTGTGTGTGTGTGTGTGTGTGTGTGTGTGTGTGTGTGTGTGTGTGTGTGTGTGTGTGTGTGTGTGTGTGTGTGTGTGTGTGTGTGTGTGTGTGTGTGTGTGTGTGTGTGTGTGTGTGTGTGTGTGTGTGTGTGTGTGTGTGTGTGTGTGTGTGTCTTTGATTCCACTTGTCATTTCAAATGTCATAAAGGAGAGAAAGAGAAAAGTCTGATGCCGTTAGACAGGAAGATGAAGACGAGGAGGAAGAGTGATGAAGACGAGTGGAGCTCGGTGGTCTGATTCCAAAAACTGACGTTCAGATCTGTGTTTTTTTATGAAAGCTGCAGAGAGACAGTAATTTAGCATTTTACAATAATTAAACATTTTATTTTAGTCACAGAGCTCAGACGTAAATAAATCTTTGACAAACTGCTCTGAAAGTATTTTAATCCTTAAAGTCGACCCAGAAACAACATTTATCCTCGTTTCTTTGTATATAAAATATAAAACATTTTGGTTTGAAACAGATTTAAAGATGTTTTCATTGTGCAGCATACAGAGTTTTAAAGCAGTCGAGCGTTTGTAACTTCCTTAAAGAAATGAGAAAAGCTGACAAATGTATTTATACAAATGTATTCAGGGTTAAATGAGCTCTTCACACACCGTGGAGCTTTTTCCCTTTTTTACTTTTGTCTCTTCCTCTGAACGTTAGCCGCTGACGGTTAAAACGCGTTAGCCGCTGACGGTTTAAACGCGTTAGCCGCTGACGGTTAAAACGCGTTAGCCGCTGACGGTTAAAACGCGTTAGCCGCTGACGGTTTAAACGCGTTAGCCGCTGATTAAGTGATATTCAAACATAACTGGTTATTGAAATAGTGCATTTTAATTGGATGTTTGTTATTTAGCACATTTAAAGATGTTAAAAAAAAGAACTATCTTTATAAATTAATTATTATCTCACCATTTGACCATGAGCTGTTTTAAAGCTGCATTATTGTGATTATGATTATTTTTACTACGTAGATGTTGTTTATCTTCGTGAGCAAACGGTTGTACTTCTTCACCAGCTAGCTAACGGTTAAACGCCAGACAAACCAAACCCGTCTACCATTTTATTTTTTTATAAGTTCAGTCTTGACCTGAATGTTTTTACATTTATACTTTGATACACAAACCAAGGCGAACAGCGTTTATTCTCTGGACGCTAAAACCAAGAACTGCAGCTAACGAACATCAATGCTAAGCCTCCAGAACCAGGTCTGATTGTAGCTCCTCCCCTTTTGCCCCCAGAGCCCGAACCCGTCCCTGACCTTCTGCGTGAAGACCCACGACCGGCTCTACTACATGGTGGCGCCGGCCGCGGACGCCATGAGGATCTGGATGGACGTGATCGTCACCGGGGCGGAGGGATACACGCAGTTCATGAACTGAGCGACTGTTTCCTGTTTCCTGTCCACAGCGCCTTGCTTGTTACTTTGATTAGTTTTTTTTTTAAATCTCACGGTTTGATTTTACTATGTAGATGTTTTCACCTCCACATTTTCTACGTGATTCAGTTTGGATTGAAAAAGGGACACACACACACACTCACACCTCTGTATATAAACCAAAATGTATACCTGTCAGACTTTTAAAAAGCCTTTCTAAATTGCCAAATGGAGATCTTTTAGTCACCGTTTGTTGAACCTTTTTGTATTTGTTTCCTTTTTCTCTCTTTTTTTTTTTTTACTTGTAGAGAAAATTGCCAAATGACATAATGCCAATGTTTTGTTTGTGTTCCATCGAGACCGAAAGCGTTTCAATCAAAGGGTTAAATATATTTAAATGATGTTCAGAGCTCGTAGGCTTCACACTGAAACTCCTGAGCTACTTCCTGGTCACATGACATTCACCAAAGGACTTGTTCAGACCTCACTGTGGTTCGACCAATACGGGAATATTACGTTCAGATATTACTCCACTAAACCCAGAATAATTAAATACATAAGACTGGTTACATTAGTTTGATCTTTTTTGGGAAATCCTCCTCAGTGGACCTGACGGTATGAAGCTGGAGACGGTTAGCTTAGCATAAAGACCGGAAGCAGGTGGAGGAAAAAACCCATGAAAACATGTTTTGTTTAAACAAAGAAATGACAAGTTGTAGTTGAGCTACGTCTGGATGCTAAGCTAACAGCTGTAGCTGCTTCATGCCAAGAGTTAGACGAGACTATTGATCCCTCTCTTATCGCAATGCTAAATATGACGCCGCAGACAGCTAGCTTAGCATAAGGACTAGCCAACAGCTAGCTCGTCTCGTAATAAACTGTCAACAGCTATTGACTTAATCTTGCTAACGTAATGTTAGCTTCACGGCTCGAGAAGCTAAAGAGAATAGAAATATCTCCCGTTGCCAAGTCTCATCGAAGGCCCATCCTATTTACTGGAGCCGTTTACGTTTCCATTGCATAAGAGCATTATGGGATGGAAAACGATTGTTCCCGGTATTAAGGAATATTGCAAAAACATGAAAATGTAAATGAATGGTCTTAATTATTTTGTGCTTGACGTCCTCAGAGAAAATAAAATGTCTTTAGCTTAGCACAAAGACTGGAGGGTATCGAACACCCGGTTTATTGGTCTGACCATAGTGTCCACACTCAGTCACTCCGTTGACACGTGTGCCATCGTCACTGCCGGCCTGAACCACTAGAGGGCGCTACGGAGACCAGGACGACAATATGGACAATTGTGCCTTGCCTGTTGTTGTTGGAAGGCTACGACCGTGTGACGGCGTTCTACTGGACAGGATGTGGACGGGTTCGTACGCTCTAGTGATGTACGGCCCTGAGCATTGTGGGGGATCGTTTGAACTCTAAATGTGCATCAGATACACGCGCGGTAAACAGATTGTTTCATGCTGCGTTCACAGCTGATCACTGGAGAGAAATAGCACCGATTAGTAAGCTGTCTGAATTCATGTTTCTCTGCAGACGGCTGTTAAAACACTTGTTTTCTGAATGGAGTTTGGCTCAGTCGGAGCGCAGCTATGCTAACGTTAGCTGCTCCACCAAACACGCCAACGTAGCGTCATTTAGGCGTAAACGCGTACGCCGGCGGCTCGGACGGGTTATCTACACATCTGATCCAACAAATTCAATATTTAAAAACTTTATTTAAACGTGTCTTTTCCAACGTTTTAGATTTAGATATGAAAATATAAGGCGATGCGACATTAGATACTCTTTGGAAATTTGGTATAATATATATATAAAAATATTGATTGTAGTCGTTTGCCTTATTACCTAAAAGTCTGTTTGCTAAACGTTTAACTTCACGCGTCACCACTGTGAGCCAAGGCGTCGAGTATTGATCGTCACGTTCTTAATCGATCGGCCGTGAAGTCCACGGCACGCCGGATGCCGTTTATTTTTTATAGTTTTTGTAGCGAAGACGAAGAGCGCCGTGATGTTCTGAGCATGTGGAGCTGTCGTGTAGTTTCATGTGATGGTAATTTATGGTTGTGGTGCCTGAGATAGTGACACGTTTACTTCTTTACAAAAAATAAAAGACTAGTGAAAAGACCTTAATATATTCTGTCCTCTGCCTTTACTTCCCCCGCACGGCTAACGTGCAAACCGAACTATTCGTCACCGGCGAGGCGGTTAAATCCCGTCTGTGGGTCGTTAGCCGCTACGTAGCGTTAGCCGCTAAGTACGTTAGCGTGGTCGTCAATGTTAAAAAGACAGGAACTAAATATGCTGTAAAGAGGATGCCTGAATGAAAACAATATATAAAATCATGCTATTGAAATGAAACAGTATTGTAATAAAGAGAAGTACAATTTTTACTTATTTTTGTCATTTTAGAACATTTTGTCAGTCGTTACATTTCATATTGTCTGGTAGTGACGTGTCAATCTACCTTTGTTGTTTTTAAAACTGGTACAGAAAGACTCACCTAGTAGATCCTGTTTCACACACACTCGATCAATACTGTGTTATTGGTACCTGTATGTCTCATGCGTTGACTTCACGTATGAATAATATGGATTTTGTCAAATCTATTAAAAACAAACAGAACTGTTAAAGAATATCGTCTGTTTTTCCTAAACTCTGC
Organism: Cottus gobio; assembly: GCA_023566465.1. Classification (NCBI taxonomy): domain Eukaryota; kingdom Metazoa; phylum Chordata; class Actinopteri; order Perciformes; family Cottidae; genus Cottus; species Cottus gobio. The sequence continues at coordinate 27,554,084 of CM042220.1, read as the reverse complement.
GGGTTGTGAAGGTTCCAGCGTTGAGGAGCGACTAGTGAGCGGTTTGTTGATTCATCACCAACGAGGGGAACTAAAAAGTGAAGATCTGGTCCTAAGAAGTGGAATTCAACCACAATGCAACACCTTATACATCGAGAAGTTTCTTTCGTCCCGGAAAAGATTCAGAGGAAGGTTTTACAGCTCGTTGACGTCGTCGTCTGGAAGAAGAAAACACGTTCCGTTATAAAGAGAAATAACATTCTAGTGTTTTTATGGAACTATACATTGGATGTTTGTCTTAATTTACCCAGAACGTTTATCAGTTTTGGAAAACATTTTTACTTTCCGTTAAAAATAAACTGCAAAACGCCTGCGTGCCACTAGGTGGCGATAAAGGCAACCTCAATTCATCAAATACCACAGAAGAAGATTCTTTGTAATCAAACAGTTAAATAGTAGAAAATTATATCTTTATTTAAACTTTAATTTATCTTTCCGGTGCACTTTACTCGTGTAAAAGGGAAGTTCACCTTGAAATTTTTAGTTTTCAAAGTTTTTTCGTTTGAAAGACCCAAAAAGGAAAATATTGGTTTTCAAAACCATCTGGAACTTTGTCCTCGTGGGTTTAGTGGTACATCCTGTGTGGTACTTTTAAGTCAATAATACACAATACTAGGGCTGGGCAGTATACCGTTTCAACCGGTATACCGGTGTCAAATTTACGTACGGTATGACTTTTTCACATACTGGAACACCGGTGCCCAGCCGTAGTCACTGGCGAAGCGGTCGGAGCTACGTGTGTTACGTGCATTGAGTCATGGTTTTAATTTTATAACAACAATTAATAACCCGCAACTAACGCTCTTTAACAGGGCACAACACCACAAAACAACAGTTTGTGACACATAAACAATTTGTAACACTAATAATTGTACATTTTTTAAATTTACTCCGCCGAACTGCATGCTGGGTACAGCCCGCACACTATCACAGAAAGAAGAAACTCCATCGCTACATTAAAAAATGGAAAAGAGCGATGCAGGAGGAACAAGAGAGAGCAGAGATGCACCAACACAACGTGTTGCCCAGAGAGGAGCTGTGTCTGCTGGCTGGAGGGTTTGAAAAGTCCGACGTAGTTTAGAAAACGATGTATTGCAAAGAAGCTGAACCTGGAGGGACTTAGGACCCAGGGGAATGCAGGTGAAAAAAAACCAGAAGAGACAGACCGGAAGTCACGCCACACAAACAGCTGTTCACAGCTTGCTGGGCAGTTGCGAGGGAGTTGGCCAGCGAGCGAACAACGAGCGGTGAACAGCTGTTCAGGTGGCCGCAGGTCCTTTTCGGCGTCAATAAATTAATGTTAATACTGTGATATACCGTGAAACCGCCAGAATCTTACAAAATACCGTGATATGACTTTTTGGCCATACCGCCCAGCCCTACACAATACGACGTATAAGTATACTTACGCTCTGCACAGGGGGAAGTGTAGTCCGAGACGGCCTCGTCGCCTGAAAACAAAAACATCGTCACTCCTACAGTCAGCAGGCGGTTTGTTTCGTTCAACGAACGCCGACCAGTTTTATTATTGATTATTGATGCAACGCGAAACTGACAAAGGGCAGGAAAAAGGTTTCAGCGCCGCAGACTTATCGGCAACGTCACTGTGTTCACGCCAAACATCTCACGCCTGAATCCCTGTTTTCTGCCAGAGAATCACGGCCTCAACTTCATGCACACCAACACCAGTGCGCTGAAGGTCACGATGTGAAGGTCGGCAGTATGAATGTCACAATGTGAAGGTCACGGTGGTGTGAAGGTCACAATGTGAAGGTCACAGCAGTATGAATGTCACAATGTGAAGGTCACGGTGGTGTGAAGGTCACGGTGGTGTGAAGGTCACAATGTGAAGGTCACAGCAGTATGAATGTCACAATGTGAAGGTCACGGTGGTGTGAAGGTCACGGTGGTGTGAAGGTCACAATGTGAAGGTCACAGCAGTATGAATGTCACAATGTGAAGGTCACGGTGGTGTGAAGGTCACAATGTGAAGGTCACGGCGTGAAGGTCACGGCAGAACGAAGGTCACAATGTGAAGGTCACAATGTGAAGGTCAGGGCAGTATGAAGGTCACAATGTGAAGGTCACAGCAGTATGAAGGTCACAATGTGAAGGTCACCACAGTATGAAGGTCACAATGTGAAGGTCACAATGTGAAGGTCAGGGCAGTATGAAGGTCACAATGTGAAGGTCACGGCAGTATGAGGGTCACAATGTGAAGGTCACGGCAGTATGAAGGTCACAATGTAAAGGTCATGGCAGTATGAAGGTCACAATGTGAAGGTCACGGCAGTATGAAGGTCACAATGTGAAGGTCACGGCGTGAAGGTCACGGCAGTATGAATGTCACAATGTGAAGGTCACAGCAGTATAAAGGTCACAATGTGAAGGTCACGGCAGTATGAAGGTCACGGCAGTGTGAAGGTCACAATGTGAAGGTCACCGCAGTATGAAGGTCAGAATGTGCAGGTCACGGCAGTATGAAGGTCACAATGTGAAGGTCACTGCAGTATGATGGTCACAATGTAAAGGTCACGGCAGTATGAAGGTCACAATGTGAAGGTCACGGCAGTATGAAGGTCACAATGTGAAGGTCACGGCAGTATGAAGGTCACGGCGTGAAGGTCACGGCAGTATGAATGTCACAATGTGAAGGTCACGGCAGTATAAAGGTCACAATGTGAAGGTCACGGCAGTATGAAGGTCACGGCAGTGTGAAGGTCACGGCCGTATGAAGGTCACAATGTAAAGGTCATGGCAGTATGAAGGTCACAATGTGAAGGTCACGGCAGTATGAAGGTCACAATGTGAAGGTCACAGCGTGAAGGTCACGGCAGTATGAATGTCACAATGTGAAGGTCACAGCAGTATAAAGGTCACAATGTGAAGGTCACGGTGGTGTGAAGGTCACAATGTGAAGGTCACGGCGTGAAGGTCACGGCAGAACGAAGGTCACAATGTGAAGGTCACAATGTGAAGGTCAGGGCAGTATGAAGGTCACAATGTGAAGGTCACAGCAGTATGAAGGTCACAATGTGAAGGTCACCACAGTATGAAGGTCACAATGTGAAGGTCACAATGTGAAGGTCAGGGCAGTATGAAGGTCACAATGTGAAGGTCACGGCAGTATGAGGGTCACAATGTGAAGGTCACGGCAGTATGAAGGTCACAATGTAAAGGTCATGGCAGTATGAAGGTCACAATGTGAAGGTCACGGCAGTATGAAGGTCACAATGTGAAGGTCACGGCGTGAAGGTCACGGCAGTATGAATGTCACAATGTGAAGGTCACAGCAGTATAAAGGTCACAATGTGAAGGTCACGGCAGTATGAAGGTCACGGCAGTGTGAAGGTCACAATGTGAAGGTCACCGCAGTATGAAGGTCAGAATGTGAAGGTCACGGCAGTATGAAGGTCACAATGTGAAGGTCACTGCAGTATGATGGTCACAATGTAAAGGTCACGGCAGTATGAAGGTCACAATGTGAAGGTCACGGCAGTATGAAGGTCACAATGTGAAGGTCACGGCAGTATGAAGGTCACGGCGTGAAGGTCACGGCAGTATGAATGTCACAATGTGAAGGTCACGGCAGTATAAAGGTCACAATGTGAAGGTCACGGCAGTATGAAGGTCACGGCAGTGTGAAGGTCACGGCCGTATGAAGGTCACAATGTAAAGGTCATGGCAGTATGAAGGTCACAATGTGAAGGTCACGGCAGTATGAAGGTCACAATGTGAAGGTCACAGCGTGAAGGTCACGGCAGTATGAATGTCACAATGTGAAGGTCACAGCAGTATAAAGGTCACAATGTGAAGGTCACGGCAGTATGAAGGTCACGGCAGTGTGAAGGTCACGGCAGTATGAAGGTCACAATGTGAAGGTCATGGCAGTATGAAGGTCACAATGTGAAGGTCATGGCAGTATGAAGGTCACAGCAGTGTGAAGGTCACAGCAGTATGAAGGTCACAATGTGAAGGTCACCGCAGTATGAAGGTCACAATGTGAAGGTCACAGCAGTATAAAGGTCACAATGTGAAGGTCACGGCAGTATGAAGGTCACGGCAGTGTGAAGGTCACAGCAGTATGAAGGTCACAATGTGAAGGTCACAATGTGAAGGTCACGGCAGTATGAAGGTCACAATGTGAAGGTCACGGCAGTATGAAGGTCACAATGTGAAGGTCACGGCAGTATGAAGGTCACAATGTGAAGGTCACGGCAGTATGAAGGTCACAATGTGAAGGTCACGGCAGTATGAAGGTCACGGCGTGAAGGTCACGGCAGTATGAATGTCACAATGTGAAGGTCACGGCAGTATAAAGGTCACAATGTGAAGGTCACGGCAGTATGAAGGTCACAGCAGTGTGAAGGTCACGGCAGTATGAAGGTCAAATGAAATGTAATGTCACAATGTGAAGGTCATGGCAGTATAACGGTCACGGCAGTGTGAAGGTCACAATGTGAAGGTCACGGCGTGAAGGTCACGGCAGTATGAATGTCACAATGTGAAGGTCACAGCAGTATAAAGGTCACAATGTGAAGGTCACGGCAGTATGAAGGTCACGGCAGTGTGAAGGTCACAGCAGTATGAAGGTCACAGCAGTATGAAGGTCACAATGTGAAGGTCACAATGTGAAGGTCACAGCAGTATAAAGGTCACAATGTGAAGGTCACGGCAGTGTGAAGGTCACGGCAGTATGAAGGTCACAATGTGAAGGTCATGGCAGTATGAAGGTCACGGCGTGAAGGTCACGGCAGTATAAAGGTCACAATGTGAAGGTCACGGCGTGAAGGGGCCAACGGAACCACATTGTCTGAGGGGAGCAGCGAGGCGCTCACTTGTCTGGTAGTAGTCGTAGACTTTGACCACGGCCGGTTTCAGGTTCCTGACGGGAACGTCCTCCTCTAGCGTCACAAGGTGGAACGTTTCCTGGTCCTTCTTCAACTGCAGACAAGACAAACTCCGTTAAATGAAATTCACATTCATGAATGTAATGAACTGAAACAGCAATTGAGCTTCGCACCCCGTCCAAGTAGATGTTGATGAACCCTTCCTCCAGGTCCACGCGCTTCACCGAGCGGTCGGTCCTCAGCTACCACACACACACACACACACACACACACACACACATTAGGAAGCACGCCAAAAGAGATGAGCTGGTGGTCGTATTTGTTTGTCGTGCTGACCAGCTGCAGAGAGATTTTATCCAGAATGTATCCAGAAAGCAGTTTGACGTTGATGATGACCATGTTTGTTTCCTCTCTTCTGCCCTGGTACCTACACACACACACACACACACACACACACACAGAGACACACACACACACACATACACATACACATACACATATATATATATATATATATATATATATATATATATATATATATATATATATATATATATATATATATATATATATATATATATATATATATATATATATATATATATATACACACACACATAGTATATATTATTATATATTTTAATAATGAGTTGCAGTTGGTGCAAGTTAAGTAAACATGAAGTTATATTTATAGGATGACAAAGACAGAAACATTATCCAACCCCCCAAAAAATAAATCAACAAAACTTCATTTTGGTGTTTTCACAGATAAAAATTAATTAAATTAAACTAGTTTTACACCACTTTTTTTCCCTGTTCTTAAAGTCTCCAACTGAACTGCAGAGCCAAGAGATGTGGTGCGTTCAAGTCCTGTGGGATTCAGTGTTTGTAAGACGTAACGTATTTGATTCATTTGTTTAAACGCATCGAACATTAAAATACAATTTATAATTTGGATTTGACCTGTTTTATTAAAAGAAACCTAAAAGGACTTTATCAAATAAGTAAAATCTATTTGGGGCTTTCATCACTTCTACAGCAGTGATTCATTTATATGTTCTTCTGCTGTATTTTAATTATTATTATCATTAAAAACGTTGATCAAACTGCATTTTAGGGAAGAAGAAGAGATCATTTGTTTATTCCAAGCAGAGATTACCTTCATAAAGTTAAAGTAATCAGTGTTTCTAACAGGAAATGATCTCCTTTGTAAACAAGTGTTAAACAGTCTCTCTAGCTGCTCCTTTTCCTGGAATGAAGCATCTTTAAAGCCGCTCCCTGTTTTTCCTGCTCTACAACATAGCAGCTCCGCTCTGTCTGTACTTCCTGGTTTGTGACACATGTTGTTGATGTAATCACTGTATTCTTAAAACTTTAAACAACGATAACCTGGATCTTTCACAACCCTAATTATCGATCCATCCATTTTCACCCGCTTATCTGGGGTCGGGTCTCGGTGGCAGCAGGTCCAGCAGGCTGACCCAGGCTTCTCTCTCACCCAACATCTACCAGCTCATTCTGGGGGATCCCGAGGCGTTCCCAGGCCAGCTGGGAGATATAATCCCTCCAGCGTGTCCTGGGTCTTCCCCGGGGCCTCCTACCAGTTGGACGTGCCTGGAAAACCTCTAAAGGGAGGCGTCCTGGAGGCATCCTAATTAGATGCTGAACCACCTCAGCTGACTCCTTTCGACACGAAGGAGTAGCGGCTCAACTCCAAGCTCCCTCCTGATGTCCGAGCTCCTTACCCTATCTCTAAGGCTTGGTGCAACATCATGGTGCACATCATCTGCAAACAGCAGAGAGGCTATCCCGAGATCCCCGAACCTGACATTCTCCGCCCCTAGATATCCTGTCCGCGAAAGTCACGAACAGGACCGGTGATAAAGGGCAAACCTGGCGGAGGCCAACACCCACCGGGAACGTGTCTGACTTACTACCGAAAATACAAACACAGCTCCTACTGCAGGCGTACAGCGACCGGATACACCATACTTCCGCAGAACCCCCCACAAAACCCCCTGAGGGACCCGGTCGAAAGCCTTCTCCAAGTCTACAAAGCACATGTAGACTAGATGGGCAAACTCCCAGGACCCCTCCAGTATCCTTGCGAGGGTAAAGAGCTGGTCCACTGTTCCACGACCAGGACAAAACCCGCACTGTTCGTCTTGAATCCGAGGTTCCACAAACGGTCGGGGCCTCCCTTCCAGCACCCTGGCATAAGCTTTTCCCGGGAGGCTGAGTAGTGTGATACCCCGATAGTTCGAGCACACTCTCCGGTCCCCCTTCTTGAAGATGGGAACCACCACCCCGGTCTGCCAGTCCATGGGCCCTGTTCCAGACAACCCTAATTAGCTTATTGCATTTTGTTCGTCACGAATAAAACTACTGCATTATTTACATGACAGTTACATTACATTTAGCTGACGCTTTTATCCAAAGCGACTTACAATAAGTGATTCCACCGTGAGTACAAACTCAGAACAACAAGAATCAAGAAGGTACAATTTCTTCAATAAAGTTCAACTACAAAGTGCTATCAGTAAGAGCCATTCCAGTGCTACTAAAGTGCTACTTCCTTTATTCAAGGTATAGTCGAAAAAGATGTGTTTTTAGTTTGCGACGGAAGATGTAGAGACTTTCTGATGTCCTGATGTCAATGGGGAGCTCATTCCACCATCGAGGAGCCAGGACAGAGAACAGTCGAGACTTTGTTGAGTGTTTAGCTCGCAGTGACGGAGCTACAAGGTGATTGGCAGAAGCCGAGCGGAGCGCACAAGCTGGGGTGTAAGGTTTTACCATGTCCTGGATGTAGACTGGACCAGATCTGTTCGTAGCACGGTACGCCAGTACCAGTGTTTTGAAGCGGATGCGGGCGGCCACCGGTAACTAGTGAAGGTCGCGGAGGAGCGGAGTAGTGTGGGTGAATTTCGGTTGAAGACCAGTCGAGCTGCTGCATTCTGGATGAGCTGCAAAGGTCAGATGGCACCAGCAGGTAGACCCACCAGGAGGGAGTTACAGTAGAGCAGTGCCTGAGATACCCAGGTCCTGGAGGGAGGAGATGAGGATCTGGTGGTTCACTGTGTCAAAGGCAGCAGAAAGGTCCAGAAGGATAAGGACAGAGGAGAGAGAGGCTTCTCTCGCAATGTGAAGCTGCTCAGAGACAGCAAGGAGGGCAGTCTCTGTTGAGTGGCCTGCCTTGAAGCCAGACTGTATTCGCATCATACCATTGGTGTGGCGTGAATAAAGATCTCTAGAGGACTATAATTCAAACTTTGCAAGTATCACACAGCTTTTTGGTGCAAAGCACATATACTGTGCTCACATCGGAGGGCTAGAGTTGGATATCCTTCAAGAGATTCATAGCAAAGAAACCCAAATTAGAATTTGTATGAGACGACGCATGAGTTGATGGCTAGCGGCTAGAAGGCTAGATAACCAAATTATAACAGATTAGAAAAGAAATAAATAAGTTAAGCGAGACGATCAGTTGGATGTCATCAGCATAGCTATGGTAGGAAAAGCCATGCGAGCGAATGACAGAGCCAAGAGAGTTGGTGTACAGGGAGAAGAGGAGAGGACCGAGGACCGAGCCTTGAGGGACCCCAGTAGTGAGAGGACAAGGCTCAGACACAGATCCTCTCCAGGTTACCCGGTAGGTGCGATCGCTGAGGTAGGATGAGAGGAGGGAGAGCGCAGTGCCTGAGATACCCAGGTCCTGGAGGGAGGAGATGAGGATCTGGTGGTTCACTGTGTCAAAGGCAGCAGAAAGGTCCAGAAGGATAAGGACAGAGGAGAGAGAGGCTTCTCTAGCAGTCCGGGGTCGGGTCTACAGATATCGATCACCTGCTCCATTTTACCCTCACTCGTGAACAAGACCCCGAGATTGTAAGAAAAGTATGTTTTATAGTGCTCCTAGTAAGAGCTAGTGAGTTTACGTTGGAGGGTCAGGACGAATAAATAACTCTGTATGGATTATCAAATATCAAATGAATGACACTGTATGTATTACACAAATGTATAAATTAGAATTATGGAATGTATTAAGTGATTGTGGAAGGAATCCAGAAAACATCAGGACCCCACCAAACAGTTACACAGCCTGAAGATTGCAGCAGATAAAGAGGACGCACTCAGGTAACCTTACACCAAAGCTTGTGCGCTCCGCTCGGCTTCTGCCAATTGCCTTGTAGCTCCGTCACTGAGAGCTAAACACTCAACAAAGTCTCGACTGTTCTCTGTCCTGGCTCCTCGATGGTGGAATGAGCTCCCCATTGACATCAGGACATCAGAAAGTCTCTACATCTTCCATCACAAACTAAAAACACATCTTTTCCGACTATACCTTGAATAAAGGATGTAGCACTATAGTAGCACTGAAATGGCTCTTACTGATAGCACTTTGTAGTTGAACTTTATTGATGAAATTGTATCTTCTTGATTCTTGTTGTTCTGATTCTTGTTTGTAACCGTAGAATGCACTTAATGCAAGTCGCTTTGGATTAAAGCGTCAGCTAAATGAAATGTAATGTAATGTAATGTGCCTGTGAGGGTGTTTATTGAAGTCTTGAGTACTGTTGTTTATGCGAACGGGGGTTTGGGTGGACTAACACCTAACAGGACGAGGTCTTGTCCAATCAATGGACTGGAAGAGGTGCTAACCAGAGAAAGGCGGGCTGACCCTAAACTGGCAAGGCTGAGACATTCTGAGAAGATCGGCAGATCTCTGGGTGCCCACTGCCGGGCAGGTATGTATCGATCTGCTGCCCGGGAGGGGGGGGGGGGGCACTGGATCTCTGTCGTATGGGATATCTCTCTCTCTCTGTAGTTATTAGTGTGATTCAATTTGAAATGCTGTTCATCATCTTTTTATTAAATCAATTTTTATTATAACTTTCTGCATCCGGGACTTCTCTTCGCACAATCGAAGATTTTTGAACTTAACAATTGGTGACCCCGACGTGATCTTCGTGGCATTTTGTGGCTGAAGAATAGCGATTTGAACGAAGGGACGGACTTTTCTCTGGGACCCCTTGGATGATCCCTCCTCCCTATGCACATGAGGCCTCAATAGAAAGGTAATGGCAAAGACCTGTTGTTGATAACCAAACTTGTTTAGGTAGAACTAGGAGATTTAGTTGTGAGCAGAGAAGGCTGGTCTGACGAGGTAATAAATTGTTAGTGTAAAAAACGACATTTAGAGTAAAGATATTGTTAAAATAAGAGAGGTGATAATCAGTCTATGCATATATGTTGTATGGATGCTGATGCACGTGCATGAGTGGAAGCTATGTGTTGAGTAAAAGATTGTGTTTGTGAACCGTGAGGAGGTTTCTTCCACCTGAAGTGGTGTGAATGTGTATGCAACGACTTAGTTTTTTTTAAATATTAATGCACACAACTGATTTCTTAAACAAAGGGTAAGTCGCCATCTTTATAAATATGCGACAAGGGATAAAAACTGTATTTTTACCAGGGGTGCAGAAGTTTTAACAGAGCTTATAGTCCCGACGTGGCCTGAGATAAAGTATAGTCAGTAAGGATTGGGGATACAGCACGTGTGAGGAGTTACGTAAAGTAAGCCTACGGGCCCTTCATTCCCTGAGTTCCGAGAACCAATTCTTAGGTTGCTGTTAAAATGAACATCAAATATAAATCTGGAAAAGACAAAGCATGATTATCATCGTTTGAAGAGAGTGGATAAGACTACTTTGAGGCAGAGTATTCGTATTATACCGTTGGTGTGGGGTGAATAAAGATCTCTAGAGGACTATAATTCAAACTTTGCAACATTTTGGTGCACACATCGTTAGTAAGGTTTTGTTTGCTGCGTTTTGCGCCACAAGTATTGCAAGTATCACAGAGCTTTTTGGTGCAAAGCACATATACTGTGTTCACATCGGAGAGCAAGAGGTGTAATGGGCGATGTAATATTTCATTAATTTGTTTGAATGCATCGAACATTTAAATACAATTTATAATTTGGATTTGACCTGTTTTATTAAAAAACCTAAAAGGACTTTATCAAATAAGTAAAAACTAATTGGGGCTTTCATCACTTTTACAGCAGTGATTCATTTATATGTTCTTCTTCTGCTGTATTGGCATTATTATCATTAAAAACACTAATCAAACTGTATTTTAGGGAAGAAGAAGAAGAGATCATTTGTTTATTCCAAGCAGAGATTACCTTTATAAAGTTAAAGTAATCAGTGTTTCTAACAGGAAATGATCTCCTTTGTAAACAAGTGTTAAACAGTCTCTCTAGCTGCTCCTTTTCCTGGAATGAAGCATCTTTAAAGCCGCTCCCTGTTTTTCCTGCTCTACAACATAGCAGCTCTGTCTGTACTTCCTGGTTCCCTCCCCTTCAGATCTACACTCTTACAGATGGGTGTAACCAACATGGAGGTGCAGCGATAGAGCTGACACGCCCCCTTCACTGAACCGTCACATGTTGTTCAGATCAGAGCTCAAAGCTGAGTCACTTCTCAGGAAGTGAAACTCAGACAGTCGTTGTCTTCGAGAGGTGAAATGGCGCAGAAAGGAGTTCAGCTGGACCGGAAAAGCATCTCTTGTGTCATCTGTCTGGATCTCCTGAAGGATCCAGTGACTACTCCCTGTGGACACAACTACTGCATGAATTGTATTAAAACCCACTGGGACGGAGAGGATGGTAAGAAACTCCACAGCTGCCCTCAGTGTAGGAAGACCTTCACACCGAGGCCTGACCTGCTGAAAAACACCATGCTGGCAGTTTTAGTGGAGGAGCTGAAGAAGACTGGACTCCAAGCTGCTGCTGCTGATCACTGCTATGCTGGACCTGAAGATGTGGTCTGTGATGTCTGCACTGGGAGGAGACTGAAGGCCTTCAAGTCCTGTCTGGTCTGTCTGGCCTCTTACTGTGAGAAACACCTCCAGCCTCATCGTGATGTTCCTCCATTAAAGAAGCACAAGCTGGTGGACCCGTCCAAGAAGCTCCAGGAGAACATCTGCTCTCGTCACGACGAGGTGATGAAGATGTTCTGCCGTACTGATCAGCAGTGTATCTGTTACCTCTGCTCTGTGGATGAACATAAAGGCCACGACACAGTCTCAGCTGCAGCAGAAAGGACCGAGAGGCAGAGAGAGCTGGAGGGGAGTCGACTAAACATCCAGCAGAGAATCCAGGACCGAGAGAAGGACGTGAAGCTGCTCCATCAGGAGCTGGAGGGCGTCAATCTATATGCTGATAAAACAGTGAAGGACAGCCAGAAGATCTTCAATCAGCTGATCCGTCTCATGGAGAACAGAAGCTCTGATGTGAAGCAGCAGGTCAGATCCCAGCAGAGAGCCGAAGTGAGTCGAGTCAAAGAGCTTCAGGAGAAGCTGGAGCAGGAGATCGCTGAGCTGAAGAGGAAAGACGCTGAGCTGAAGCTGCTCTCACACACAGAGGATCACAACCAGTTTCTACACAACTACCCCTCACTGCCACCACTCAGAGGGTCTACAGCCTCATCCAGCATCCATATCCGTCCTCTGAGCTACTTTGAGGACGTGACGGCGGCTGTGTCAGAAGTCAGAGATAAACTACAGGACGTCCTGAGGGACGAGAGGACAAACGTCTCTCTGGCAGTGACTGAAGTGGACGTTTTACTGTCACATCCACCAGCAGAGCCCGAGACCAGAGCTGGATTCTTAAGGTATTCATGTGACATCAAACTGGATCCTAACACAGCATACACACAGCTGTTATTATCTGATGGGAACAGAAAAGTAACAGTAATGGAGGAACAACAGTCTTATTCTAGTCACACAGACAGGTTCACTGGATGTTGTCAGGTCCAGAGTAGAGAGAGTCTGACTGGATGTTGTTACTGGGAGGTGGAGAGGAGAGGATTAAGAGTTGATGTAGCAGTTGCATACAAGGATGTCAAGAGAAAAGGGGGGTCGAGTGAATGTGGATTTGGATGCAATAACAAATCTTGGGCATTAAGATGTCTCATTAACAGTTATATCTTTCATCACAACAATGTCGACACTCCTGTCTCTGGTCCTCGGTCCTCCACAGTAGGAGTGTACCTGGATCACAGAGCAGGTATTCTGTCCTTCTACAGCGTCTCTGAAACCATGACCCTCCTCCACAGAGTCCAGACCACATTCACTCAGCCTCTCTATGCTGGACTTGGTCTTTATTATTATGGAGACACTGCTGAGTTGTGTAAACTGAAATAACCAGAAGTCCTTTGAGGGTTAAACTGAGCTCTTGAACTCATTCAGTCTCCATGTGTGCTGCTGAGAGCTGATTGTTGAGGCTTCACTGCTCAGAGATCAGCTGTCAGTCACACATTGTGGGCGGAGCTTTGCCGTCTTCTCATGAGTGCTTGTAGATGTTGGAGCTCCTCTAGGTGGCGCTCCTTCCTGTGTCTGTTCAGCCACTGAGGCTCTCACTGCTCATGGTGACGTTTGTTTACCTGAAGCGACTTTTCTCTGCATGAACATTTAAACTTCTCTGAGCTCTAAACGTCTGATGAATATTTGCATTGATGCTTTTATATTGTTGTTTCTCTTCCACTGCATGTTTCTGAAGAGAGGAAGCAGCAGACCTTCATTTATCAAGATATTGGTTCTCTTTGTGTATTTGTGAACAAATCCTTAATCTCATGTACATGTCTTTGTTTGGCAGACCTATGAGCTATGATTAAACTTTATGATCATAATCAATGAGATCATTCATTATTCTCTTTAATATAAATGAAGTTCATTTTAACTGATTGTGTGAAGACATGAATCTGTCCATGAAATCGTTGATCAAGTCATTTAACAGACAAACTGAATGTTTAACGATGAATAAACAAACATGAACTAAGTATTTTCTTCTTGTCTTCATTCCACGTTTCACACAAAGCTGATGTTTAAATATGAAACTAATATGAGACCAGAACCAACACAACCTCTTTAGTCCACAGGGGGCACCAGAACCAACACTACCACTTTAGTCCACAGGGGGCACCAGAACCAACACTACCACTTTAGTCCATAGGGGGCACCAGAACCAACACTACCACTTTAGTCCACAGGGGGCGCCAGAACCAACACTACCACTTTAGTCCACAGGGGGCGCCAGAACCAACACTACCAATTTAGTCCACAGGGGGCACCAGAACCAACACTACCACTTTAGTCCACAGGGGGCACCAGAACCAACACTACCACTTTAGTCCATAGGGGGCACCAGAACCAACACTACCACTTTAGTCCACAGGGGGCACCAGAACCAACACTACCACTTTAGTCCATAGGGGGCACCAGAACCAACACTACCACTTTAGTCCACAGGGGGCGCCAGAACCAACACTACCAATTTAGTCCACAGGGGGCACCAGAACCAACACTACCACTTTAGTCCACAGGGGGCACCAGAACCAACACTACCACTTTAGTCCACAGGGGGCGGCAGAACCAACACTACCACTTTAGTCCACAGGGGGCGCCAGAAGCAACACTACCACTTTAGTCCACAGGGGGCACCAGACCCAACACAAGAGGAAAGTTCCTTGTAGTAACTTGACGTCTTAACTAGTTTTATCTCACCTACACTATACTATGCTGCTGTATCACATTTGAGAAACACATAAAAAACATTTTTAAAAGCCTGAACCTTCATAGCTAGGGGATACCGGGAAAATCCCCTAAGTCCGATGGGGTTGGGCTGGTCCAATACCGGCCCACCTCCATCACCAACGGCCCACCCTCTGACATCGCCGGCCCCGAATATATTCTATGCTTCAGTCACGCAAAGTAAAACTGAACAGCTGATGTGAGCTGACATCTCTGACTGAAAGCCAGTGTATTGTTGCAGGGTAGGTGGGCGTGTCCTTATGAGTCACGTAGGAGCTCACAGAGAAAGGGGGCGGGGACAACAGCTGATTCATATTTCTGAGCTATTAATAGAAACATAATATTCCGGGTTTGCCAGAGGGTTAAGTTGTAAACACAGGAAACAAAACCAGACAGACAGACAGACAGACAGGCAGACAGACAGACAACCTGACTTTCACCAAGAGGATGAGCTGAGGCCGGCTGATGCTGCATTTGGCCACGATGTCCGTGGAGATGTTGAAGGAGGAGAAGTCGGGAGGAGGAGGGATGTTGTAATGCATCGAGATCTACGAAGACGTCAAACGATATCAGCAGCTATTAATATGAGTTATTATGAATAAAGGCGAAAAATAAAAACTATACCGCAACAAAATGATGAGGACGTGTGAGGAGTGAGACGTCAATTTAATCAATGAGATCTTTGATGAGCTGAGAATGAGTTTTACAACTTCTTGTGCTGCTCAAGAAACTAGATAAGAAAGAAATGTTTTCTCCCTTCACAAATGATTAATAAAAAGAGCCGATAAGAGTACTGATAAGAGTACTAGCATCCATAAAGTCCTTCTTTCATGTAGTTTCATGTGTAGTTTCAACTCCCCGTGAGCATCAAACCAGGTGTCACCGGCGTGCCGTGGGTTCGTACCTGGGCCAGCACGCAGCTCTGGCCCCGGGCTCGGACCGCGTACTCGCCGGGGACCTCGCCCAGCGGCTCCTCCTGGTACAGCAGCCGGTTGCTCTGGTCCACCGTGAACTCTTCCTTCATGCCGCCCGCCGACGTCACCGTCACCGCGGTGCCGCCCTCCGCGCTGTAGGTGGCGGCGGCGTACTTGGCCAGAGCCTGGAGGGCCACCACGGTGTCCTGCGGAGCAGAGCGGGGTTCATGGGAGGCCTCCAACCCCCCCAACCAAGCCCACCGGTTTAGTGGTCGTGGGATCCGGCCCTACCTGCGTGGACGAGAACCCCCCGTACGGGTTCTGGCTCTGGGCGAGCCAGCGGACGATGCCAGAGGAGTAGTCCAACCCGAAGCCCGGCGTGGGCGGACCGGAGAGCAGCGCCAGCAGCACGTAGGAGGTCATCTCCACCTCCAAGGAGTCCAGGCCTTTCCCAGAAGCCCCCACTCGGCTCCAATGGCGGGTTCCCCCTGCCGGTCAGAGTCCTCCATTAGAAGCTCAGCGTTTTACAGCGGTCGTCATATTTTACTTTTACATTTTCAGAATGGGAATTATGACCCGTTACAACCTGAGAAAGACGATGATGACATACGCAACAAAAACTATGAAGCAGGGACTCAACTTAAAGTTACTGCCAGCAACTTTAATTGTTGCATTGATTCTGGCGCCCCCTGTGGACTGACATGGTAGTGCTCCCGAGCCTCACTTACCTTCCTTTCAGTCTTCTCCCTGATGGTTTGGTTTACTTATTCAGGTCTTATATTGAGATCACAAGCAGTTAAATGTTCCTTACAGCAGCTTCAACCTTTAAATGACACTTCAACTGCTTTCGCTCACTACATGATAACAGACATTTGAACCGTCGGGTCTGAAAGCAGTTGAAGTTGTTGATCCCCTGCAGTCAGTGCACCAACCTGACACTTCAACTTCGTTCAGTCTTTCATTCGGACTGAAATACAGTTGAAGTGTCCGCTTCCTAAACGTTGCGTCTGAACGCTCTTTCACTTCCTCACCTTGTGCGTTGGACTTGTGATGCAGGTCCGTGACGAGCTTGCTCTTCATCGCCTCGTCCCCGGCCAGAGCGAAGGTGTAGGCCAGCAGGGCGGCGCTGTACAGGTTCTCCATCGGGCCGGACGCCGCCGCCCTCAGGCAGCTCAGGCCGCGCTGCACCACGACGTCCTGCAGCAGGATGGGAGGCCAAGCGTTAACCAACCAATCAGCACACAAAGACCCTGAGGGGGCGGGTTAAAGCTGAAGATAATCTATACAAATAATAATGTATATTAAATTATGCATTCATGCACAAAGAGACTGAAACCAGGATCCTGAAGACAGAAATGAGACGGCAGCAAATCTACCAAGAGAGAGGAGGAAGAGGGAGGAAGAGGAAGAAGAAGAGGAGGAACAGGAAAGAAGAGGAAAAGAGGAGGACGAGGACGAAGACGAAGAAGAAGAGGGCGCTGTCGGACTCACCGTGGCGTTGCCGTCGAGCTCCAGCAGGGCGGCAGTGATGTAGGCCGTCAGCGACACGTCGTCGCTCACGCCTCCCTGTGAGGAGACAGAACCGCCAGGAGGTTATGGGTTCATCTCCGTCCGTCCGTCTGTCCGCTGCTAGCCTCGCATACCGTCGGACCCGTTAGCCTAATATTAGCTCATGTATTACTTTATTTAAAATAACTCTCATTTCGATCATCACTTAGCGAAAAGAAACGAAAAACCCAACGGAGTGCCTTCTTCTGCTCGTTAGCCGTTAGCAGCACAGTCCTGCGCCGCTGTTTTAGCTAATGGGGCTAAACGCTAACGTTAGCTAAAACAGAAACACACAGCAGGACAGACATTTCTGTTCAGGCCAATGATGTCATCTGAGGGAACATTTCTAGTTGCTTTTGTTATGTTTAATAAATATATATGTATATTTTTAAATGGCTTTTAATCAGGTTTTTAATCTTTGTTCTCACATGAAGCTACAATGTGTCAGAGTCTGCAGCGCTCAGCCAAGTCTCTTAACAACCATCAGACAATAAACTGTCCCACATCCTGAGAACATTTTGAAATATTGTAATAATATTAATAAGTAAATAGGTATTTTGAGCATTTAATGCGATGCAACAAAGATTTTTAGCAGAATATACATTTTCTGCCATCGCCCCCCAAAAAAACTTTTACTTTGTCATAGTAATTTATAGTTTTTTTTCTATTTCTTTTTTCTCTCCTCCTGCTGGTTCTCAGTTAGCGGTGCTGCTAACGTTACTAGCTCTCCTCCTGTTGGTTCTCAGTTAGCGGTGCTGCTAACGTTACTAGCTCTCCTCCTATTGGTTCTCTGTTAGCGGTGCTGCTAACGTTACTAGCTCTCCTCCTGTTGGTTCTCTGTTAGCGGTGCTGCTAACGTTACTAGCTCTCTTCCTATTGGTTCACCGTTAGCGGTGCTGCTAACGTTATTAGCTCTCCTCTTGTTGGTTCTCCGTTAGCGGTGCTGCTAAATTTATTAGCTCTCCTTCTGTCTAAACACTGATTGGTTGTTTACAAAGTCACATGACCAGAGATCAGAGACTGGAGGAACATCCATGACGTCCTGATCACATGATCTACTGGATGAAACTTCACTCTCTGAGCGTTAGCGTCACCTTCATGCCATTGTGGAAGAGCTTCCCCACAGAGCGGATGCAGCCGTCGGGGCGCTGCAGTCTGGACAGCCATCGTCTGGCGGCCAAAATGTGGGCGTCGTCCACAAAGATGTACGGTTTAGCCCCGCTGAAGGACTTCATCACGAAGGAGGTCAGCCTGGGGGGGGGGGGGGGGGGGGGGGGGGGGGAAGAGAGAGAGAGAGAGAGAGAGAGAGAGAGAGAGAGAGAAAAATAACATGTGTTATTGCTCACCATGTAAAGAGCCTTTGAGGACCTTTTAAATTGTGGTAAAATAGATGTAAAAAGCTTCAGGTCATCAATACATTTGAAATCTGTCCCGCTGATCCATTGGTTCAAATAGAATATTGATCAATGAGTCTTTAAATTAAAAAAAATCTCTATATTGTCTCCCGGTTAGGGAGTCTTGGGATAAAAAGGGATTTGGACAATTCTGTTCTAATTTACGCACACACACACGCACGCGCACGCGCACGCGCACGCGCACGCGCACACGCACACACACACACGCACGCGCAGCCTTTCAAACAGCAGGTTTTAAATCCCCCCGAGGCGACGAGCTGTAAGCCCATTAAATTTCAAATATTAATATTTGCCAGTGCCAAACAGGACACACACTGTGTGTGTGTGTGTGTGTGTGTGATTTGAGCCCAGACATTTTAACAGCAGCGCTCTAAATAAATGTTTTCACATGTTCTGAAACCAAATGATGCAACCGCAGTTTATCAAGAGTTAAATAAATGAACATATTCTGGTATTCAGTGTTATTGGAACTGTTGAGTTCAGTGAAGTGGGCGGGATCTCTGCTTTTTACTCTTTTTAATGAAACTAGACTGTAATAATAATCCATTCCTACATGAAATATAATATTTACTTTTTTAACATAACACTCATTTAAGTGCTTAATAATTAAAATAAATGACATAAAAAGGCCTCCTTTAATCAAAAGATTTGTGTAAATGTATGAAACGTGCTCCAGTCTTAACTTTATCAGCTCAAATACAACTGATGCTCTTTGTTTAATGGGCCCTCAGCAGCGTCTTTCAGGTCACTCTCTCACCAGGTGTTTCCGGACTCGTCGCTCTTCCCAAAGGCGCTGTAGGAGCCGTCGTCATGTTTGTAGGTGAGCTCCCTCTGGTACCCTGAACACATGAACAATAGGTCTGGTACCCTAAACACATGAACAATAGGTCTGGTACCCTAAACACATGAACAATAGGTGAGCTCCCTCTGGTACCCTGAGCACATGAACAATAGGTCTGGTATCCTAAACACATGAACAATAGGTCTGGTATCCTAAACACATGAACAATAGGTATGGTACCCTAAACACATGAACAATAGGTCTGGTATCCTAAACACATGAACAATAGGTGAGCTCCCTCTGGTACCCTGAACACATGAACAATAGGTGAGCTCCCTCTGGTACCCTAAACACATGAACAATAGGTGAGCTCCCTCTGGTACCCTAAACACATGAACAATAGGTGAGCTCCCTCTGGTACCCTGAACACATGAACAATAGGTCTGGTACCCTGAGCACATGAACAATAGGTGAGCTCCCTCTGGTACCCTGAACACATGAACAATAGGTGAGCTCCCTCTGGTACCCTGAGCACATGAACAATAGGTCTGGTATCCTAAACACATGAACAATAGGTGAGCTCCCTCTGGTACCCTGAACACATGAACAATAGGTGAGCTCCCTCTGGTACCCTAAACACATGAACAATAGGTGAGCTCCCTCTGGTACCCTGAACACATGAACAATAGGTGAGCTCCCTCTGGTACCCTGAACACATGAACAATAGGTCTGGTATCCTAAACACATGAACAATAGGTGAGCTCCCTCTGGTACCCTGAACACATGAACAATAGGTCTGGTACCCTGAACACATGAACAATAGGTGAGCTCCCTCTGGTACCCTGAACACATGAACAATAGGTGAGCTCCCTCTGGTACCCTGAACACATGAACAATAGGTCTGGTACCCTGAACACATGAACAATAGGTCTGGTACCCTAAACACATGAACAATAGGTCTGGTACCCTGAACACATGAACAATAGGTGAGCTCCCTCTGGTACCCTGAACACATGAACAATAGGTGAGCTCCCTCTGGTACCCTGAACACATGAACAATAGGTGAGCTCCCTCTGGTACCCTGAGCACATGAACAATAGGTGAGCTCCCTCTGGTACCCTGAACACATGAACAATAGGTGAGCTCCCTCTGGTACCCTGAGCACATGAACAATAGGTGAGCTCCCTCTGGTACCCTGAACACATGAACAATAGGTGAGCTCCCTTTGTTCAAAGAAGTGAACGCAGTGTAAAGACGTGTTCTACTTCTAGTCCTGATGGGTTTCCGGAGAGGAGCTGGACTTTTATTTTGAAGAGATACACGGAGACCACGGAGACCTCCTCACATGGTCCTCACAGCGACTCACCGCTCTCCAGGAAGAGGGTCGCTCGGCCCTGGATGTCCTGGGTCAGCTGGGCCGTGCTCTTCAGGTAGTTCAGGATGAAGATGTTGGGCGCGAACAGCAACATGTTCTGCTCCCCGCAGCCGTACGGCATGGCCAGGAGCCGGTCCAGGTTCTTCATGGCCCGGCCCATCAGGTCACCTGCAGGGGCAGCGAGGCGGGAGGTGAGGCAGAGTCTAGTCCGGACAGACAGTCTGATCTAGTCCGTCTGATCTAGTCCGTCTTATGTATCTGATCTAGTCCGTCTGATCTAGTCCGTCTGATCTAGTCCGTCTCATCTAGTCCGTCTTATGTATCTGATCTAGTCCGTCTGATCTAGTCCGTCTCATCTAGTCCGTCTCATCTAGTCCGTCTCATGTATCTCATCTAGTCCGTCTCATCTAGTCCGTCTCATCTAGTCCACTAACCTAGAACAGAGACGGAGGCCCTGGCCGATCCAGCCACAAACCTCTCGGGCAGCACCAGGGAGATGTTCTTCTCCACGAGCCCGTCTGGAGACACACAGAGCAGAACACAGCGGATTAGCTTAGCATGAAACCACAGCTTATATTGTATTTGATTAATCTGCACAAGGATCAGCGGGGAGGACACGACCAGGCTAGCAGTTTGCACCCATTTACAGTCTTTATGCTAAGCTAACGGAACCTTTGTTACCCGTCATGAGACGTCACTTCAACATTAGTTAAGTGACGCTGTCCGTGTTCTCAACGTGGCCACCAAATGACGGATGATGACTAAAACCATCCGCTGATAGCGCCGACCTCTGACCCCGACAGAGATCTCCACTTGTGAGCGCTCACCTGTGGGACAAAGGAGTGCGTTGTGGCTGACCATCTGTGGCATTCCTTCAGCCTTCAGCAGAGACAGAGAACAGACCCATGTCATTAAAAAGGCAACAAGTCCTTCAAGTGTGTGTGTGTGTGTTTCCTGATGAGCTCAGACAGAACGGACTCACCTGCACCAGCAGGGTTCGGACCACCGTGTCGATCCGGCCCACGTCGGGGAGGCTGGCCACCTCGTTACCACACAGGGTGTCGGTCCTCAGGGCCTCGGCGCTGACCTTCAGCTCCACTTGACCTGACACACACACACACACACACACACACACACACACACACACACACACACACACACACACACACACACACACACACACACACACACACACACACACACACACACACACACACACACACACTTTGTGTACGGAGGCAGAATAAAAACCAACATGCCTTTCAGTCCCACTCGTTATTCTCCATCACCTCCCGTCTGTTTGCCTCCCCCCCTCCCCCCGTCTCCTGTCTCCCGTCTCATTCGCCCTCATTACTCCCCATTTGTTCCCTTATTATAGCGCCGGGATGGAATACACCCCCCCCCCCCTCACAGCCCACAAGCCTTCACACAGAGGACAAGTACAGATCAGCCCCAGAGGGAGAGGTTTCTGAGTGTTTCGTCAGAGACGCTACCTGACTTGTTAGTACAAGTGATTGTCAGCATTCCTCTGAGGAGGGGGGGGGGTATTCCATCCCAGCTGATGGAGGCTGATGGAAACCCTCCTGTTTTCAGGCCATGCAGCGTAACCCCCCCCCACCCCCTCCAGCTGTCAGCGCTTAACTCAGATTAATTGAGGACGGAACAAACATAATTAATCATGAAGACGTGAAGATTGCACAACGTGTTGCGAGCGACGGAGATTCCATCAATGTTTAAAATTATTATTTCTTTGCACGGATATTAAAGAGTTGGGTTGAAGAGCTCCTAAAAAGCTCTTTAGGACTTTTATTACCGTTTTTAATGCATTGTGAATGTGTGTCAGTCAAGTTAACACAGGGTCCACACACACTCTGACCAATGGAGGTCCAGGACTTTTCCAGGACTTTTCCAGGACTTTTCCAGGACGTTAAACCAAATCCCCATGACCAAACATTTAGTGAAATCTGGGTGTGTCCATGAAAAAGTGACAAAATGTAGTATTTAAACTAACAATGAGGATTCCAAAGCATACAGTATTCCTTAAAGGACACAAATGAATGAGAGACAATAGTTTGATTAAAAGAATAAACATTTGTAGATATGCTATAATACCCAGAGCAGTTGGAGTGATGATCCAGGAGAAGGTCTTGCTGTCCTCTCCACACAGACACACTCGGTACCGGCAGCCGTCACAGCTCCTGAAGTCATACCGGTCGGACTCGGCCAGCGTAACGTTCACCTGCAGACACACACATAAAAAAATGTACACACACACACACACACACACACACACACACACACACACACACACACGTATTATATATATATAAAAACACACTCATGCAAAGGCACACAAGAGGAAATGGATCATAAATGTCCGTTACTATCGAACCCGCGGGCTGCACGGTTCTGACCAGCTAAAGAGTAATTTACCATGATGCACTTGGAGAGGTAGTTGAACACGGTGGCTCTGAGGGTGAACACCTCCCCCCGGATGACGGAGTAGGGCAAGGTGAGGCTGACGAAGAACGGCTGGAAGACCATGAGCCCGATGTCGGGGGACACGCCGAAGCCCACCGAGGACACGCAGAACGCTCCGGCTGCCCATTTGGTGATGGTGTCGGGGACCGTCTTCTCCACGTCCATCGACCCGCCGTCTCTGTGACAACAAGAGTCACGTGACCAACAGGAAGGTTCAAGTAGCACCGAGTCTCCCCGTAAAGAGAAAAGATCATGACTACGTCTCTGGTGTCTCTTTCTCAGAGACTTCTATACAACCAGAGGAGTCACCCCCTGGTGGTCAGGAGAGAGAATGCAGCTTTAACACATGAAGCACAGACTTCTATACAACCAGAGGAGTCGCCCCCTGGTGGTCAGGAGAGAGAATGCAGCTTTAACACATGAAGCATAGACTTCTATACAACCAGAGGAGTCGCCCCCTGGTGGTCAGGAGAGAGAATGCAGCTTTAACACATGAAGCATAGACTTCTATACAACCAGAGGAGTAGCCCCCTGGTGGTCAGGAGAGAGAATGCAGCTTTAACACATGAAGCATAGACTTCTATACAACCAGAGGAGTCTTGGCAGAACCGACGGTTGCTTCTTGGTTGCATAGAAGTCAATGAGAAAACGACCCTACTTATCGCTTTACTTCAGTAAGCATTGTGAAGATATCTGATAATCAGAAGAAGGAATAACGAGTGGATCCTGATTATTACCCCACAGGAACTAGGTCCCAGATCCAGGTCTCAGGGAAGAACGTCCTGACCGTCTCCTTCTTCTCCTCATTAACTCTCGGCACAGTATTTGCCATTGGCCTCATGAAGGCCATCGAGATCGGAGAGTCTACAACATCTAGGAAGACATGAATATAAAAAAAGTCAGATTACACAACTGAACTCACCCGACGGACACCAGCTCCCAGATCCAGGTCTCAGGGAAGTAAGTTCTAATAGTCTCCTCAATCTTTCCAGCCTCTGCTGCTGCTTCAACATCGAACACCTCTACGGCTTCGTCTTCTTCCTCGACTTCAGTGTCCAACACCAGTCCCATGCCCTCCATAACCAAATCTTAAAGTTTACAGTACATCATGTGTTGTTCCAGGCTCAATATGAATGGTACACATCAGTGGAAAAATAAATAAAACATACCATCATATTCGAGGGCGTAAGCTACCATTGTAGCGCATTCGCGAGGTCCTTTCACGTCGGCGTTCGTCAAAAGTTTAATTCCTATTTTCTAGAAGGGAAGAGAGATATGATAAGACATAAGAGAAGCCTTTAAATGACCCCTAACTACATGAGAAACATGCTTTCTACCATATAAATATATTTATATATAAAATGTGTTCTACTTTGAACACGGTGTAGACGTCGTTCTGCGGTTCGGGCGTTCTGAAGTAGTCCGAGAGCTGCTCCTGAAGCCCGGACTCCAGGCACCGATACGGCTCGTAGTCCTCCACGTCATGGGGGTACCCCGCCAGCTTCTGGAGAGGCAGCCGGCTGTACACCTGACACACACACACACACACACACACACACACACACACACACACACACACACACACACACACACACACACACACACACACACACACACACACACACACACACACACACACCCCTCTTCTCAGAAATCAAGACTTGGCTCTTTTTACAGTCACCCCGCCCTGTTCAGGCGCCGGTGGTTAACGTGGGTCAGGCGAGCGTCACGTACGTGGTCCACGCTGAGCTCGCGCTCCGGCTGCAGCAGCAGGACGCTCTGGTCCACGGCCCGGACGGAGCACAGGGAGCCCGGCTGGGCCTGCAGGCTGAGGGTGGTCCTCTCTGCTGGGAGCTGCTGGAGGGAGGAGAACCTCAGGGACACCTGCAGGGGGAGGCCGAGGGGGCGGAGCCAGTGTCACAGGTACAGCAACGGATCAGAACACGTTCAGAGTCTTGGAACGGAACCAAAGACGAAGGGAACAAATATTACTTTTGGATCCATGATCACGTTTCTTTGCCACCGATACTAATTAGTGATCGTTTATGATCCATACTAACAGACACAGATCTTGTTTGATTACAGCAGCTGGTCCACAAGGATCCAGAATTTTTAAAAATTAAATAAATGTAAACGTCAGTAAACCATCAAAAATACTAAATGTACTTTTACTTTGTTATAGTAATTCATAGTGTTTTTCCTGAGAATGTTATCATTTACCTTCAGCCTGTACTCATTTTCCCTGAGCGCCTGAACGCATCATGAGAACGTTATCATTTACCTTCAGCCAGTACTCATTTTCTCTGAGCGGAGCCTGAAAGCATCATGAGAACGTTTTTACCTTCAGCGGTAATGGTCCGTTTAAAAGAAACGTCACTGATGTGCTACCTTGTTATTCAGACAGAGCCGCACGGGGAAGTCCTGGCTGTCGGCCACCACCACTCCACTGGGCGTCACGGTGTAAACCACCACCTGGGCAACGGGCGCCAGGTCTGTGACCCGGCGGAGTGACACGGACAGCTCTCCTTTGTTGACTGGGGGGAAACACAGAAGCAAAGAAATGTGAGTGTTGTGAAACTATCAAAATACATAAAAACACAAATAATGTGTTTTTTGTTATCGTCAACAAATCCTCAAATCACAGCCTGTAGATAAGAAGTAGTCGTAGTGACGTCACCCATTGGAGTGATGTTTAAAGCCTTGAGTCAGATTTTGTCTTGGATTACAGCCATCGCCACGTTTTTTTGCAAACAGACAACAAGAAGTGACCGGATCTGGACTGAGGAGTGACGTAGAGACCTGTCAATCACCTTGTAGCCCCGCCCCTAAAGCATCCCCTGCTTTATGGTCTGTTTGACTCTAAATGATCATAATTTACTAAATGAACATCATGCTGTATTGAAGAAGACTTGAAACTAGAGATTGAGACATAAACTCATGTTTACTATGTTTACTGAGGGAATACATCAAGAGTCATTTATATAGACTTCTATACAACCAGAGGAGTCGCCCCCTGGTGGTCAGGAGAGAGAATGCAGCTTTAACACATGAAGCATAGACTTCTATACAACCAGAGGAGTCACCCCCTGGTGGTCAGGAGAGAGAATGCAGCTTTAACACATGAAGCATAGACTTCTATACAACCAGAGGAGTCGCCCCCTGGTGGTCAGGAGAGAGAATGCAGCTTTAACACATGAAGCATAGACTTCTATACAACCAGAGGAGTCGCCCCCTGGTTGTCAGTAGAGAGAATGCAGCTTTAACACGCATAGACTTCTATACAACCAGAGGAGACACCCCCTGGTGGTCAGTAGAGAGAATGCAGCTTTAACACGCATAGACTTCTATACAACCAGAGGAGTCGCCCCCTGGTGGTCAGGAGAGAGAATGCAGCTTTAACACATAAAGCATATGCTTCTATACAACCAGAGGAGTTGCCCCCTGCTTTTAGTCTTAAACGACTACTGATGCTAAATATGTCACTACATTAATCGGATAGTTGCTAACTTTGCTTGGCAAGTGACACACGATAAGTTGATCAGAACTTTTTCTGCTTAAAAACAGCTGACTTGGTTGGTTTGTCGTTGACTGTCGTCCCATCACGTGTTTCATCACCAGACTTTAAGATGAACATAAACTAAAGTAACATTAGTTTGTACCAGTTCCTGCTTTAACAGCCACTGGGACACGGCCGTGCTGCACAATTGCACCTCTGGACATCACCTAGAAAGAAACAGAAACCGGCATCACAAAGTGCTCTGCAATACATTCACATCCACACAGATAGGAGCATTTCTTTGTGTTTGATACCGTCCAGCTGGACGTTAACGTAATGAAGGCCGGACTTGTGATCGGAGGGATCTTTAAACATGATGGCCATTCTGACAGAAGTCTCACCAGGTAAAAGAAGTCGACGGCTTCCTGGTCCTTCTTTAGCTCCTCCCCCTGGATGATGTACCGAGCGCGCAGCGCCGCATCCTCGTCGCAGGCGAGCTTCCCGCTCACCTGCATGAGCTTCAGGAAACTATTGCTCTTGGAGTAAAACGGAGCGACACGGATGTTGGCCGACCTGTACTCCGGTCGCCGCACGTTGCCCAAATACCGCTCGGGCTCCTCCGTCTTTCTAGAACTCGCCTGTTGACGACGACAACAACAACAACAGGTCAAAAAAGGTCACAGTTCACGTCACACACTCTTGTAATCACCAACGATCCCACATTAAAACCAGTCCTTGTTCACCGCCAACGTGATCGATGTGGTGGAAAGTTTAACCTGATCTGGATCGACCCACCTTTATGAACACGGAGCCAGTCCAGAGGGCGGTGTCCAGAGAGAAGGAAGCCACGCCTCTCGTGCCCGTGACGACCGCAGTGTTCACGGCCATGTCGCCGGACAGATACACCGACTCGTTGGCGACGGCTTGGTTGTCGGCGCCGATCAACTTGACCTGCGAACAAGTCAGAAAGCAGAAGCCAGTTAGAAAGCAGACGGAAACCAGTTCCATCTAGTGGCGTGTATGTAAAGGTTAATGGTTCATCCTCAGGGGAGCAAGAATGATCAGATGAATGTCATCGGTATAACGTTGTTTGGTACTTCATGTGTGCTGCTGTCTGCTGGACATTATGGCCCGGCAGGTGCACGACAAGAAAGATGAACTTATTAGCAACCGACCTCTGGAGAGCATGAATATGAAGCGCACATTTCAAAGATGTCTCGTCACGCTACCTTGTCATGTGGATAAGCTGGCGGAACTAAATGAGTCAGCAAAAACACTGATCGGTCCTCTGGGAATCCTGAATATCATCACCGTCGTTCATTACTTCAATAGGGAAACCTTAAAATGCCGTTGTGTGCACCGACTGGGAGTCTTTCAGCCGTTTAGAAACTGATTCGGAATCAATCCGGATAAATTCAGACAAACTATTCTGAATTTGCTACGGCTCCGATATGTTCTGGCGGTTAGCTTCCTCTCGTTGTCCTGGAGACTCTGAGAACAGAAGTCTGATAAAACACACTTCAGAAGGTATTTGCTGCTGCATCCCTCTGGCCACCGTGAGTCTGCACACATATCGTATAAAGAGGTTTTGCCGACAGCCTTCAGTGAGACGGGTTACCTTCCCCTCCAGCGGGATGCCCGGCTGGTAGGCTGCAGGAACGTCCTCAAAGGTCACCGTCCGCACGCTGGCGCTGAAGCCGGTCTGCCCGCTGCCTTTAAGGACGACCCCTGGGGGGCAGGAAGCACATCGTCAGGACCCAGAGCGAGTCCTCGGCGGTCCGGTCGACCCTGGAAGTGTATTCGGTGACCCACCTGTGCCGTATTCCTCCAGTTCAGCCGTCACCTCGAAGCTATCCTTGTACATGGTCTGGTTGAGGAAAAACGCGCTCAGGTTCACAGTTTGTGTGGCGCAACCGCTTTTATCCGTCTGGAAGATAATAATCAATCAATCAATTAACAATGTTGTGAAAGAGCCTACAGCATGTCACGGATCCACGTCTGGAGTACTCGCCGTCATTTCATACATCTGGCACACGTCCTTCTTTAGGTGTGATGAATACCAGTGATATAGACTGCTCTTCCTACAAAGCGTTGCCTTGGCTGAGCCCACAACGGGTTTCCCATAAGTGTATCTGCAGGGAAAAACACAAGAGATGATTTCCTGTTGCTATCGTCCCATAGATGGCAAGTGTGGTGTTCACTGAGAAAGTAACAGCACAATATCCGTTTGATTATTGAACAGAGTCGGTGGAGCCCCACCAACCCGGACCTCAAAATCCATGATGGCCGCTCTGTGCATCAACAGTAAAAAACGTTGTGGTAATATCATAATATATTATATAAGTGGACGAAGTCTTTGTCACGATATCTTGGATCACGGCCGTCGCCATGTTGTTTTTTTGCGTCCAGTGAACAGGAAGTGACCATATTTGGACTGAGGAGTGACGTATACGTCTCTGGTGTTGACCTGTCAATCACTTTGTAGCCCCGCACTAAAGCGTCCCCTGCTTTATGGTCTGTTTGCCCCACCGGTTAGCCAACGGACGCCGCCGACAAACCCAGTTCCCCAGCAGGTAATGGCTAGTAGCTAGCTAGCCTCCGGTGCTAACTACTCAGCGGTCACCATGTTGAGAGCCATGTGGAGGCAATGCATGTCTCCACATGAAGAGCCGCATATCATTACGGTTTATATTTCCTGAGTGAGGAGAGTTCATTTTCTCAGCTGGACTTCCTTAAATGGCTCCCACCCTAAAACCAATAAAATACATTTAATTAAAAATAAAATGAATTGGAAAACTCACTTTCCACAAATCTTCAGCGTGGCCTCTTGGTCCAGGATGCTAATCACACCGGGCAGATGAACCTTCATTTCAAACTTTGGCAAAACTAAAACAGAAAGGAAAAAGAGTGAAAAATATTCCCCCCTGAAAATTCACATAAATAAAAAGAAAGCACATTATTTTTGGTAAATTATTATTAATATTGCTGCCGACCGTATTCCTTGACGTCAAAGCTGTGGGTGGTTTGCTCCCCTTCCACCGTCACGGCGGTGATGGTGTAGCTCCCTTGAGCCGCCTCGGGGATCGTGGGGTGGGCGAGGTCGAGGAGGCCGCTGGCGGCGGTCCGATCCGACCACTGGGCGATGCGGTTGGAGTTGGGATCCTGAAGGAAGACCGAGAGGAGCTGACAGCTGTCTGCACCCGCAAAAGAGACTATTCTGCAACCTCCAGTCCCGGGACTGGAGGGTTTTGTATTTTCTTTGGGACGACCACTAGAGGTCGCCAAAATAATAACCTGAACATTGGGACTTTAAAATTGTTTTTTATAAATTATATTACAGTTACATTTTGCATGTTCATAGAATTATATAATTGGCACGCGATGTGCATGTGAGTCAAGAATTTGGAATTTATGAGCCAACAAATCCAGATTTTCTGTTTATGTTAACCTTTAAAAACAGTGAAACGTTTCTAATAATCCTGTTGAATGCTAAAGTTGTGGCCAAAAGCATGAATATCACGTACTTTATATGAAAATCCCTCTTTTATCTTCCTGTGAAGCGTAAACATATTTGCCAATGTATATCTTGACCATTTATCCAAATGTTATTTGAGGTGATAAAGTTGAATCAATCCCCGTCATCATGGAAGTGTTTCTGCAGCTGCGTCACCGTGGATCACACGCT
>CM042220.1:27183906-27521406 GCA_023566465.1 Cottus gobio | reverse complement strand
GCTCAGCTCCTTCTTCACCAAGACGGCCCGGTGCAACGCCTGCTTTACTGCTGCAGCCGCACCGATACGCCTGTCGATCTCCCGCTCCATTTTACCCTCACTCGTGAACAAGACCCCGAGATACTTGAACTCCTTCGCTTGTGGTAGGCACTCTGTCCCCACCCGGAGGGAGCAATCCACCGGTTTCCGGCAGAGCACCATGGCCTCAGATTTCGTGGTGCTGACTCTCATCCCCGCCGCTTCACACTCGGCTGCAAAACGCCCCAGTGAATGCTGGAGGTCATGGTCCGAGGAGGCAAACAGGACCACATCATCTGCAAACAGCAGAGAGGCTATCCTGAGATCCCCGAACCTGACATTCTCCGCCCCACGGCTGCGCCTTGATATCCTGTCCATGAAAGTCACAAACAGGACCGGTGATAAAGGGCAGCCCTGGCGGAGGCCAACACCCACCGGGAACGTATCTGACTTACTGCCGAGGATACGAACACAGCTCCTACTGCAGGCGTACAGAGACCGGATGGCCCGTTGCAACGGGTCCGGCACACCATACTCCCGCAGCACCCCCCACAAAAAGCCCAGAGGGACCCGGTCGAAAGCCTTCTCCAAGTCCACAAAGCACATGTAGACTGGTTGGGCAAACTCCCAGGACCCCTCCAGTATCCTTGCAAGGGTAAAGAGCTGGTCCACTGTTCCACAACCAGGACGAAACCCGCACTGTTCTTCTTGAATCCGAGGTTCGACAAACGGTCGGAGCCTCCGTTCCAGCACCCTGGCATAAGCTTTTCCCGGGAGGCTGAGTAGTGTGATACCCCGATAATTCGAGCACACTCTCCGGTCCCCCTTCTTGAAGATGGGAACCACCACCCCGGTCTGCCAGTCCATGGGCACTGTGCCCGACCCCCATGCGACATTGAAGAGGCGTGTCAGCCCAACAAAGTCCAGCGCCTTCAGCATCTCAGGGCGGATTTCATCCACCCCCGGCGCCTTGCCACCAAGGAGCTTTTTGACTACCTTAGTGGCCTCTGCCAGGGATATGGGTTCATCCAACCCCAAGTCTTCAGGCGCTGCCCCCTGTTCAGGGGACATGTTGACCGGGTTTAGGAGTTCCTCAAAGTGCTCCTTCCACCGCCCGACGATATCCTCTGTCTGGGTCAGCAGCCCCCCTCCCCTGCTGATAACAGCCTGGGGAAGGCCCTGCTTTCCCTTCCTGAGTCGTCGGATGGTTTGCCAGAACCTCCTTGAGGCCAACCGAAAGTCCTTCTCCATGGCCTCCCCGAACTCCTCCCATGCCCGAGTTTTAGCATCCGTGACCACCGCAGCTGCAGTCCTTCTGGCCCGCCTGTACCTGTCAGCTGCTTCAGGAGACCCCTGGGCCAACCAAGCCCGAAAGGCCTCCCTCTTCAGCTTGACGGCTTCCCTCACCCCCGGTGTCCACCACCGGGTTCTCGGGTTGCCGCCACGACAGGCACCGATGACCTTCCGACCACAGCTCCTAGCGGCCGCGTCCACAATAGAGGCTTTGAACATGATCCACTCGGATTCCATGTCCCCAACCTCCCTCGGGATGTGTGAGAAGTCCTTCCGGAGGTGGGAGTTGAAGACCTCCCGGACAGGATCCTCCGCCAGACGTTCCCAGTTCACCCTCACTACACATTTGGGCCTGCCAGGTCTTTCTGGCCGACTCCCCCGCCATCTGATCCAACTCACCACCAGGTGGTGATCAGTTGACAGCTCTGCTCCTCTCTTCACCCGAGTGTCCAAAACATACGGCCGCAGATCAGATGATACGATTACGAAGTCGATCATTGATCTCCGAAAAAAATAAACTATGATATTGAATTGTTGTGTATCATTCGTAGTTTTCGCCTAAACCATGTAATTTAATCTCAACAAAACTAAAATCAAAACATTCGTAAAAACGTGTTTTTAAAAACGTGTTTTTAAACCTGTGGATTTGAAGTCTTTCCCTCTTCTTCATTTTAAGAAGTACTTCACCCACAAAACGTACCCAGTGAATCTGTAAGTTTCTGTTTTCATGTTCCTTCTTTAATCCTAAATGTTCCACTGGTAACCCAGTGTTAATGTCACATTGCTATGAATTGTGGGTAATTCTTTTGAGGAAAGGTCTGCAGTAATGCAGAATATGGAACGTTATCACCAAAAAGGTTTAGACTGAACACTGAGGGTCGGACAGGACTGCTGGACCCTTCTGGACCCTTCTGGACCCTGGTGGACCCTGGTGGACCCTGGTGGACCCTCGGGGCGTCAAAGTCTGTGTGGGAGGAGCTTGGGATCAGGGCCAACTCGCCACCCCCTCGTTACCTTGAATTCTTTATGAAAACATGTTTTTCTCTCGTGTGATGAATTGCAGTAAATGTCACAGCAGAACGCCGGTAACCCATTCATCATTATTATTATTATTATTATTATTATTATGCATGAGTCGTTTGAGTCTGTAGACGTTTGGTTTGATGTAGTTTTGCTTCTTGCTTTCCACTTTAATTCATACTTCAATACAGAAAGGCTGTTTATGGTAATTTATGCCAACCTTGTGCACCCCAGACATTTTTCAGCCAAAATTGCGAATGTTTTTTATCTCATATTAAATCTGATGATCTCAAAGGTCTATTTGAAAAGTTTAAAAAGGTAAAATATACAGAAAGGCCTTGTGAAGATAGATAATCAGGCCATATATGGGTTTATGATAGTACACAGAAAAGAAAAGAAAGAAAAGGTATTTTTCGAAAAGACAAAATTAAAAGTATATTTTTTTCATATTGTGAGGCAGGGGCGTGGTTTGGCGCACCTGCGACAGAGGAGAGAGAAGCGCGCGCATTGGGATCAGCTGGAGCTCGTTACGGGGCGACAGCTGGGCCCAATGAGCGCGCAAAGGCCGGGCTATTTAAGCCGGCAGGAAGAGGGGAAAGGGTGTGGTTGATGGTGACATGTGTGAGGAGCGTATCTGGCGGAATAAAACATGTTTAACCCACGAACACGTGAGTCAGGAGTGTCTATGCGAGCCACGGATCCACGGGCAGGGGGGAACCTTGCTACAGTGGCGCCCAACATGGGGCTGGGAGACCAGTCCTATGAGGAGTGGATCGCGTGGCTGGCGCAACGGCCGGAGGACCGAGCGCCGGCGAGACCGGTCCGGAGCCAGCTGGTGGGCGCCGTGACGGCGCTCAGCCAGGCGGAGGGACCGGCGGGACGGCGGCGCAGAGACCGGCAGCGGCGCGACGCCGGGGACACCCCGACCACGGCGGCGCCGGCGGAAGCGACGCTGCATCAGGCGGGGGCCGGCGTCCCGGAAGGACAGCAGGAGGGGGCGGGGCCCCGGCAGGACCAGACGCCGGAGGACCTCCGCCTGAAGCTCCGCGCGCTGCGGCTGAGGCCCGGGGCCATGCCCCATGGGTTCGCGGAGGAGGTGCGGTACCGGACGGGACGGTGGCTGCGGCCCGACGACGACGGGTCCATCGAGTCGGTGCTGGAGCTGGTGGCCACGGAGCAGTTCACGGAGGGACTGCCACCCCGGATGGCTGCGTGGGTCCGTGGCCGCCAGCCGGCGTCGCTGCGGGCCGCGGTCACCTTCGCCGAGGACTACCGGGCCCGGGGCCTGCCGGAGGAGTCGCCCGAGGAGACGGCGGTGCCGGGCCGGGCGGGCCCGACCGCGCGCAGGGAGACGGCGGCCCAGACGGAGGTGCCGCGGCGGGAGGTGGCGGTCCAGACCACCGGCGCGCCCGCGCGGAAAGAAAGGGCGGTGCAAACCGGCGGAGGGCCCCGGGCGGACGCGGCGCAACAAACCGCGCCGCTGGGGCCAACGGACCGGAGAGAGCCGGCGCGGCGGAGGCAGACGGCGCCGACCACGACACAGGGACCGCGGAATCGACCAGCGCGCCGGGGAGGGCCATGGGCTCCGACTCCGGGGCCCGTCGAGTGGTCCCCGCCGTGGCCGAGGAGGGAGACCGGGGGACGCCGAACCCTCTGGCCGGAACCAGGACCAGCCCGGCGGGAGCCGACGCCCGAGGACACCGGACCCGCCCGGCTGGACGCGGAGAGCCCTCCGTGGACCCCCCCGGCGTGCTGGACCTGCGGGCAGCCGGGGCATCGGCAAGCCGACTGCCCGGTCATGGAGGTGGACCAGGGGGTGCGAATCCCGGGCCGGTCCGTGCCGGGCCGAAGATGGTGGCGGAAGCGCCGGTGCCAGCGGCGGGCACGGGCTGACGAGCGGGACCGGACGGCACACCGGAGCCAGCTGGTTGCCTTCGGCCAGAAGGAAGAGGGCCAACCGGGGTACCAGCGGCAGTCCGGCGGAAGCGGCAGGCAGAACGGCAGGCGCAGCGACCCAGGGCGGCTGCGCCGGGAAAACATGCGGCTACGGGGGGAACTCCGATGGGCCGTAGAGGACCGGCTCAGGGATAAGCGGACAATCCGGGAGCTGGGCCGGAGGCTAAAGGCCGCGCAGGCGGCGCGTCCCCGCGCCGGGGCTCAGCTGGCCGACGGGGGCGGGGACAATTTGGCCCCGACTGGGTTGTACTTCCCCTAATTTTCTCTCTCTTGTGTTGCAGGTGGCAGCGGCGGGCGGCGGACGGGGGCCGGTTTGTCCCGGGGGAGGAGGCGCGCCGAGAACCCCGGGGCGCCAGTGCGTCCGCCGTCCGGACCACGTCCCGCCCCAAGGACCCACCAGAGGGGGGATGCCAACGCCCGGGCCACCCGTTGGCATCGGGCGTATTAGCCGTGGCCCCGCGCGGTGGTCCATAGGCCGGGGCGCAGAAGGCTGCGGCTGGCTCCCTCGCCCGGCCCCATGGAGGGGAGGGGGGGGGAGTTGGCTAGGCCGGTGGCACCTGGCCTAGAGCGGGCGGTGGGGATATGTGAGGCAGGGGCGTGGTTTGGCGCACCTGCGACAGAGGAGAGAGAAGCGCGCGCATTGGGATCAGCTGGAGCTCGTTACGGGGCGACAGCTGGGCCCAATGAGCGCGCAAAGGCCGGGCTATTTAAGCCGGCAGGAAGAGGGGAAAGGGTGTGGTTGATGGTGACATGTGTGAGGAGCGTATCTGGCGGAATAAAACATGTTTAACCCACGAACACGTGAGTCAGGAGTGTCTATGCGAGCCACGGATCCACGGGCAGGGGGGAACCTTGCTACACATATATACGAACTCTTTTAACTCTTTTTATTTAAATATAAAATATGCTCAGAACCCCAGGAGACCCCGTTCTGGGGCCGCTGGGGCTAAAAGGTTGAACAAACACAAACAAATGTAAAAAGCTCTGCGTTATGCAGATGTCCTCACGTAGACCGTGTGTGTGTGTGCGTGTGCGTGTGCGTCTTTAACCCCCCACAGCGCTCCCCCTCTCACCCGTCTGCCCCGGCTTGTAGACGGGTTTATCCGTCTGGACGACGAGGATGAAGGCCGCCGGCTCGATGAGGACTTTGGTCTCCTTGCTCATCGCGGCGCTCGCTCCCTGGACGGTGACGTTGACGGTCGCCACGGTTCTGGACCGCACGGCCGGGACCTGAGGGGCAGCGGCAGAAAGGGGGGTCAAGGGGGTCACCTGCACCACACCACAGGGAACGCTTCGGCATGTGGGGGAGGGGGGTTGGTGTTGGGGGGTGGGGTGGGGGGGGGGGTCTAGGTGTGGGGGGGTCTAGAGGAATGCAGGTGCATATCTGGCCTCTGGCAGAAAGCAGCCTTTGTTTGGTCGCAGTCAGACGAACGGGCTCGGCCTGCGGCGAGGACCAAGAGAGGCAGCGCTATTGTCACAGTGCTGATTGGGGTCGTCGGGTCGATTCCATGGAGCAAGCCCCCCCTCATCCCCCTGCCCCCCCCCTCCCCCTGCCCCCTCTCCTCCAGTAAGTTGCATAACAGCAACAGAAACCGGCCCCAGGCCGTTAGTTTGAACCCCTTGGACGCATTTAACGGACAGCCGTGCACGTCGGCCGTGCACGTCGGCCGTGCGCTCACCTGGAAGCTCATGCAGCGGTGGAAGTCCTCGCTGACTTCCTCCTCCAGGATGCCGGTTCTGCCGGAGTCCGTCTCCAGGGCAACGATGAGAGCCACGGGCTCCGAGGGCCCGTGGACCAGAACACACAGGGTCTCCTGATGACCCCCCATGACCCGGGAGCTCAGGGTCACCATAAAGACCCTGCAGGGAGGAGGAGAGGAGAGAGGAGAGGTGGAGAGAAGGAGAGAAGAGGAGAAGAGGAGAAGAGGAGAAGAGAAGGAGAGGAGAGGTGGAGGCGGAGAGAAGGAGAGAAGGAGAGGAGAGGTGGAGGAGGAGGCGGAGAGAAGGAGAGAAGGAGAGGAGAGGTGGAGGAGGAGGCGGAGAGAAGGAGAGAAGGAGAGAAGAAGAGAAGGAGAGAAGGAGAGAAGAAGAGGAGGAGAGGAGAGGAGAAGAGGAGAGGAGGAGGTGGAGGCGGAGAGGAGAGAAGGAGAGGAGAGGTGGAGGAGGAGGTGGAGAGAAGGAGAGAAGAAGAGAAGGAGAGGAGGAGAGGAGGAGAGGAGAAGAGGAGGAGAGGAGGAGAGAAGAAGAGGAGAGAAGGAGAGAAGGAGAGAAGGAGAGAAGGAGAGAAGAAGAGAAGGAAAGGAGGAGAGAAGGAGCGAAGAAGAGAAAAGGGATTGTTGTTGTTGTTGTTTAGCTAACAGCTAGCTAGCCAGGGACACTAGCTGGTGACCAAAACATTGTTCTCAGGAGTTGGTGGAGACCAAACACAGAGCAAAAAGATGAAACACAACTAATGCTAAGCTAATGCTGCTTCCTGACTGTTGTAGACAAACAGACAATTGTTTGTTCACCATATTGATTCAAACAATGTCAGCGTTGCGTTTACGGCTCGTTTCTGTTAGAGGTTGAGGTTTTGGTGCATTTGTACATTAGTTTGGCATTTTCATTTTCTGCTACTTTATACTTGACTCCATTTAAAAAGGATATTTGTAGAAATATAATGGCATCAGTCAGCAAAGCTAATCCGTATTTAAAGTGTGTAGTTTTAACGGGTTTTCCATGTAAACGGCTGCTCCATGAGGAGTAAAGGGCATTTCACTGAGCTGCAGAGAATGTTGACGCCGTTTTGAAGTTGCACAATTATGAAAAGTCACCTGACGAAAAACCATGAGAGGCGTTAAAATCAATTGAAAAGGTAAACAAAACAAAGGTCAGCGCTGAGTCAACATGTGGAGAGTTGTGTTTGTGAAACGGAGCAAAGAGCTCGACACCGTGCTGCTTAAACTGGTCCCTGGTCCCTGGTCCCTGGTCACTGGTCACTGGTCCCTAGTCACTAGTCAATGGTCAATGGTCCTCAGTCACCGGTCACTGGTCCCTAGTCCCTAGTCCCTGGTCCCTGGTCCCTGGTCCCTGGTCCCTGGTCCCTAGTCCCTAGTCCCTAGTCACCGGTCCCTAGTCCCTAGTCCCCAGTTACCGGTCCCTAGTCACCGGTCCTCAGTCACTGGTCCCTAGTCCCTAGTCACCGGTCCCCAGTCCCTAGTCACCGGTCCCCAGTCCCTAGTCACCGGTCCTCAGTCACCGGTCCCTAGTCCCTGGTCACTGGTCCTTAGTCACCGGTCCCTAGTCCCTAGTCACCAGTCCCTAGTCACCGGTCCTCAGTCACCGGTCCCTAGTCCCTAGTCACCAGTCCTCAGTCACCGGTCCCTAGTCCCTAGTCACCAGTCCTCAGTCACCGGTCCCTAGTCCCTAGTCACCGGTCCCTAGTCCCTAGTCACCGGTCCCTAGTCACCGGTCCCTAGTCACCGGTCCCTAGTCCCCACCAGAGGGTTTAAATTCACCAAAACTTGACTTTGTCGTCATAGTTCTCACCAAGTTTAGCAGATCAGAGCAGCTCATTAAGCAAATGGTTAAGTGGCCACACTCACTCTCTCACTCTCACTCTCACTCTCACTCTCACTCTCTCACTCTCACTCTCACTCTCTCACTCTCACACTCTCACACACACACTCACTCACTCACGGCGTGACGCACAACGCAAACTTTTCTTTATTTTGTGTTGCAGAACAACACAAAGTGTTGTTGCTGTTGTTACTCACGTGTCGTTGAGCGGGGCCGCGCGCGCCGTTAGCAGGAGCGCGGCCGCGACCAGGAGCGTGCGGAGGACAGATGCCATGACGTCTGCGGGGAACGGGCGCTGCTGAGCGGGCAACTGGAGCGCAGCGGACGGCGTCACTTCCAGCCTGCAGCGGGCCGGAGAGTCTGGTGTGCAGGGGCAAGTTGCTCCTACGGAACGGGCGGCGGAGGTGGGAGGCCCTTTATACCCCACAACCCCCCCCCCCCCCCAACGCGTTGGCCCAGCAGCCTCCTCCCTATTCCCAAAAGAGTCCCACTTCCCGAAAACGAGCTGCACCACTGACCCTGCCTCCTGCCAGGAGCCCACTCACAGGAACATTCCAGGCTGATTCACACTGGTAACTAATAACTAGCTAATAAATGAATTGTAATTCCCTCGGGAATGTGGGACTTAAAGGCATGTGGTTAAGTGTTGCACTTCATCATCATCATCATTATCATCCCTGACCGTACTCATGAAGTCGTCCTGTTTTTAGGCAACACGGAAACCTCACAGGAGATCTTATGCCAAGGACAAATCAGGCGAGGCTCATCATCCTGTGAGACACAGCGGAGGGAAACACGAGGGGAATGTCTGGCAGCATATTAAAACTCTTCTGTGTGTTCGTTCCCCAGCGCGTACAGGAAGCAGAATACAGATCAGCAGAGACAACAAATTCAACAAAAAGGACAACAAAAAAAACATTAAACCATTAAACCATCAAACCATCAAACCATTAAACACCAAACCATCAAACCATCAAACCATTAAACCATCAAACCATTAAACCATCAAACCATTAAACCATTAAACCATCAAACCATTAAACCATTAAACATCAAACCATCAAACCATCAAACAATTAAACCATCAAACCATTAAACCATCAAACCATCAAACCATCAAACCATCAAACCATTAAACCATCAAACCATTAAACCATTAAACATCAAACCATCAAACCATTAAACCATCAAACCATCAAACCATTAAACCACCAAACCATCAAACCATTAAACATCAAACCATCAAACCATCAAACCATCAAACCATTAAACCATCAAACCATCAAACCATCAAACCATTAAACATCAAACCATCAAACCATTAAACCATTAAACCATCAAACCATTAAACCATTAAACATCAAACCATCAAACCATCAAACCATTAAACCATCAAACCATTAAACCATTAAACCATTAAACCATCAAACCATTAAACCATCAAACCATCAAACCATTAAACCATCAAACCATCAAACCATCAAACCATTAAACCATTAAACCATCAAACCATTAAACCATTAAACCATCAAACCATCAAATCATTAAACCATCAAACCATTAAACCATTAAACCATCAAACCAGCAAACCATTAAACCATTAAACCATTAAACCATCAAACCATTAAACCATCAAACCATCAAACCATTAAACCATCAAACCATCAAACCATCAAACCATCAAACCATTAAACCACCAAACCATCAAACCATTAAACATCAAACCATCAAACCATCAAACCATCAAACCATTAAACCATCAAACCATCAAACCATCAAACCATTAAACCATTAAACCATCAAACCATCAAACCATTAAACCACCAAACCATTAAACATCAAACCATCAAACCATTAAACCATCAAACCATCAAACCATTAAACCATTAAACCATCAAACCATCAAACCATTAAACATCAAACCATCAAACCATTAAACCATCAAACCATCAAACCATTAAACCATTAAACCATCAAACCATTAAACCATTAAACATCAAACCATCAAACCATTAAACCATCAAACCATCAAACCATTAAACCATTAAACCATCAAACCATCAAACCATTAAACATCAAACCATCAAACCATTAAACCATCAAACCATCAAACCATTAAACCATTAAACCATCAAACCATTAAACCATTAAACCATCAAACCATTAAACCATCAAACCATCAAACCATTAAACCATCAAACCATCAAACCATCAAACCATTAAACATCAAACCATCAAACCATTAAACCATCAAACCATCAAACCATTAAACCACCAAACCATCAAACCATTAAACATCAAACCATCAAACCATCAAACCATCAAACCATTAAACCATCAAACCATCAAACCATCAAACCATTAAACATCAAACCATCAAACCATTAAACCATTAAACCATCAAACCATTAAACCATTAAACATCAAACCATCAAACCATCAAACCATTAAACCATCAAACCATTAAACCATTAAACCATTAAACCATCAAACCATTAAACCATCAAACCATCAAACCATTAAACCATCAAACCATCAAACCATCAAACCATTAAACCATTAAACCATCAAACCATTAAACCATTAAACCATCAAACCATTAAACCATTAAACATCAAACCATCAAACCATCAAACCATTAAACCATCAAACCATTAAACCATTAAACCATTAAACCATCAAACCATTAAACCATCAAACCATCAAACCATTAAACCATCAAACCATCAAACCATCAAACCATTAAACCATTAAACCATCAAACCATTAAACCATTAAACCATCAAACCATCAAATCATTAAACCATCAAACCATTAAACCATTAAACCATCAAACCATTAAACCATCAAACCAGCTTGATGTGGGGGTTTGGAAATAGTCACGAAATGCAATCAGTTGGATTAGTTGTTAAACCTAACTGGTGGTTTAGTCGTCCCTGTAGTGTGTCTTCATGATGTCGTCCCTGTAGTGTGTTGTGTTGATGTCGTCCCTGTAGTGTGTCTTCATGATGTCGTCCCTGTAGTGTGTTGTGTTGATGTCGTCCCTGTAGTGTGTCTTCATGATGTCGTCCCTGTAGTGTGTCTTCATGATGTCGTCCCTGTAGTGTGTCTTCATGATGTCGTCCCTGTAGTGTGTTGTGTTGATGTCGTCCCTGTAGTGTGTCTTCATGATGTCGTCCCTGTAGTGTGTCTTCATGATGTCGTCCCTGTAGTGTGTTGTGTTGATGTCGTCCCTGTAGTGTGTCTTCATGATGTCGTCCCTGTAGTGTGTTGTGTTGATGTCGTCCCTGTAGTGTGTCTTCATGATGTCGTCCCTGTAGTGTGTTGTGTTGATGTCGTCCCTGTAGTGTGTTGTGGTGATGTCGTCCCTGTAGTGTGTCTTCATGATGTCGTCCCTGTAGTGTGTCTTCATGATGTCGTCCCTGTAGTGTGTTGTGTTGATGTCGTCCCTGTAGTGTGTCTTCATGATGTCGTCCCTGTAGTGTGTTGTGTTGATGTCGTCCCTGTAGTGTGTCTTCATGATGTCGTCCCTGTAGTGTGTTGTGTTGATGTCGTCCCTGTAGTGTGTTGTGGTGATGTCGTCCCTGTAGTGTGTCTTCATGATGTCGTCCCTGTAGTGTGTCTTCATGATGTCGTCCCTGTAGTGTGTCTTCATGATGTCGTCCCTGTAGTGTGTCTTCATGATGTCGTCCCTGTAGTGTGTCTTCATGATGTCGTCCCTGTAGTGTGTCTTCATGATGTCGTCCCTGTAGTGTGTCTTCATGATGTCGTTGCTGTAAGAGGTTGTGTTTCCTGGTGAACTGCAGTGTGTTGCTGTGCCGTTAACAGAGTTTTTCCTTCACTACTGCAGGTGACATGTGGAAGTTTCCTCCAGCTCTTCTTTTGTCTTCTTTTATCTTTTGTCTCCTCGTGCCTTTGATCTCCGCTGCTCTGGAAATCAATCAAAGATCGTGGAACACAAATCTTCCCGCATTGTGTCTTGGTTGTGCTGGAGCTCTGCTTTCATACCGCCGTCAGTGCCGCTCCTGTTTTTGTCGTTTTGGAAACGTTCCTCAAGGCAATTAAAGCGCATTGGAATTTTTGGGGGGGATCAACGTAGTACTCAAGAGTCAAGATTACATCTTTATACGTCCACCGGGGAGATTATTATGGGATATAATGGAGCACAACGAGCAAGACGAGTGTTTTAGGGTTATGGAGCCGCAATTCAGAGTAATCAAGTTGGCCGTTAGCCGTTAATGAGCTCGTCGAGCGGCTTCCATCGGGCCTCACAGCCGTCCAAATCACCTGTGGCAATAGCTTTTATTCTCTCATGGGTAATTGTTCAAATGTTTTAACGTCTATTCTTTCTTTCTTTCTCCTTTCTCCTTTTTCTTCCCCTTGAAGGGATTTGAAAGTGCAGAAATTCCCCAAATGGGAAATTGAAGTTCTTTTCACACAGTTAAATTACTCATAATTTCAGTTTTTTGCGCATGAATTGTTCTTGTGATTATTTTTGTTCCATCGATCCCGCAGATTATTCTTCACGTTTTTTAGAAGTAGCGTTCAGGTTCATCGATCGCAACGGTGACTTCCTCAGAAAAACTCTCGTTTATTAATATTTCTCCCCAAAGAAACAATTCCAGTTTTGTAGTTTCTCTGTAACGTCCGTGTCTCATGTGACTTGCAGCTACGACGAGGAACTGCTTTTGTGTTGATTGTGGCGTCTCAGCGGACATAGTGACGTTAGCTAGCTAGCAAACCAAGCTAACGGCCACGTTGGTGACGTACGTCGTGCTGATGAAGCTCACTGAGTGAAAACTCAATGATGCTACGACATCAGGGACAAACTGCATGACTTCTTGAGTTGACTTTTGGAACTTTTTAATTAAAGGTTTTCTGTGTTAGCTAGTTTGCAGAAATGTCATTAAACACAACTTTATTTTGAAAAAACAGACCATAAAGCAGAGTATACTTTAGGGGCCGGGCTACAAGGTGATTGACAGGTCTCTATCAGAGACATATATGGTGTCTCTACATCACTCCTCTTCAGTCCAAATATGGTCACTTCCTGTTGATTGGTTGCAAAAAAAACAAGATGGCGACAAAACATCAGTCCTCAAACCAACGAGAGACGTCACCATGACTACGCCCACTACTTCAACACAGGAGGGGGGTTTCGGCTAGGGATGCAACGATACCATTTTTTACAAACCGATACGAGTACGAGTATTTTTATTTGTGTACTTGCCGATACCGAGTACCGATACCGATACTTCTTAGATTTGGTCTCCATGAAAGTGCAATTAATTTGGAGGCAGATTTTATTTTATCCTCTGCAGATTATGTCAAGCCTATAGTACAAAATTAACAGAAGGCTATCCCAAGCTTTAAACGTCTTGTGGAAGTCCCTCTAATGTCGGACCATAAAACGCCCCGTGTCCGGGTTCATAATGTAAGCGATAATATTAAGGATCGTGCAATTATATAGGAAGCTGTGTTCCAAGTTATGTTTCCGGTGCTTTTATTGTGGAGGGAGAAACGGAAAGGAAAAGAGGAGTGGAATTGTGTGAAGGAGATAAAAAAGTGGTTCAAGTTACCCTGCAGCGTGTTTTCATTTTATTAGAATTACAAATATAGACACACAACAGACACTCGGCTACAATAATATCATCCGTAGCCGCACAACAGCGTCTGAATGAGGCCGCTGCCAGCGCTACTTCAGGTGGATCAGCAGCCGTTTGATTCAAACCGGCAGGACGGCAGTCATTTTTTACTGTGTGAACGCACCATTACTCTACACACCTTGCTGCAAGAGCCGCAAGAGAGCGACGAAAGAGCCGTATGCGGCTCTGGATCACGGGTTGCCGACCCCTGCCCTAGACGTTGAAGTCAGGTAGGACAACAAATCTTTTTCTCCACAAAGCGCGACCAGTGTGTTG
Source organism: Cottus gobio (assembly GCA_023566465.1). Taxonomy (NCBI): domain Eukaryota; kingdom Metazoa; phylum Chordata; class Actinopteri; order Perciformes; family Cottidae; genus Cottus; species Cottus gobio. Next base: position 27,507,640 of record CM042220.1, on the reverse strand, counting down.
TAGTGAAATACTGTTGAGTGGTATCGGTTCTTGGTATCGGCAATTGAAATCGATACGAGTACGAGTATTTTAACGCAGTATCGACCCCCGATACCGATACCGGTATCGGTATCGGTGCATCCCTAGTTTCGGCCCCCCCCTTTCTCTCTCTTTCTCTAAATAAATAAATAACTGGCTCTGGATAGCGACATTCCCGTTTTCACATGTGGGCCACCGTGGGTCTCCAACACACTTGGCTCACAGGAGAATATTCAACTGGTTGCAATCTGCATATTCACCACTAGATGGCGCCAGCACTGACACACTGGACCTTTAAAGGACAGACAGCTTATAAAACCACATTTTAACACACCATCAGTCCACAAAGAAGCGCTTGTTTTAATTAGTGCAGGACTTAGGACGTTCACATTTCAAAATTTAAATCTACACATGCACTTTGGAACTTTTACATTTTCACTGACTGCTAAAAACCTGAATGTGTGTGTGTGCGTGTGTGTGTGTGTGTGTGTGTGTGTGTGTGTGTGCATGCATGCATGTGCGTGTGTGTGTGTGCATGTATGTGTGTGTGTGTGTGCATGCGTGTGTGTGTGTGTGTGCGTGTGTGTGTGTGTGTGCGTGTGTGTGTGTGTGTGTGTGTGTGTGTGTGTGTGTGTGTGTGTGTGTGTGTGTGTGTGTGTGTGTGTTCACAGCAGCAGGCAGGAGAGGGCAGCACACATTCTGTTTCACGTCTCATCTCCAGATCCAAATCCAGGGAGGGGCTCATTAAATCCGGCTCCCCATCTCTGGCTGATGAATTCTTTATTGATACAATATGTTCACCCCCCGTGCTCCCACATAGATAACGTGTGTAAAAAGTTAAATTAGCTGGAGCTTGATGATCTCAACGAGATGATCTTCTTCAGCTAAAAGCTCCCCGCGCTCGGTTTGGCTGCAGCCTCTCCGGAGCGATACGAAAGAGAAAGAAAACAGCGAAGGAACATCCAGCAGCGCATAACAAAGGGAAGCCAGCCGAGCTGCATGGGGGGATTTAGATGTTCAAAGGAGCAGCTTACGCCTCTGGGCCACGCGGGGCCTCTCGAGTCGGAGAATGAAATCTGTTGTTTAACAAGCCTTTATTGGAATCCACACTTCTACCAAAATGTTGAAGATCAGGGACAAACACGGGCGCACGGCTACATGAGCCGGCGATGAGCGCCATCCCGGGGAAGCATTACTTTGTCGGCGCGGCCGCGTCGGACCGCGTGATTCCCCGTATTGGTATAACAAAATCCAACGGGGTTCGCTGTGTGTTTGTGCGAGTGTGTGTGCACAGAGCTCGGGCCGCGGTGTGTTGGGCTTCAGGTGGTGGATAAAGCAGAGAGCCGGCTGCCTTTGCTCCCTCTGTTCTCCTCAGCTCTGTAGTTTTCTAGAGGTTTGTTCCAGGAGTCCCAGGAGAGCTGCCGACACCGGGACGCCGCCCCTCGGCTTCAGGGCGCTTTGTGCGACTTAAGATCTGAAGGAGAACTCTCCCTCCGACGCTCGTAGCGGCGTTGGATGTTTCCTTTTCGTAACACCCAGAACAACGCAGTTAGCTTTTGATGATTTTATTTGTTTTTTCATGAGCATTCAGCAGCAATAATGCTTCAGATTAGCTTGTTAGCATGCTAACATGGTGATGTTCAGCAGCAAAAATGCTTCAGATTAGCTTGTTAGCATGCTAACATGGTGACGTTCAGCAGCAATAATGCTTAAGATTAGCTTGTTAGCATGCTAACATGGTGACGTTCAGCAGCAATAATGCTTCAGATTAGCTTGTTAGCATGCTAACATGGTGATGTTCAGCAGCAATAATGCTTCAGATTAGCTTGTTAGCATGCTAACATGATGACGTTCAGCAGCAATAAGGCTTGAGATTAGCTTGTTAGCATGCTAACATTTATAATTAAAGTAGCACTAAACATGGTGATCATATTTTCATACACAAGTGATCCGTGTGTTCGTGCACACACATGTGCACAAGCTCATAAACGATCTGCGTCTTCATAAGAATAAGCTCGTAGCACAACTAACTTTTCATAGTAATTTATTTGTTATCATTATTGTTATTAAAATTTGGTAGTGAAAACATTTGAGGGTTTTACAAACACCAAGAACAGCTGAGGCTGAATGAAATGTGAAAACAAATCTGCAACCAAATGAATGGAAATCAATCCTGAAATAAGAAAGAAGAAGAGAAGGAACATCTTTGCTCTTTGACAGCTTGCAGAAAAAAGGTGCGTAAACTCAGAAGTCAGAGGTTGATATGAGTTATTTAAGCAACAACAAAACATTGTCATTCAATGCAGAAACATTACAATGTTTCTCCTCAAGAAAAAACAAACAATTCATGTTGCAATTGTTGTTCATTGTTGCATCTGCTTGCTCCTGATTGGCTGGTTCGTCCGGATGATGACATAAGCGTGTCCCATAGTGCAGCAGTGATGTAAAGAAACACTAAGAGCTGTCAGGTAGCAGCAGGGCTGCTGGGTCACCGCTTAGCTTAGCTTAGCTTAGCTTAGCTTAGCTTAGCTTAGCTTAGCATAAAGACTGGAAACGGGGGAAATAGCTAGCCAGCTAGCAGCACTCTTTAAAGCTCGATGAATAACATGTTTCATCCCGTTTGTTTTGAACCTGTAGTACAGACAGCGGCCTCGTGAGGCCTTCTGATGTCACATGATGCTGCTTTCATCCTCACAGAGAGCCGGCCGACTCCTCTCGTCTCAAGTCTGGAGAGTTTCATGTTGTGTTGACTTTGGTGTTGGAAACAGTCTCTGAGCACCAGGGTCCCTTCAGAAAACCTCATTCTACTGCAGGGTCTGCCAGGCTGGTCCTCTCAGTCCTGGTTCGGGTTCTCCTGTGCCCCCGTTCCTTTAGGGAAAATATTTCTCTGACTATTTTAATGAGAATATGTTAACCTTTTGACATGGGTTTACATCCCTTAATTAAAGCAGCAGACCTGCAGACCCCCCACCACACACACACACACACACACACACACACACACACACACACACACACACACACAGGCTGCTGGTGGAGGTGCAGAGGGAGCCCGATGTTTAAACTACAGAGCGCAGCCCCTTCAGCTCCCACTTCAAAGGCGGAGCAGCTGCACCGAGCGGCTCTCTAGCAACGTGGTTCTGCAGTAACACGCCTCTGTGCTGGAAAAACAACGGGCACGGGAATCTGAGCAGAAACAACGGGATGGAACCGACACCCTCCAGACCCCCTGTGGCCCTCCAGACTCCCTGTGGCCCCCGGTGGCCCTCCAGACCTCCTGTGGCCCTCCAGACTCCCTGTGGCCCCCGGTGGCCCTCCAGACCTCCTGTGGCCCTCCAGACTCCCTGTGGCCCCCGGTGGCCCTCCAGACCTCCTGTGGCCCTCCAGACTCCCTGTGGCCCCCGGTGGCCCTCCAGACCCCCTGTGGCCCTCCAGACCCCCTGTGGCCCTCCAGACTCCCTGTGGCCCCCGGTGGCCCTCTAGACCTCCTGTGGCCCTCCAGACTCCCTGTGGCCCCCGGTGGCCCTCCAGACACCCTATGGCCCTCCAGACCTCTTGTGGCCCTCCAGACCTCTTGTGGCCCTCCAGACCTCCTGTGACCCTCCAGATCCGTCCCCATTAATCTGTCGATCTTGACCCGTTTATGTTTCCTCTGGTTCTATAGAGAGAGAGAGAGAGAGAGAGAGAGAGAGACAGAGAGAGAGAGAGAGAGAGAGAGAGAGACAGAGGGAGAGAGAGAGAGACAGAGGGAGAGAGAGAGAGAGAGAGAGAGAGACAGAGGGAGAGAGAGAGAGAGAGAGAGAGAGAGAGAGAGAGAGAGACAGAGGGAGAGAGACAGAGACAGACAGACAGACAGACAGACAGACAGACAGACAGACAGACAGACAGACAGACAGACAGAGAGAGAGAGAGAGAGAGAGACAGAGGGAGAGAGAGAGAGACAGACAGACAGACAGACAGAGAGAGAGAGAGAGAGAGACAGAGGGAGAGAGAGAGAGAGAGAGGTGTCATGCCACTTAAGCCACATTGGATTTGATTGAATTGAGAGAGAAGGACGTGCAACAAAAGGTGTTCTGACGGAATCGAACCACCGGGACGCCCTCCGGTGACGATGATCATTAAATTGTTTAATTCACTCTCAGTAAAAAAAAGAAGCTAATTTACGTGGAATTTAATTTACTTTGTTGGCCTTAAGATGTGTTTTCTGTTTAGGTGGCAACATTTTATTTTTACCTTCATGGCAATAAAGCACATTGAGATGTGATGAGGGACCGTAACCTTAAACAAACAAACAAACAAACAAACAAACAAACAAATAAACAAACAAACAAATTTATAATTGTGTTTTTCCTCATGCAATTGTGAATGTGTGCTATTAATATGAATACAAAGGATTGTACTTCACATGCTTGCAGAGTGGTAAGATCCCCTTAAACTAGGACCATGTCAAGACCAGGACCAGACCAGGACCAGACCAGGACTAGACCAGTACCACACTGCCCATAAAAACATAGACAGTAACAGAGGATTCCTCGTCATATATATATATATATATATATATATATATATATATATATATATCAAACCAGGTCCACAAGGAGACCGAGTTCTCAAATCAGGTCCACCAGGAGACCGAGGTCTCAAACCAGGTCCACAAGAAGACCGAGGTCTCAAACCAGGTCCACAAGGAGGCCGAGGTCTCAAACCAGGTCCACAAGGAGACCGAGGTCTCAAACCAGGTCCACAAGGAGACCGAGGTCTCAAACCAGGTCCACAAGGAGACCGAGGTCTCAAACCAGGTCCACAAGGAGACCGAACCAAAGGAACGACTTCATCAGCAGAACCAACACAGAGACTGGATTCACTTACAGAAAGTGATGAAATCACAAGGAGCAGAGTGTGTGTGTGTGTGTGTGTGTGTGTGTGTGTGTGTGTGTGTGTGTGTGTGTGTGTCGTGGGGGATTGGATTAAACAGCCATAGATATTAAATCCCCCCACCCCCCCCCCACCCCTCCAGCATCATCAGCATCATCACATCTTCATCGTGTGTTTAAAGCAAATTAACCTGTTGGCTCGTGTTTGAGGACTCGCTCTGCAGGGTGTGATCACGGCTCGGTGTCGGCACTCCCACCGCCCCCCACCGCCCCTCACCGGCCCCCACCGCCCCCCACCGCCCCTCACCGGCCCCCACAGTCCCCCTCAGCTCCCTCTCTGAAGACCAGGGCAGAGTGACCCCCCATGTTCTCCTTGGGGAACACTTATCAAACCCACGCTGCAGCATCATTCGCAGCTCGCTGTTTGAAGCCCCCTCCTCTTGCTCCTTAATCCCCCTTCTCCTCCTCACGTAATCCCTCTGTAACTGCGGGGTTTCTGCTCAATTCACCCCGTTTTGTTTAACACAAACACAGCACTTCATCAACAAATAACAATATGCTGAGCCTAAGCCGGGGGTTCGAGTGCCGGCACTGCGCCTGCGTGTCCGGCCGCGTGTAAAAAGTTAATGTGAGCGTTCACAGAGCCGGTGATGAAACTGTGCTGAAACCGGTGCCAACGCGCCGGCTGAGGAGCGGCGCCCGGGTCTTTGAAGGAGGCGCTTCCTTCCCACGATGCACTGCTGCGCGTACAGTACAGGCGGACAGACGAGGGCAATCCTGCACGGAAAGCAGCAATCGCATTGCCGCATTCAGGAAGACCTGCAAGAGGAGGACTTCATTGTTGATGCACTGTTGCACACGGCACTGAAATCTGTGGACTGTGCTGTAAATATACAGTGTATTTATACACTGTGTATTTATACACTGTGTATTTACTGTATGTACATTCTATATATATATATATACAGTATATATAGAATGTATATACAGTATATATATTATGTATATACAGTATATAGTATATAGAATGTATATACAGTATATATAGAATGTATATACAGTATATAGTATATAGAATGTATATACAGTATACAGTATATATATAATGTATATACGGTATATATATATATATAGAATGTATATACAGTACAGAGTCGAGGGCCACTACATGCAACATGTTTACAGAAGCTGATTTTCATTTCTTTTATACATGAAGGCAAAAAAATAAAAAACTTTAAGTGTTTTTTTAAATAATTTTCTTCTCTTTGGGTTGTTGGTGGGAAAATATTGTGTAAATAAAAGTGTGTTATTGACATACATTCATAACTGATCTTAGTTATGTGTTATAAAATAGATGAAATATGAATTCATTGCAGGAGCTTAACAAAGTATGCAGTCTATCTATAAATACACTGTATATTTATATATAGACTGTATATTTATATATAGACTGTATACAGTGGGAGTAGAAGCTCACTGATATTGTGCATTTTTTACAGATGCTGATTTTCATATTTCATTCTTAATAATCCTTTTATATTTACATGAAGGCAAAAAACAACTAATTTTAACTAATTGGTGAATTGTTGAGGTTGTAAACAGATGAAATATTAATTTCTTGTATGATCTTTGCACACGGCACCACAACTTTCCTCCTGACCCCGTTGACCTCGGATGATCACAAATTGTGCATTTAAAAAGTAAAAAATTGCTAAAACACACCCTATAAACCTGTCTGCTGAATTATAAAACTATTCAAATTTAAAATACACATATTTATAATTTCCTGACTCTTCGGTTGTTTTTAAACAGGTGGGAATAAAAGTTATTGACTCCCTCATCTGATTTTGGGGATTCTTGAAGGTTATGAACAGATGAAATATTACATTCTTGCAGGAGGATTGCACACAAATTAATGCGCGACGAATCGGGCGCATTGTGCATAATATGAAGAAAAAAATGCACCGTTGGCAAAAATAGCGGTGAATACTGTAAACAATAAGGAGCAGTGTGGGGGGGGGGGGGACTTGTGAGGGTGAGCCAGTGTTGCCTATTGCTATGGCAACAAGGAGACCTGCTGCTTCCATCAGCCTGTGGAGAGAGGGACTGGTCGTACTGGTTTTACTAATGAGGGGCCAGCCGTCACACACACACACACACACACACACACACACACACACACACACACACACACACCTGTCACACTGCAGCAGAGGTCACACTCAACACAGTGATGCGACACTAACGTCTCGTTTCAGGTGAATTAATTTTCAGAGGATCAAAGGCTCACCTGCAGCAGCTGGACGAGTCTCTCTCATATATATCCATATATATATATATGTATGTATATTTATATGTATTTATGTATATTTATATGTATTTATATATATGTATGTCTGTCATTAGCCTGCATGTCTTCACATTCACTTGCAGCAGACTTGTTGTTTTCTGCTTCTCGTCACGAAAACAAAACAAAGAAAATTTTCCTTTATTGTTAATAAGAAATATAGATTTTATTTTGTTAGAAGACAAAATATCTATTTACACATTTCAGTTCAGAAAGAGAAAATATATTTATCCATATTTCATTTTAAATATCTTTCTGTGTGTGTTTGTATGTGTGTGTCTGTATGTGTGTATGTATGTGTGTGTGTCTGTATGTGTGTGTGTATGTGTGTGCCTGTGTGTGTGTGTGTATGTGTGTGTGTGTGTGTGTTTCTGTGTGTGTGTTTCTCTTGCTCCACTAAAAGCATGATTGTTAGACAGGAAGGTGTAAATATGGTTTGAATAGATTTAATAAACATTTGTCTGATTGTGTTATTGATGAAATAAATTAACTTTAATCAACATCTTTGAGTTCTTTTCTCATAATTTAAGTTATTTAATAACTTCTGTGCTTTATGTATTTGTTTACTTTATTATGTATTTGACACACTTACTAATTTACTAATATCAGCTAAATTAACATTGTAGTAACATTGAGTTAGAAACACTGAAGTAACGCAGCTCACTCCCAGTAACGCAGCTCCCTCCCAGTAACGTAGCTCACTCCCAGTAACGCAGCTCACTCCCAGTAACGTAGCTCACTCCCAGTAACGCAGCTCACTCCCAGTAACGCAGCTCACTCCCAGTAACGCAGCTCACCCCCAGTAACGCAGCTCACTCCCAGTAACGCAGCTCACCCCCAGTAACGCAGCTCACCCCCAGTAACGCAGCTCACTCCCAGTAACGCAGCTCACCCCCAGTAACGCAGCTCACTCCCAGTAACGTAGCTCACTCCCAGTAACGCAGCTCACCCCCAGTAACGCAGCTCCCTCCCAGTAACGCAGCTCACTCCCAGTAACGTAGCTCACTCCCAGTAACGCAGCTCACCCCCAGTAACGCAGCTCACTCCCAGTAACGCAGCTCACTCCCAGTAACGTAGCTCACTCCCAGTAACGTAGCTCACTCCCAGTAACGCAGCTCACTCCCAGTAACGCAGCTCACTCCCAGTAACGCAGCTCACCCCCAGTAACGCAGCTCACTCCCAGTAACGCAGCTCACCCCCAGTAACGCAGCTCACCCCCAGTAACGTAGCTCCCTCCCAGTAACGCAGTCCCAGTCGGTGTTCATGGGTAATGATCAGCAATCAGCAGCAGAGCGGTGGCCAATAGAAAACACTCAAATAAAAAGTTCCCTCGGATGAACCAATGGCGGCGCGGCTCCGGAGCAGCGCGTGCCCCGCGGGTCTGATGCAACAGGGCTGCAACGAAGTTACACCTGCTCACTGCAACACGGTGTCCCTCCGCCGCTTGCGCTGCCAGGAACTAGAGCCAGTACAGCGCGAGCGGGTCCCTCCAACACTCAAAAAGTGAGTTCACGGTCCTTTATTTAAAAATAAATAATGTAGTTGTATTATTTAGAGCCCTGCTAGATAAGGAGGAGACGCGAGGGGCGTATTTAAACACTTTTTAATGTGTATGTCGTAATTTTAATACTTTAAAAAGCACAGAAGCGACTTTATAGTTATTTTAAATGTATATTTTGTAATTCGTCCCGTTTATAATTCAAATAAAATACAATAAACTTGAAAAAAACACGTTCCTCTCATGCTGTGTGAGGGGGGGTGGGGGGTCCCCATGACGTAACGCCGGAGTGAACTCTGTAAAAAAAAGAGAATACACCCGCGGAGTGATCCCGTGTCATGTGATCAGGTCCCGGGCGCTAGGAGTTCCAGAAAGTAGCGGATTTAAAAACTTTGCGCTCCGCAGGTCCGCTCGCGCCTCATGAGGAGTCCCCTGGCCGCCGGAAGGGGCCGAGAGCTCGGCTGTCTGCACCCCGCGCCCGGCCGCCGCCTCCCCGGGAAGCTCCGCTGCTCGGCGCCCCTACGAGACCATCCGGGAACTATGGGGTGAGTTAGACCGGCTTTTGGGGCTTTTGAGGGGAGGAGGCGCGGGGGGGGCAGGGGGCAGTTTGTAAAGTACAAAATAAAATAATAAAAAGTATTTTCATCATTTTTATTCTAACAAACCAGTTTAACTAGTTTTATTACTGTGTTTGTTTAATTACATTAAGTTAAGTTTCATCTAAAAAGCTCTATTTCAGCTTTTATTTCTATTTTTAAAGTCACATTAAACAAATAAATGTTATTTGGTATCTTTTTGGTTCTTGATAAAGTTTTAAACAACTTACAATATAGAAAATAACTTTATATATATGTTTGTTTGTGTTGTTTAAAGTCTCTAATATTGTTTTCAAGCAATGTAAAAATCTTACTAATGTTTTTTAATAGTTTAATATTTTATTTATTGTTAAGTGACTGCTCTTGCACGTTATTGCTCAATAATTAATTACAGACATTAATCAGCTACAGGTGCAGGGAAACCTAAAGAGTTAATTTTAACTCATTCAAGTTTTTGAAATTAATTTTGTAGTTTTTGAAATATTAACTCAAATTTTTCTGGACTTATTTAGTGCTTTAGAAAATATGAAATGTAAATTCAAAAGGCTCAATAACATTTCTTAACTGTTGGAAATGTTTCCCCGCAGGTCTTCAGGTGCTCACACAATTCTTTCTTGCAGCCGGCGCTCGCTTTCTGCTTTTCAACAATTTAATCGGAGCAGACGGCACAATGGCGGCATCGATCCTTCGCTGGAAATTTCCCCCCGTTTCCACGGGCGAGCTCGGCGCCCCCCCTCTCCGACGGGCTAGCCGCAGCCAATCACGGCCCGGGCCGGGGGCGGAGCCAGCGGAGAGGCAGCGCTTAATTGGTGAGTTTTGCCGAGACGCTTTTTTATTTTTCCACATCCCGAGGTCGGAGCCGCAGTGCAGCACGGGGCTAATGTCGTACCGTGAGTAGCTGTTTACCCACGATGCTGTTCAATCATTTTCAGATGATCGGTTAGTTTCCACGTGGTCGTCGGGATCATTTCATTCGTCTTTTCCTTACGTTTGTCCTCTCATTGCGTGATTTACATCTTATTTACATTTTCACAGAATGTGTATTTTTATTTCAGATATTTTCCACAAACAGATGAATGAATGGAAATAAATGGGATTTCTTTGACTGATTATATGATTTATTTATTTTTTGATTTTTTTTTGATTTTTTTTGTTGCTCCCTAGGTGATGGTCACTCGGATTGGATGACGGAAAAAGTTGATTTGTCTTCGTTTGTGTCGACGACCGAGTCCTCCCCCTGCTCGTCCCTCCCTCCCTCGCCGCTGGAACAGGATGTCAAGGTGCCCTCGGATCTGGAGGTCATGACCTCTCTACTGCAGGAGGAGCTGGCTCAGCTGGAGGACTACTTCCGCTCCGAGTCCACGTCCGCACCCAACAAGTTGGAGAAACCCTCCAAATGTGAGAAGGCGGCGCAGGCCATGGGCGCCCAGTACTACCAGCTGCCCTACGGCTCGTACGGCGGCGGCCAATCGGAGAGCCCCGTGGTGGTCTCCTTGGCGTCGGGGGAGCTGGACCTGGCCAGCTTCTGCGGCGGCCCCATCGGCAGAACCAAGATAGCGCGACCCGCCCCGTACAACTACCACCACCGGTACCACCACCACCACCACCACCACAGCAGCAGCAGCAGCAGCAGCCACCACAACAACAACAACAACAGCGGGCGGAGGATCGCCAGCGAGGCGGCGAAGGTCGGCGAGGACGTGGGGCTGGACGCGTGGGGCCCTCGGGGGAGCTACTCAGGGAGCGAGCTGTCGGGGAACCACTACTCCACGCTGAAGCCCGTGAGCCGGGGCGGCCTCGGCGGCGCCAGGAAGGGGCGGGAATGCGTGTCGCTGAAGGAGGAGGAGAGCTACTGCTTCTCCGAGGGGATGTTCTGCAGCGAGGAGATCGCCCGCGGCTTCTGCCTCGGCGCCTCGTACGACGGCCACCACAAGCGGCCCGACGGCCCGCCGCTGCACAACCTGAAGGTCAACGTGAGCTACGACAGCGCCGGGCTGGAGGTCCTGCACTGTGGCAAGGACGCGGGACTTTCCGGGGGCGTGCCCCAAGAGACAATGGCGGCCGGCGACGGCTACTTCCACCACCACCAGGCCATGGCCGGCACGGAGCCTTACCACAGCTTTATAGGGGACCTGGAGCCGCCACAAGCACAGGCCGTGGAGCCCCAGCACGGCCACTACCTCTACCCAGAATGCCTTGCGGACCAAAGCTACGAATGTCTGTCCAGAGGGGAGGCCGAGGGGACGCTGATGGGCGCCCCCATCCACCGGCCCACCCAGAGGCTAAAGGACGAGCCCTGCGGCGCCGCCAAGCCACCACTGGCGCTGGGCGGCGCCCCGCCGGAGCCCGTCACCGGGGAGAGGAAGCAGAAGAAGAGGGACCAGAACAAGACCGCCGCCCACAGGTAGAGCCACGCTTTGTGATCCTGCATCCGACCTCTGTAGTCTGGTATTAATATTCTGCATGCTGTAACCTTCAAGAGAACTTTAAAAATCTGTTTAAAAATCTGAATGTATTTTTATTAATGAAAATATATTATTAATACCTCCTTAATAAACCTTAAAAAAACCTTAAAAAATCTGTATAAATTTTTTTTCCGGATTGTATTGTTATAAAATAAATATATATAATATTAATATTCTGGATGCTTAAACCTTCAGAAACGCACAACAAACAAAAAATCAAATTTTCATTTTGTTATATTAATAATATGCATGCTTAAACCTTCAAAAACATTTAAAAAGTCTGTATAAAAATGGGATTGTATTCTTATTAAAAAATACATATAATAATTTAAAAAAAATATTCTGGATGCTTAAACTTTAAAGAATCTGTATTAAAAATATATTCTGATTGTATTCTTATTACAAATATATATAATTAATATCTTTGATGCTTAAATCTTCAAAAACACTTAAAAAAGATAAACTAAAATGTTGTTTTACTGATATTATTCTTATTTTTTTCATATTAATAATATTCTGCATGCTTAAATCTTCAAAAGCATGTAAAAACGTTTATTAAAATGTTTTTCTCTGATTATATTCTTATTTAAAAGATATATATTATAAATATTTTGGATGCTTAAACCTTCAAAAACACTTAAAAAATGTGTATTGTTTTTTTACTTGTAGTATTCTTATATTCTTCATATTAATAATATCGATTAAACCTTCAAAAAAATGTAAAGAATCTGTATAGATTTTTTTTACTGATTTTATATATATATTTCTTTTTGATTTATTATTATTCATATTTTGCATGCTGAAATCTTCAAAAGCATTTTTTTAAATAATTGTCATTAATATATATATATATATTTCCTAAGCTGATCACTCAGTTGATGAATTCTGAATATTTGTTTTCACAAGTGTTACGTAAACATGCTGCTTTAAATGTCCTGCAAGGGGGAGAGGGAGGGGGGAGGGGGGAAGGGGGAAGGGGGGAGGGAGGGGGTGGAAAGTCCCTCACCTCTGCCAAGTGCAGCCCCGCCTCCCCGTCATGAGTCTGCCTGTCCCTCCTTTATTTGGGATGAAAGAAAGGAAAGAAAAGAAAGAGGGACTAGAAAGAGGTCCGGGAGGAGAGGGAGAAACAAAGCAGTTATTTTGAGGTCAGAGCCGGAGGTCAGAGGTCAGCAGGAAACAGAACAACCAACCAAACGCAGTCCCTCGTGTTGCAGGTACCGGCTGCGAAAGAGGGCGGAGCTGGACTCTCTGGAGGAGGAGCTTCACGGCCTGGAGGGGCAGAACCGGGAGCTCCGCGACAAGGCGGAGTCGGTGGAGCGAGAGATCCAGTACGTCAAAGACCTCCTGATCGAGGTCTACAAGGCCCGCAGCCAGCGGCTCAAACAGGACGGCAGTGCCTAAGGACAACAACAACAACAACAACAACAACAACTCCCAACCAGCAGCGAGAGGGAACAAACTAAACTAAAAAATCTACTGTTTTCTTTGGAATGAAATGGTAGTTTGCATGATTTTGGTAGTTTTTTTTTTTTTAAACACAAAGTTGTTCTCCAGAGGATGGGCCGAAAAAATAAACTTTTCCTAAAAGAACCGAACAAACGGAGAACAGACGTTCCAGAGGCGCCGGCCTCGTGAGCCTTAGAGGATCTGAACTGTCCGAGACCACTGTGACCGCCTGCAAGGGGGAGGAGCTACACAACCTCCACCCGCGATGACGCTCGTGCTGGTTGTTGTTTTTATTCTTTATGTGTGTGACGCGCATCGAAGCAGAATTCATGCTAAATATATATATTTTAATTTTATATTTTTTACTCAATCATGTTTGTTTTTTTTGCTTTAAAACAATCAACTGAATTTTAAGGGATTGCTGGAAAAAAAAGTGTGTAACATGCTCTACAAATATTCATCACCAGAGACATATAGAAAATGTGTATTGCTACAAGAAATGTACCCCCCCCCCCCACCCTGCATGTTTGGTTTTGGGGAATAAAAGCATGTGCGGTGTTATTGGAAGGCGATATTCTGTTCCTGCATGGCTTCCCACTCTCCTCCTTCTTTTCTCTCCCGGTGTGGTTCACGCTCAGGATCCATTGATTTTCATTTCCTTTGACATTTTATTTATTCGTTTCCCTTCTCTTCTCTCGGCTGTATTTTGCGACACAAACAATCGCCTGTTGACGCGACAATAAATCGTTGTGTTGGGTAACCGGTACGGCTTTATTTAAATTATTTTTTTTCTTCTCTCAAATTGATCAATTTGTTGTGTCTGAATTCAGGAATCAATGTCAGGAAATTAAACATCAGGTGAAATTACAGCCAAATAAAAAGCCGTCACGTAGAATCCATGCTTTTGGATCCTTCTTCACTAATAAAACAGGAGGGCGTGGCTAGAGACAGAGAGGCCCCTCCCACCATCCTGTGTAACTGCCTCTTCTTTTGGGGGGACGGAGGTCGAGGGGTATTTCCCAGGATTCACCACTGGACGGCAGCAGAACGAGGAGCGGTTTGATTGACACCTGATGAGCCGGTTTGCCTTCAGATGTGAGGAGCTCAGATTGTCCAAACAATGAGGGGAGGGGGGGGGGGGAGAGAGGGGGGATGTACAAATACTAATTGGCACGTTTCCCCCCTCAAATATTTCAGTACGTTGCAGTGCAGCCCGGAGTCAACAGACAACATAAAGTTGTCTATCTCATCTCCCAGAGAGAGAGAGTGTGTGTGTGTGTGTGTGTGTGTGTGTGTGTGTGTGTGTGTGTGAGAAATCTCTTGGTATCTCTCCCAGCAGTCGGAGGCCTTTCAAGTGCATGAGGCAATATCGCACAATACTTGCAGGAGGAAGAGGAGGAGAGTTGAACTATCAGAATAAGAAAGTACTGTGTGTGTGTGTGTGTGTGTGTGTTTGATGCAGATGCAATGTAAATAAAAAGGAAAAAAGCCGACTGTAATGCTGATTTATAGTCAGTGTGTTCAATAAAGCTTTTCTGTATTTACTGATTAAACTCAATCATGTGAATTTAATTCAGAATGTTCTGAATTACAGCAAATAAATAAACAGATTATTATGAATACAAAATAATTATTAACCGACGCGCCAAATGAAACATGCAGATATTTAAAAAACACTTCCACAGATATTAAGGATAAAAGCACATGTAAGAACAAGAGAATATGTGCAAAACTATATTTTAATGTAATATATATATATATATATATATATATATACATAAGATATGTTGACATGTTTACAGGGAGACATCCACTTGCAGCAGGGTTTACAGTGCAGTGCTGTTTCTCTCCACCAGGGGTCAGTCTAACGCTGCAGCACAAACTACCGTGTGTGAAATACACAATACACACAATACACACAATATACACAATACACACCATATACACAATACACACAATATACACGATACACTTTCTTAAGGGGAAGAAGAGTCACGGGAGCCGACGTGTGGGAGAAGAGATGCTGAAAATAATGTCACACAAAAGTACATGTATGTGAATTAAAGTGATAAAAACAAAAATAACCAGCGACGAGTTCAAGTTGTGCATTCAAGTAACGAAGTATCATCAACTGAATGTACTTGTAGTATCCAAAGTACACAGAATGCATGAAACTGTCCCAAGAGAGCTTGAGATGGATTAGTGGACTACAAAGACACAGAAAAACTACAGAGACACAAAAGGACTACAAAGAGACACAAAACTACAAAGATACACAAAAAAACGACAAAGAGACACAAAAAACTACAAAGAGACACAAAAAACTACAAAGAGACACAAAAGGACCAGAACGCACAAGAGAAGTGAACCTCAGTACCATCATTGCCCTCCGTTATATAAATATTTATTTATTAAAGTCAAATTATGGAAAGAGTTCATCCTCAGGGGATTGTTTACAAACAATAATACATAGGTTAATGAAGGTTATGAACTATGAAGGAACTGAAATAATCTAATTGCATCAAAGTGTTGAACAACAAACACAACGTTTGACCTTCAGCATCATGAAACGTGACGTTCCTCTGAGGACGAACAGGAAGTGATGCAACACGTGATGCACCTGCAGCCGCTGGACCGTGTAAACAAACGGTTGGAGTTGATGCAACAATCTGCCCTCTAGGTCAAGTGTTTGTTTTCTGTTTCTCATCCCTGCTGTGAGCAGCTCTGGATCGCCTCAGTGCAATGCATTGTGGGCCATCAACAGCGCACTCCAACACAAGGGCATCTGCACATGGAGATATGGAATCTATGGGATGGTTTTTCCATGTCTCTGGAGTGGAGACTAGAATTAGTTTAGTTTATGACCGATAGCACGAGACGCTCCAGTCGACAACGAAGACACAAACAAACAAACAAACAAACAAGAGATGTTATGCAAGGGGGGGGGGGACCCACAGAGAGGGGAGAAGGGAGTGGGGGGGGGGGGGTGAACGGCCTGCAGCTCCGTCTCAGGCTGTTTGTGAAGAGCAGAAAGAAAGATTTTTAAATTTGTTATGAGCTTCTGTGTGGGGGGGTTATGATACAACACTGATTTCTATTCACGTGGACTCAATATGAGGATGGATCCCGTCCTGTTTATGTATTTAATGTCAGACGCTCAGGCCTCTGCTTCTTCATAATTATGTTCCATAACGTCTTCATGCAGCTTCAACTGGAATCTAGAACCGGTCCGATGAGCCCGGAACTATTTCCCCCTCAGGTGAACAACACATTCCTCCTCATGCCTCCTCTTGTCTCCTCCTCTCACCTCCAGCCTCCTCCTTTCTCCTCCTGCCTCCTCCTCTCTCCTTCAGCCACCTCCTTTCTCCTCCTCCTCCTCAGTTTGTTCTTTCCACTGGTTCCTTTGAAGTCTTCGTCAGCGTTAATTAGTGTCACTCACACTTATCACTCATAACTCGTGTAGGACTCTTTCCAGGTAGCCACGCCCATCGTTCCAGGCAGCTGACGCAGCCAATCGGCTGCCAGCTGGTGGATGAGGTCATCCTGCAGGTCCAAACGAGTCATTACCTGCTCACGCACGAGAGACAGGAATGTGCTGCAGTTTCAAAGAGACTCGCACTGATTTTACTTAATCTTTATGGATTTATCTTAATCTTTTAATTTATTAATGTAAGTCAGCGCATTCTCACATGAAGCAGGTTCTTTAATTTAGTGGCCGAATATCAACAGTATACACTAAAATACAACACTGTAGTATACAATACAACACAATAGTATACAATATAACGCAATATTATACAATACAACACAATACTATACAATATTATACAATACACACAATACTATACAATATTATACAATACAACACAATATTATACAATACTATACAACATTATACAATACAACACAATACTATACAACATTATACAATACAACACAATATTATACATTATACAATTCAACACAATAGTATACAATACAACACAATATTATACAATACAACACAATACCGTACAATATTATACATTATACAATACAACACAATATTATACAATACAACACAATATTATACATTATACAATACAACACAATATTATACAACACAATACCATACAATATTATACATTATACAATACAACACAATATTATACAATACAACACAATGTTATACATTATACAATACAACACTATACAATATTATACAATACAACACAAAATTATACAATACAACACAATACAACACAATGTTATACATTATACAATACAACACAATATTATACAATACAACAATGTTATACATTATACAATACAACACAATATTATACAATACAACAATGTTATACATTATACAATACAACACAATATTATACAATACAACACAATATTATACAATACAACACAATATTATACATTATACAATACAACACAATACTATACAATACAACACAAAATTATACAATACAACACAATACTATACAACATTATACAATACAACACAATATTATACAATACAACACAATATTATACATAATACAATACAACACAATAACATACAATGTTATACATAATACAATACAACACAATATTGTACAATACATCACAATAATATACAATATTATACAACACAATACTATTTTATACAATACAACACAATAGAATATTATACAATACAGACATTTAAAGGCTTCACTTTTAAACTCGCCTTCAGTGACTTCACATCTTCATGTTGAAATGAGTCCAGAAGCATTGAGACACTTTCAGGAAATCAAATATGCCAATATGATAATATATATGATATAAACAAGCTTTGACGTTAAACCGTCGTATACGTTTTAGGCTATACTTACATACATTGCAGTATTATTAATATGCACTATTAAACACGAACAAGAAAGGAAAAATTTAAAGCTGAACACCATGAAAGCATTTCTTTAATGATTCGTGTCGGTGAAGACGTGTTCTCTAAAACTCTGACTGGGAATCATTCATTGTATTTTTTAAGCAATAAATAGGCTGAAAGACAACATTCACTTAAAACCAGAAGTTTATTGCGCTTTTTAAGATGAAACAACACACATTGATACACATCAACACACACACACCACCAATGCGAATAACTGAACAAGTTTTTAAATGCAGTTTTTATACGTAATGTTCAGTTAAATCGTAATAAACCTCCTTTATCCTGCTGTAACTACCAGCTGGAAGTAAGACGTCTTCTTTGTGTTCAGATCTTCTCAAGAGCAGAAAATAAGCCGTTGAGTTTAACTCTGCAGGAACGAGTCCCTGAAGGCTGAATCACAGACTGCTCAGTTTCAGCTTGAAAATACTGGAAATATAAAACCAGAATCCCAAACCGCTCTCTTTAAATTAAAACTGTAATACCCCCTTTTTTCACTTTCAGATTATATAATCCTCCGCTTTATGAATATTTAAGACACAGTAAATACATTCTTGAATACTTAAATATGAATATATCTATAACCCTGATAGAAAAGTGCTGTAAAAGACTGTCTGGTTGACCACTTAGTGACCGTCAATCACTTAATATCTCCCTTAATTTTAATGCGATTTCATCCTCAACCACCACTTTAACATATCTGAGGCAGTTTCCCCAAAACACCTGATAAATTACAGAAATGAATAACATATACTACTACTCATATATATATATATACTTCCTTCACCCAATACTCAGATTTACTGAACAGAGCTTGAACGTGTCGTAAAGTAACTCAATGCGACCTCCGTTAGCGGCTAGCTCTGGTATTTAACGGCTAACGTTAACCAGCTCCCCTGACAATTTTTGTTGCATAAAACAAACACTTGTTTAACAAGATAAATCTAAACACACATTAAATTGCATTGACATCTATAGGATCTGCCATTTTCTGTCTAACCCCCCAAAAGGGGTGTGGCCTATACATTTAACCCAGCTTAGCACAAAGACTGAATACATGGTTCAGAACAATTCAAAAAGGGAAATATATTCCTTTTAACAGCTCTATATTATGTTGTTTACATGTTTGTTGTTGACGCTGCTAGCTAGCGCTGACGCAGCTAGCGTTTGTTGAATGCGCAAGCTAGCTGCTCGTCACAACATTTTGTTTTCTACTTCTGTGCATTTTTTCAAAATGCAGATGTGTATTTTGGGGTTTTAATGTCTTTGCCGGCCCTCCAGTCCTCGAGCTAAGCTAACTAGGCTAAACGCGCCCTGAATGCTTCTCTATGGAACAAAGAGATTAAATACATACCCTCCTCTCAAGCAACCAATTACTCCTTAAAAAAACAGGTCAAAAGGTAGAACGGGTCACATTACATTTGTCAAAGCACAGTTTACATGTGAAGACAAGTCCAAAAACCCCCGTGTCAAATCAAACCGTGTTCACTCCCCAACGCCACACAATACTCATTAAAATACTTTATGTCCTTGATCGCTAAAGTCCTTTAAAATATCTGACAAGTCAAGTTGGGAAATGTCTTAAAATCATGACTCGCACATTAATTAACCGTCTCTTAATAAATACTTATTAAGAAGTCTTTGTTATTGGAATGACAAACATTTGGAATATACTTTAAAACAGCTGTAATATGACAATATGGACCCTAAAAAGAAACTTAAACATATTCTCAAAGGGTTTTACACATCTTGATCTCCACAGACTTACTTACTGAGGACGAATTGTTACTCAAATGTAACAAACAATGGAAGTTTCACAGAAACCAACCAATGGGCATCTAGCGTTTCTGTGTCGGTTTTGAAACAAACAACCTGTTTGCAAGTCAGGTATTTGTACCGAACACACAAAACCCCAGATGCTTTACATAAACAGGTCAGAACTCGAGCTCGGGGAGAGAAAGCATCCCATAAAGATTATGGTCTCGCTCTCCATTTGCATTCCAGTCTGAACCAACTCAGAACATTACTGTCGGGTCTCCAAGAAGCCCTGCCGGGCAGAAGGGGGGTCAACCACATCGAGGTTGCATACTCAGGCTCCCCTAAAAAGAGAGTGGACATGAGTTAGGAGAATATAAGCAATACATATTACTCTAGAAAAACTTTTCTTGGTGTAAATACTATCAGAAGTCGAAGTTTCTTTTAATTTAAAGGTTTACATTTAAAGGGTAATGCTGACAGTCCAAAGTATTTAGTAAACATGAACAACTCTCTGCTAAAACTAAAAATAAATTGGTCTTTTGGTCTCTGGAGCGGTTGGAGACTCACTGTTAGAGCATTCATGTTCACAGATATTGTTTGAACTCTCCGCGACTATGGATGTAGACTTTTCTGTCAGTAAATTTAATGATGTACATGTTAGCTATGTTAAGCTACGACGCTAGCAGACTCCTTCATCTGAAAGAGAGGACAGCTTCGAAGGCTGGCTGGCTAGTTATCTTGCTAGATAGCCAGCTTGTCCATCCCCAGAGCTGACTAGTTAGCTACGGCTTCTCTCCAGCTCAGATTCATCAGCTCAAATGTTCTCAATATCCATTCTGACAGCCGACAACACAACAAGATGACGGTAACTTCAGCCCCGACTGTGAGGCGAGCTGTGAGCGGTGTTTGGCCTCCAGATCCACGTGAGCTAACCATGGCGTGTCAAGAGTCTCACACATATCTGAGTTATGTATTCAGGGGGCGGTCCCCTTCAGGTGCAACAGAAACTTGCCGGCTCACGGTGTCCGATTGTTACCTCGCTCCCGAGGGAGGTATTCTGCCGAAGGAGGCCCTTCAGGCCCCGGGGCCACTGAGCAGGGACCGCGAGTACATCTAAAAATAAACCAGTCAAGAGAACTGGCTCCGGTCTTTTCTCCTCCGTCATTAAGTGAATTCCTCTTCAAACCTGTACCTGACACTAGCGAGCGAGGCCTGCAGCAAATACACAGCAGCTACATTTTGTTTACTGAGCTCTGGATTGACGTTGACTCACTATTAGTTTGTGCTGCCCCGCCAAAATAAAGCTTAACAACAAACACGGAACAACTGAGCCGGTTCTATCAGCTTGAATGTCTCAAACTGTGACGTTGGTTGCTGCTTAGCAACTTTCCTCCAACAGGATCGGATCTTATTCAACATCCTTTTCTATAAATGTGGTTTTGAATGCATGTTGCACGACGATCGCTCCTGACTAGCAAGTGGCTACCATAAACATATTGATAATCTGTGGTTTGATGCGATAAGGAGCCTCGCACCATGACGTGAGGGTAGCTGCCCATCTGCAGCAGACACTCCAGCGTCTCCATCATCTGCTCCTGGTGGAGCGTTTGCAGTCGGGTGGGATTTGGGAATTCGCTGCACTCCAGCTTCCGTACGGCGGCCTTCAGAGCCACCGATGCACACTGTAGGACGCTCATGCCTGAAGGATACAGCAACGCTCGCTTCACAAACCACCAGACTCCATCGACAAAAACATGTTACCTCGCTATAACAAACGACAAAAACATGTTACCTCGCTATAACAAACTACAAAACATGTTACCTCGCTATAACAAACTACAAAAACATGTTACCTCGCTATAACAAACTACAAAAACATGTTACCTCGCTATAACAAACTACAAAAACATGTTACCCCGCTATAACAAACTACAAAAACATGTTACCTCGCTATAACAAACTACAAAAACATGTTACCTCGCTATAACAAACTACAAAACATGTTACCTCGCTATAACAAACTACAAAAACATGTTACCCCGCTATAACAAACTACAAAAACATGTTACCTCGCTATAACAAACTACAAAAACATGTTACCTCGCTATAACAAACTACAAAGACATGTTACCTCGCTATAACAAACTACAAAGACATGTTACCTCGCTATAACAAACTACAAAAACATGTTACCTCGCTATAACAAACGACAAAAACATGTTACCTCGCTATAACAAACTACAAAAACATGTTACCTCGCTATAACAAACTACAAAAACATGTTATCTCGCTATAACAAACTACAAAGACATGTTACCTCGCTATAACAAACTACAAAGACATGTTACCTCGCTATAACAAACTACAAAAACATGTTACCTCGCTATAACAAACGACAAAAACATGTTACCTCGCTATAACAAACTACAAAGACATGTTACCTCGCTATAACAAACTACAAAAACATGCTACCTCGCTATAACAAACTACAAAGACATGTTACCTCGCTATAACAAACTACAAAGACATGTTACCTCGCTATAACAAACGACAAAAACATGTTACCTCGCTATAACAAACTACAAAAACATATTACCTCGCTATAACAAACTACAAAAACATGTTACCTCGCTATAACAAACTACAAAGACATGTTACCTCGCTATAACAAACTACAAAGACATGTTACCTCGCTATAACAAACGACAAAAACATGTTACCTCGCTATAACAAACTACAAAAACATGTTACCTCGTTATAACAAACTACAAAAACATGTTACCTCGCTATAACAAACTACAAAAACATGTTACCTCGCTATAACAAACTACAAAAACATGTTGCCCCGCTTTAAGGTTTTAAACATGTTTTCAGTGTTATTATTATTATGAGCATCTTCACTTAAACAAGTTTTATGAATTACATTTATCGTCACTAATATTCCTGCAGGAGGGTTCGTACTGACCGGAGTTATCGGAGGCTTCAACATCGACGAACACGCCGTCCAGCATCACACTCTTCAGAACCTAACACACACACACACACATTAATAAACACACGTTTGTATCCCCAACAAAGCATTTTCATAATTAAATCGGATTAGCATGTCTTGCCTGATTGTTGAATTATGTTTTATTTTCCCATTCTTATTCATTTCTTTTATTCAATTTATATTCATATTCTTCAACAACGTGTCTTCTTGACTCGGCTCAAGATGTTTTGGTATTTAATGTTTATGCTCATAGCGCTCCTCCCAGTCAGAGGCGTCCTGGAGGGAAGGCCTGTAATATTTGTATTCTCTGATTTCTAAACAGTATAATTATGTTTTTTATTATTACGTTTTCTGCCAACATGGTCCTGCAAATTTGGAATAATGCAACTTTGCCTACATGTGTATAAGAAGTATTTTTCTCGTGATTTATTGAGAGAAACAAACAATTCTCTGTGAAATCGGACATTGAGCAATGGAATAATGTTTCATAACCACACGGACTATTATGGGATGGCGTCCCATAATAGTCTCGACTATGGACTAATGGACTCGACTGTCTTCCCCCACAAACAGGAACGCTGGAACCAGCAGATGTTTGTCAGAAATGATTCACTCACTAATCACCAGTCGCTCGTTAAGCCGCTGGAGCAGCTTCCTGCATGCCAACGCCGTCCCGACCCACAATGCAGGTGTGCCGCTCGATCACAATGTTGTCGAGCGGCCTGGGCGCTGCACGCATGGCGGCGAGGCGCGAACACAAAGATGACAGATTAGCCGGCTGCGTCGGTATTTATGAGGCAGCTCAAACTTTTACTGACACGTAGAGAACCTGTTGGTCTGGGTCCTCACACGCCACGACTAAAAGTATTATTATTATTATTATTATACACTAGAGAACCTGTTGGTCTGGGTCCTCACACGCCACGACTAAAAGTATTATTATTATTATTATTATACACTAGAGAACCTGTTGGTCTGGGTCCTCACACGCCACGACTAAAAGTATTATTATTATTATTATTATACACTAGAGAACCTGTTGGTCTGGGTCCTCACACGCCACGACTAAAAGTATTATTATTATTATTATTATACACTAGAGAACCTGTTGGTCTGGGTCTTCACACGCCACGACTAAAAGTATTATTATTATTATTATTATACACTAGAGAACCTGTTGGTCTGGGTCCTCACACGCCACGACTAAAAGTATTATTATTATTATTATTATACACTAGAGAACCTGTTGGTCTGGGTCCTCACACGCCACGACTAAAAGTATTATTATTATTATTATTATTATACACTAGAGAACCTGTTGGTCTGGGTCCTCACACGCCACGACTAAAAGTATTATTATTATTATTATTATACACTAGAGAACCTGTTGGTCTGGGTCCTCACACGCCACGACTAAAAGTATTATTATTATTATTATTATTATACACTAGAGAACCTGTTGGTCTGGGTCCTCACACGCCACGACTAAAAGTATTATTATTATTATTATTATACACTAGAGAACCTGTTGGTCTGGGTCCTCACACGCCACGACTAAAAGTATTATTATTATTATTATTATTATTATACACTAGAGAACCTGTTGGTCTGGGTCCTCACACGCCACGACTAAAAGTATTATTATTATTATTATTATTATTATTATTATACACTAGAGAACCTGTTGGTCTGGGTCCTCACACGCCACGACTAAAAGTATTATTATTATTATTATTATTATTATACACTAGAGAACCTGTTGGTCTGGGTCTTCACACGCCACGACTAAAAGTATTATTATTATTATTATTATACACTAGAGAACCTGTTGGTCTGGGTCCTCACACGCCACGACTAAAAGTATTATTATTATTATTATTATTATTATACACTAGAGAACCTGTTGGTCTGGGTCCTCACACGCCACGACTAAAAGTATTATTATTATTATTATTATACACTAGAGAACCTGTTGGTCTGGGTCCTCACACGCCACGACTAAAAGTATTATTATTATTATTATTATACACTAGAGAACCTGTTGGTCTGGGTCCTCACACGCCACGACTAAAAGTATTATTATTATTATTATTATACACTAGAGAACCTGTTGGTCTGGGTCCTCACACGCCACGACTAAAAGTATTATTATTATTATTATTATTATACACTAGAGAACCTGTTGGTCTGGGTCCTCACACGCCACGACTAAAAGTATTATTATTATTATTATTATTATACACTAGAGAACCTGTTGGTCTGGGTCCTCACACGCCACGACTAAAAGTATTATTATTATTATTATTATTATACACTAGAGAACCTGTTGGTCTGGGTCCTCACACGCCACGACTAAAAGTATTATTATTATTATTATTATACACTAGAGAACCTGTTGGTCTGGGTCCTCACACGCCACGACTAAAAGTATTATTATTATTATTATTATTATTATTATACACTAGAGAACCTGTTGGTCTGGGTCCTCACACGCCACGACTAAAAGTATTATTATTATTATTATTATTATTATTATACACTAGAGAACCTGTTGGTCTGGGTCTTCACACGCCACGACTAAAAGTATTATTATTATTATACACTAGAGAACCTGTTGGTCTGGGTCCTCACACGCCACGACTAAAAGTATTATTATTATTATACACTAGAGAACCTGTTGGTCTGGGTCCTCACACGCCACGACTAAAAGTATTATTATTATTATTATTATACACTAGAGAACCTGTTGGTCTGGGTCCTCACACGCCACGACTAAAAGTATTATTATTATTATTATTATACACTAGAGAACCTGTTGGTCTGGGTCCTCACACGCCACGACTAAAAGTATTATTATTATTATTATTATTATACACTAGAGAACCTGTTGGTCTGGGTCCTCACACGCCACGACTAAAAGTATTATTATTATTATTATTATTATTATACACTAGAGAACCTGTTGGTCTGGGTCTTCACACGCCACGACTAAAAGTATTATTATTATTATTATTATTATACACTAGAGAACCTGTTGGTCTGGGTCCTCACACGCCACGACTAAAAGTATTATTATTATTATTATTATTATTATACACTAGAGAACCTGTTGGTCTGGGTCCTCACACGCCACGACTAAAAGTATTATTATTATTATTATTATTATTATACACTAGAGAACCTGTTGGTCTGGGTCCTCACACGCCACGACTAAAAGTATTATTATTATTATTATACACTAGAGAACCTGTTGGTCTGGGTCTTCACACGCCACGACTAAAAGTATTATTATTATTATTATTATTATTATACACTAGAGAACCTGTTGGTCTGGGTCCTCACACGCCACGACTAAAAGTATTATTATTATTATTATTATACACTAGAGAACCTGTTGGTCTGGGTCCTCACACGCCACGACTAAAAGTATTATTATTATTATTATTATACACTAGAGAACCTGTTGGTCTGGGTCCTCACACGCCACGACTAAAAGTATTATTATTATTATTATTATACACTAGAGAACCTGTTGGTCTGGGTCCTCACACGCCACGACTAAAAGTATTATTATTATTATTATTATACACTAGAGAACCTGTTGGTCTGGGTCCTCACACGCCACGACTAAAAGTATTATTATTATTATTATTATACACTAGAGAACCTGTTGGTCTGGGTCCTCACACGCCACGACTAAAAGTATTATTATTATTATTATTATACACTAGAGAACCTGTTGGTCTGGGTCCTCACACGCCACGACTAAAAGTATTATTATTATTATTATTATACACTAGAGAACCTGTTGGTCTGGGTCCTCACACGCCACGACTAAAAGTATTATTATTATTATTATTATTATTATACACTAGAGAACCTGTTGGTCTGGGTCTTCACACGCCACGACTAAAAGTATTATTATTATTATTATTATACACTAGAGAACCTGTTGGTCTGGGTCTTCACACGCCACGACTAAAAGTATTATTATTATTATTATTATACACTAGAGAACCTGTTGGTCTGGGTCCTCACACGCCACGACTAAAAGTATTATTATTATTATTATTATACACTAGAGAACCTGTTGGTCTGGGTCCTCACACGCCACGACTAAAAGTATTATTATTATTATTATTATTATACACTAGAGAACCTGTTGGTCTGGGTCCTCACACGCCACGACTAAAAGTATTATTATTATTATTATTATTATTATACACTAGAGAACCTGTTGGTCTGGGTCTTCACACGCCACGACTAAAAGTATTATTATTATTATTATTATTATACACTAGAGAACCTGTTGGTCTGGGTCTTCACACGCCACGACTAAAAGTATTATTATTATTATTATACACTAGAGAACCTGTTGGTCTGGGTCCTCACACGCCACGACTAAAAGTATTATTATTATTATTATTATACACTAGAGAACCTGTTGGTCTGGGTCCTCACACGCCACGACTAAAAGTATTATTATTATTATTATTATTATTATACACTAGAGAACCTGTTGGTCTGGGTCCTCACACGCCACGACTAAAAGTATTATTATTATTATTATTATACACTAGAGAACCTGTTGGTCTGGGTCCTCACACGCCACGACTAAAAGTATTATTATTATTATTATTATTATACACTAGAGAACCTGTTGGTCTGGGTCCTCACACGCCACGACTAAAAGTATTATTATTATTATTATTATTATACACTAGAGAACCTGTTGGTCTGGGTCCTCACACGCCACGACTAAAAGTATTATTATTATTATTATACACTAGAGAACCTGTTGGTCTGGGTCGTCACACGCCACGACTAAAAGTATTATTATTATTATTATTATTATTATACACTAGAGAACCTGTTGGTCTGGGTCCTCACACGCCACGACTAAAAGTATTATTATTATTATTATTATACACTAGAGAACCTGTTGGTCTGGGTCCTCACACGCCACGACTAAAAGTATTATTATTATTATTATTATACACTAGAGAACCTGTTGGTCTGGGTCTTCACACGCCACGACTAAAAGTATTATTATTATTATTATTATACACTAGAGAACGCTTGTGAGCGGACACGAACAGCAGATTTATGGAACTGTTTTAAATATCAGACAGAAGGGAAAATAATATGAATTTGAAAGCTAACGTTTCAATGTATAAAACTAAATTATCTCTTTTCCAATTGTTTAAAGGATGTGGCGCTCACGATTCTTCAACTGGATCTCATCAAATTAATAATGTCTAAATAGTCAGCCATCTTTGTTTGCGAACGTGTTAAGCTAGCTAACAGTATTAGCATCTTATGGTAAAACCTTCCACCTCGTTTCCATCGTTCTCAAAAAGTGTAATTTTCTAAAATTGTTCCTTGTATTTTTTCGGCCTATCACAGTATTTTTTATGACACTATTTTTTATGACAGTACTTAGCAGAGGCCACGCCCCCAGCTCTCACCTCCAGGACTCGGGTGTAGCCCCTCTCCGCACTCAGGTGGAGGCAGGTCTTCCCCGAGTTGTTGGCCTCGTTGACGTTGGCGCCCAGCAGGATCAGATCCGCCACCATCAGGTGGTGGTTGTGCTTGGCCGCGTGGAGGAGCGGCGTCTGCCAACAGAGGACGTTGCATTAAGGGTCTCAACCCGCCGACTCGTAGCAGAACAGCAAGAACATAGGAAATATTTCCCCAAATAACCAAATCCCGTGCATCACTAATATCCTGACCCATTTCCTCACGTCAGCTACCAGGAGGGGCCAAGTCGGTAAATTATCTTTGCAATATAAATAATATAATACAAATAAAAACTATAAATATATTAAAAATAAGAATTATATAAAAATGATATAATATAAAAAAGAATTATATACAAATATAAATATAATATACATAAAAAATATAAAAATGTAAATATAATATAAATTATATAATAATATAACAAATACAAATTATATAAATAATAAATATATAGCACATAAATAATACAAAATAAATATATAAATATAATATAAAAACAAATTAATACAAAGTTATATAGAAATATAATTAATATATATATACATATTAATATAAATAAAACATATATACAAATATTAAGAAAGGCCTTCTAGTCTGATCAAATTAATCCGTACTGAATCAATGAAGCTAGAAATAAAGCTCTCATAAAGCTCGAGCACGTTACCATTCCATCAAAGTCTTTGAGGTCCAGGCTGTTGAAGGCGGCCATTCTTTTGGCGAGGGCGTAGCCCAGCGCCCTCTTTCCGACGCACGCCACCTTATGGAGCGCTCTGCAGGGCGAGAACAGTCACACTGAGACCAACGGACCCTGAAGGCAGCACGCCGTCTTTTAAGAAGGCCGCGTTCATGCAGTTCAGGGAAAATGAGCCCTGGCTGAAGGTGAAGTACGACGTGATGCGTTTACAGGCATCTCGTAAAACTGTGTTTTTTCAAAATCCAAGTTTTATGATCTGTAGCTCCTCTAAACCTCCACCACGACACACACACACACACACACACACACACACACACACACACACACACACACACACACACACACACACACACACACACACACACACACAGGCATCAAACCCACGTCTTGCCGTGCCCGTCGGGCTCCAGCAGCGCGGCGTCTCCGATGTCCTCCAGCTGGTTCTCCTCCCTCTGCAGCTGAGCCCAGAAGAACGTGGAGTTGTTCCGGTTCCAGTCGCCATCCCGGGCGTCGACCCGCTCGGGCTCCGCTCCGCTGGCGGGCGGCTGGGGGGGGTTGGCGGGCATGAAGCCGCCGGGCCACAGCGCCTCCTGGTGCTCCGCCGGGGCCGGCCAGTAGGGGGCGTAGCTGTCGGGGCTCGGGATCATGTCGTCGGACTCGTCACTGTTGTACCCCGAACCTTCGAGAGGAGAGACGGGTATTTATTATTATATTTATCATATTTATTACCGTCAGAGGAAATATGACTGTTTTATATTAAAATAAATCTGCTTTTACTTTATATTATACTTTATATTTTTTATATTATATATTATATGTTTCACAATTCATACAATAAGTAAATAAAATATATTATTTTAAAGTCGTTCTTAGTGTTACTCTAATATCTATTTTATATTCATGTGAAAACATCTGGATTTATTCTAGTTCATCACCAACACTACATTTTACTGATTACACCTGAACGCACCATGAGAACGTTTACCTTCAACATATATCATAATAAATAACATAATAAATAAATGCATACATAATGTATACATAAATATACACTAATAAATAATATATATATATATATATAAATGGCGTACCGGTTGAAGCCCAGTCGGGGGACACCGGGGGGCGGGGGGAGGGCAGTGCTTGGGGGGAGCAGCCGCCCGTCCTCAGGTCCTCCTCCAGCACCTCCACGAGGATGGCCAGCTCCTCCAGGCTCTTGGTGGAGCGCTTCCTCTGCGTGAGGGAGGAAAGCAGCCATGAGAAGACCGGCAGTTTGATTCCCAGCTCTCAGAGCTCCGGGGCTCAACACTCACCGTGAAGCCGCGCCGCGCCGCTCGCATCCGCTTCCCCCTCGGTCCGTTTCCTGTGGAGGAAACCATGAGCCGGATTACAAAGGTGTGGGGTCACGGCCCGGCTGTGGACCTGAACCGACACCATAGTGGTCTAGACACAGAGACCTGAACCGACACCATAGTGGTCCAGACACAGAGACCTGAACCGACACCATAGTGGTCCAGACAAAGACCTGAACCAACACGATAGTGGTCCAGACAAAGACCTGAACCGACACCATAGTGGTCCAGACACAGAGACCTGAACCGACACCATAGTGGTCCAGACACAGAGACCTGAACCAACACGATAGTGGTCCGGACAAAGACCTGAACCAACATGATAGTGGTCTAGACACAGAGACCTGAACCAACACGATAGTGGTCCGGACACAGAGACCTGAACCAACATGATAGTGGTCTAGACACAGAGACCTGAACCAACATGATAGTGGTCCAGACACAGAGACCTGAACCAACATGATAGTGGTCTAGACACAGAGACCTGAACCAACATGATAGTGGTCTAGACACAGAGACCTGAACCAACACGATAGTGGTCCAGACAAAGACCTGAACCAACATGATAGTGGTCTAGACACAGAGACCTGAACCAACATGATAGTGGTCCAGACAAAGACCTGAACCAACATGATAGTGGTCCAGACACAGAGACCTGAACCAACACGATAGTGGTCCAGACAAAGACCTGAACCAACATGATAGTGGTCCAGACACAGAGACCTGAACCAACATGATAGTGGTCCAGACACAGAGACCTGAACCAACACGATAGTGGTCCAGACAAAGACCTGAACCAACATGATAGTGGTCCAGACACAGAGACCTGAACCAACACGATAGTGGTCCAGACAAAGACCTGAACCAACATGATAGTGGTCCAGACACAGAGACCTGAACCAACACGATAGTGGTCCAGACACAGAGACCTAAACCAACATGATAGTGGTCCAGACACAGAGACCTGAACCAACACGATAGTGGTCCAGACACAGAGACCTGAACCAACATGATAGTGGTCCAGACACAGAGACCTGAACCGACACCATAGTGGTCCAGACACAGAGACCTGAACCGACACCATAGTGGTCCAGACAAAGACCTGAACCAACACGATAGTGGTCCAGACAAAGACCTGAACCGACACCATAGTGGTCCAGACACAGAGACCTGAACCGACACCATAGTGGTCCAGACACAGAGACCTGAACCAACACGATAGTGGTCCAGACAAAGACCTGAACCAACATGATAGTGGTCTAGACACAGAGACCTGAACCAACACGATAGTGGTCCAGACACAGAGACCTGAACCAACATGATAGTGGTCTAGACACAGAGACCTGAACCAACATGATAGTGGTCCAGACACAGAGACCTGAACCAACATGATAGTGGTCTAGACACAGAGACCTGAACCAACACGATAGTGGTCCAGACAAAGACCTGAACCAACATGATAGTGGTCTAGACACAGAGACCTGAACCAACATGATAGTGGTCCAGACAAAGACCTGAACCAACATGATAGTGGTCCAGACACAGAGACCTGAACCAACACGATAGTGGTCCAGACACAGAGACCTGAACCAACATGATAGTGGTCCAGACACAGAGACCTGAACCAACACGATAGGGGTCCAGACAAAGACCTGAACCAACATGATAGTGGTCCAGACACAGAGACCTGAACCAACACGATAGTGGTCCAGACAAAGACCTGAACCAACATGATAGTGGTCCAGACACAGAGACCTGAACCAACACGATAGTGGTCCAGACACAGAGACCTAAACCAACACGATAGTGGTCCAGACACAGAGACCTGAACCAACACGATAGTGGTCCAGACACAGAGACCTGAACCAACATGATAGTGGTCCAGACACGGAGACCTGAACCAACACGATAGTGGTCCAGACACGGAGACCTGAACCAACACGATAGTGGTCCAGACACAGAGACCTGAACCAACATGATAGTGGTCCAGACACGGAGACCTGAACCAACATGATAGTGGTCCAGACACAGAGACCTGAACCAACATGATAGTGGTCCAGACACAGAGACCTGAACCAACATGATAGTAGTCTAGACAAAGACCTGAACCAACATGATAGTGGTCCAGACAAAGACCTGAACCAACATGATAGTGGTCCAGACACAGAGACCTGAACCAACACGATAGTGGTCCAGACACAGAGACCTGAACCAACATGATAGTGGTCCAGACAGAGACCTGAACCAACACGATAGTGGTCCAGACAAAGACCTGAACCAACATGATAGTGGTCCAGACACAGAGACCTGAACCAACATGATAGTGGTCCAGACAGAGACCTGAACCAACATGATAGTGGTCCAGACAAAGACCTGAACCAACATGATAGTGGTCCAGACACAGAGACCTGAACCAACATGATAGTGGTCCAGACACAGAGACCTGAACCAACATGATAGTGGTCCAGACAAAGACCTGAACTCAGCCATGCAGAGGGGCTCTGAGTCAAGCTGCTTATATTTTGAGTCTTTCTTTTAAAAGCATATTCATTATTTCAAACGTAAATGAACACATGAATAAACATGACATCTGGGATTCACTGACCTTTGACCTTCTTGCCGTAAATCTTCTGTGAAAGAAGCAAAAACACAAGATAGATCGTATCAATATTCTATATTCATGTATATTAATCCATCATAACTCATCGTCTAAAGGACTCAGATGAAGAAAGTTAAAACTACACATTTATTATATTATTATTATTATTATTATATTAAATAATTAATTATGAGCTGATTGTTACAGGTCATCAGAGCGAATAGATGTGTTTATGAATAAGAAGCTTTTATTTCCTCATCATTTGAAAAGTGTGTTTTAATGAAGAAAAGAAACACTATAAAGTACTAGAACAAAGTAAAAGTACAACATTAAGTATTTTTCATGGTTTACTGGCTTCAGAGCGTTAAAATGATAAATATTCTGGAACCAGCTGCTATAATCAAACAACGGGATCTGTATCTGGAACTACGGATCCTTATTGATCCATAATTAGTATCGGTGGTGCATAATAATCAATATTTCCTCCCACTGAGCCTCACCTGGAGGTCCTGGGGCTCCAGGCCCTGATCGGTCCGGATCTTCCTCAGCAGATCCCTCACGGGCCTCTTGACCCGGACCCCGAGGTAGACCTTCTCCCCGCCGCCGGAAGCACTCCCTCCGGACTCTGGTGGGGAAGAGGAGGAGGAGGAAGAGGAGAGGATATATATATATATATATATATATATATATATATATATATATATAAAATACATAATAGAATAAATAAATACATAATAGATATTATAATAAATAATATATAAACAATAATAAATACCTACATAATATATATACAGTACTGGGCAAAAGTTTTAGGCAGGTGTGAAAAAATGCAAAAATAGAAGTGCTAACAGTTTATTTTCATCAATTAACAAAATGCAAAGTGAGGGAACAAAAGAAAAATCTTGTTAATTGATGAAAATAAACTGTTAGCACTTCTATTTTTGCATTTTTTCACACCTGCCTAAAACTTTTGCACAGTACTATATATATATATATATATATACACACACTAATACATATAATATTATACAGTTGAAAGTAACGAGGTACATAAACAAAGTACTTGCCTTCAGTACATGCATGTACTTCGTTATTAGAGTATTTCTTCATCCACAACATAAAGAACGAACATGTACATTACATTTAATTTAGCTGAGGCTTTTATCCAAAGAGACTTACATGATATACAGTAGACCGTAGACACAGCAACGGTGAGCAATGAGGGTTAAGTGTCTTGCTTGCTTGTATTAACACTTAATGACTTTATAGTGATTTAAAATGCACCACTCTGCACTACGCCCTGCTGTGGTGAACCGTGTGGTCCGCCGACCCCTCTGCTAAGCACTGGGGGGTCCATGTCGGCCATAAGACCCGCTGCAGGTCCAGGTCTAACCCTACCTGTCGGACCAGCGTCCACATCCGGGACAGTCAAGCCGGGAACAGGTGCGTGTTTCTCGGCCGGGCCCGCTCCGCTGTCCCCCGGTACAGGCTGCCTCCGTTTGCAGCGTCCTCCCATTGTAGACAGCTAGCGACAAGAAGGCGCTTTAATTAAAATATTAATAATGAATTAATAAATAACAAAACGAGCCGTTTAGCGCCTAAGAGCTGTAGTTAAGGACCCGGTTCCTGTTCAGGCCTGAGAGGAGAGGACGGCTCGCTGAGTCACAGCAGCGGAGTGAGCGCGCCAAGGAGCTCAGGCACCAACGAAGAAGACGACCACGCCCACTGACACCAACGAGGAAAACGACCGCGACCACTGACACCAACGAGGAAGACGACCACGCCCACTGTTACCAACGAAGAGGACGACCACGCCCACGCTGGAGGCAAGCGGACAGTCGACCCATTAATTCTTCTTCTTCTTCTTCTTCTTCTTCTTCTTCTTCTTCTTCTTCTTCTTCGATATGTTGCAGCAAAGTACCGTCCCATTCATATTTACACCATCAAGCTCTCACACTCTCTCACACTCAACCATTTACTAACTGATGTCAGTGAGTCCCTGAGGGTTCAGTGTTTGAGGATTTAGGGATGACACTGGGACTGGGCCGTAGTCATTTTCTCATAGACTTCTATACAACCAGAGGAGCAGTGGCGATTCTAGAAAATTTTACATGGGGTGGCAGAAGGGTGGCAAGTTGAAATGCAAGGGTGGCAAGTTGAAATTCAAAGGTGGCATATCTCACACACACACACACACACACACACACACACACACACACACACACACACACACACACACACACACACACACACACACACACACACAAACACATGCCTGGTGTCTATATATATTTATTTATACAAATCCAGATAGTGAAAACAGACAAGAGCAATGGAATAGCTTAACAGTTAAGTTACATACGTAATGAAAATAAAAACTGAGAAAAAACTGCTATAACATTTTCTGTCAGTCCACCTTACTGTACTAAAGACGTTAGTAAGACGGTTAGCTAAGCTAACAGTAGTAACTTCAAGGCTAGCTAGCACAAGCAAGCTGTATAGCGAGCTAGCTACTGTATGCTACCGACTTTTGCAAGCTAGCAATTAAATAAACGATTGAAATTACAACGGAACTGTCTATCACATGTGACCACCCATCACATTTTCTTGATTCACGATTCAGCAGTACTGTACCTTCTTTCATCACTGGAAGCCTACAGTAGGCTTGTCTCCAGTTAGTTGCGGGAGATGGGCAACCACGGTGACGAGAGCAAAGCGGACTCTTGGA
Source organism: Cottus gobio (assembly GCA_023566465.1). Classification (NCBI taxonomy): domain Eukaryota; kingdom Metazoa; phylum Chordata; class Actinopteri; order Perciformes; family Cottidae; genus Cottus; species Cottus gobio. The sequence goes on along the minus strand of CM042220.1, from coordinate 27,471,853 downwards.
CTCAACCATTTTACAGGGGAGGGGGAACTTAAAGATTTTAGAACAAGTTACCAAAGAGATCAACAGCTTAAGTAGCAAAAATATAATACCATTATATAAATGTATAGTATATTATAGGAGACACTTCTGACAACCTGGGTGGCAAGTGGGGTGGCAAGCAATTTTTTTAGGGTGGCAGCTGCCACCCCTTGCCACCCCGGTGGTTTCGCCACTGCAGAGGAGTCACCCCCTGGTGGTCAGGAGAGAATGCAGCTTTAAGACATGAAGCATAGACTTCTATACAACCAGAGGAGTCGCCCCCTGGTGGTCAGGAGAGAGAATGCAGCTTTAACACATGAAGCATAGACTTCTATACAACCAGAGGAGTCACCCCCTGGTGGTCAGGAGAGAATGCAGCTTTAAGACATGAAGCATAGACTTCTATACAACCAGAGGAGTCGCCCCCTGGTGGTCAGGAGAGAGAATGCAGCTTTACCACATGAACCCTGGTTCGGTCATCATAATTGGACATTCTCTAAAGTCTTTTGATAAAACAGAATCGTTGGTTCTCTATATACACCAGAGTCTCCGCCTCAACGTGTCATAATAATAATAATAATACATTTTATTTGGAGGCGCCTTTCAAGTCACCCAAGGTCACCTTACAATAAAAATACAGGATAAAAGATAAAAGCATGAAAGATAGAAACAACATTAAAACAGAACATCAACATAAAAACAGGTGAAGTGCACAGGATCCAGTTACAAAGAGTATGCCAGTTTGAACAGGTGAGTTTTGAGTTGAGACTTGAATGATGTGATGGAGTCTGACTGTCTTATGTGTGGGGGGAGGGAGTTCCAGAGCCTGGGTGCTGAGCAGCTGAAGGCTCGGGCACCCGTGGTACTGAGGCGTGACGTGGGGATGGTTAGCAGTCCAGAAGAGGATGAGCGGAGGGTGCGGGAGGGAGTGTATTCCTGAAGGAGGTCATGGAGGTGGGGCGACTGTGGCTCAGTGGTTAGCAAGTCTGTCTTTCAATCAGAAGGTCGGTGGTTCAAACCCCGGCTCAGCCAGTCCATGTCGTTGTGTCCTTGAGCAAGACACTTAATCCTCATTGCTCACCGTTGCTGTGTCTACGGTCTACTGTATATCATGTAAGTCGCTTTGGATAAAAGCGTCAGCTAAATGTAATGTAATGTGACCTAAGTTACATTCTGTTGGAACTTCAGCATAACTGCTGACCGTAACCTTTCTCCATCTTTTCTATGTTGTCGTTGTTATTATATTCAGCTTCATCTTTTGCGATGCGACTCAACGAGTGGTTCTTCAGGAGGAAATCGTTAGCGTTAGCTCGTCAGACGAGACGCCTTCTGGCTTCCTCGAGTGTTGTTCATCTTGGTCCAACAACATTCCTCAGAGCATCTCGTGCATCGTTCCGAGTGCAGAATGCGTTCAGCAGGAAGTCTTTTCCAGTTCGGCACCTTGCCAAAGACGCCCCACCTCGCTTTGTTCAGCAGCTTCTTACAAACGGCAGATACATGCCACGAGTTCCAAAGTGCTGATGGTGCTGCGTTAAAAGGGAGGAGCGAGTAGCTCCCACCAGAACCACAGATGGGCGTGTGCCGCCGGCTACCAGAACCAAAGATGGGTGTGTGCTGAGGGCTACCAGAACCAAAGATGGGAGTGTGCCGCTGCCGGCCAGAACCACAGATGGGCGTGTGCCACAGGGTACCAGAACCACAGATGGGCATGTGCCACAGGGTACCAGAACCACAGATGGGCGTGTGCCGCAGGCTACCAGAACCACAGATGGGCATGTGCCGCAGGCTACCAGAACCACAGATGGGCATGTGCCGCAGGCTACCAGAACCACAGATGGGCATGTGCCGCAGGCTACCAGAACCACAGATGGGCATGTGCCGCAGGCTACCAGAACCACAGATGGGCGTGTGCCGCAGGCTACCAGAACCACAGATGGGCGTGTGCCGCTGCTGGCCAGAACCACAGATGGGCGTGTGCCGCTGCCGGCCAGAACCACAGATGGGCGTGTGCCGCAGGCTACCAGAACCAAAGATGGGCGTGTGCCGCAGGCTACCAGAACCACAGATGGGCGTGTGCTGCCGCCGGCCAGAACCACAGATGGGCGTGTGCCGCAGGCTACCAGAACCACAGATGGGCATGTTCCACAGGGTACCAGAACCACAGATGGGCGTGTGCCACAGGGTACCAGATCCACAGATGGGCATGTGCCACAGGGTACCAGAACCACAGATGGGCGTGTGCCGCAGGCTACCAGAACCACAGATGGGCATGTGCCGCAGGCTACCAGAACCACAGATGGGCATGTGCCGCAGGCTACCAGAACCACAGATGGGCGTGTGCCGCAGGCTACCAGAACCACAGATGGGCGTGTGCCGGCGGCGGCCAGATCCACAGATGGGCGTGTGCTGAGGGCTACCAGAACCTCTCATTGTATTATTAAAGAATGATAAATATATTTTTCTAGAAAGAAAGAAGAAATACAATAATTGTAATAATACAAGTATTATAATAGAATAATTCTAATACAAATGTTCTAATAAGAAATTAGGAGGATATATAATCATATACTAATAATAATGATGATGATGATGATGATGATGATGATGATGATGATGATGATGATGATGATGATGAAACTATAAGTCATGACCTATAATAAGAGAAGAGTCCGTAGAACCAAACCTGCACGACAGCCAATGAGGTGCCGAGCTGCAAGCTCCAAACAATGACAAAGGCTCCTCCCCCTTTTCTTTCTTCTTTTCCCAAAGTGCAGTTCGGAGTCTGTCTGCTTCTCTTGCATCATCTTCTCTCCGAGCTCCAGTTCAGGAGATGTTTGGTGTTTCTTTTGCTTTCCCGTTTCAATGTGCAGCCCTTTAGCGCCACCTGCTGCTCCAGCCTCTCCTCACACTGAGGCTGCAGCTGTGAGGCTCCACCACCAGGGGGCGGCAGAGCCCCAGAGAGGGAGCTCTGTGGCGTTCCCTCCTTCTGAGTCATGAACAAAGAGAAACAGTTGAAAAGTCTCGTCAAGGAACGCCCGAGTCATGACTGATATTAATCAAACAAAAGTCATGGAAAGGTACATTGTGCACCTTTGTGCCCTCGAATAATATGCACTCTATATATGTGTGTGTGTGTGTGTGTGTGTGTGTGTGTGTGTTCTCCTCTGTGGGCCCTCGCTCCTGTTTTTCTAAAACAACAATGAACTTCATGAGACAACAGATTGAAATGTCCGTTTATTTTTCCCCCTGAAGCTCTAAATATTAGTCGTTGCACCAACTTCATATGCAGAAACTCAATTTACGTCTTTTCTTTCTCATTTTATACTTTTTTTGTGCCCCAACTAGAAGTGTTTGTCACATTAAATAAATTGGAAACTTCCAGATCCCATCTGGTGGAATTTGAATCCCAAATCCTTTTCCAACGCTTATAAACTGGCAAATAGTTATTAAAGTTTATGTATGTGGTCTCCATACAAAGGTTCGTATGATGAATGACATCATACAAAGGTTCGTATGATGTCATCAGGCTTTTGCTACAAACGCCGGAGGACTCCAACTCGTCAGTTGCATTTTTTACCTCTTTCCGAGCTTTTAACTTTTCTGTCAGTGCATCTTTCCTGATGAAGAAAGAATTCGTTCAACAGCAAGAATCTGAAGACTAGATTTAATCGTGACCCTGAAACTGGTCTGCGTGGAGCCGGGAAACACCTGCATGTTCTTCAAGCTTCACTGACCGGCAACCTTCAGAAACCACAAGCAGAAACTCAGAGGACACGTCGGCATGTTTCACTGCCGACATGAGTGGGTTTCTGTTGGGTTTCATCTCATCTTTTATTTCGTAGGAAATGTTAAAAAGTAGTCGGAAACAGTTCAGTAGTTGCTTGTTGGTGTAATTTCCTTCTTCACTGTCAACGATAAAAAAAAGCAAACAACCACTCAGGGAAAACATGCATTTAAGTTCTGCTCTTATAGTTCTGCAAGAATGAACCCTAAAACCAGGAAATGAGTCGGCATTATTACACTTCCTGTTCACTCGTGAAGTCAAGATGTTTTCCTCAACGTGATTCGATTAGATGTCTGAAATAAGAAGCTGAAGAGCGTGTCAAAGGACAAGTCTTGATCAAAGACAACTCCCAGGTTCCTCACGGTGGTGCTGGATGCCAGAGCAATGCCATCAAGACAAACAATATCATTCGATAATTTATTTCTAAGATGTTCTGGGCCAAGCAAAGTAACTTCAGTCTTGTCCGAGTTCAGCATCAGGAAGTTGCAGGTCATCCAGGTTTTTAAGTATTTAAGACACTCTTGAAGTTTAGCGACCCGGTTGGTTTCATCTGGCTTGATCGATATGTATAGCTGAGTATCATCAGCATAACAATGAAAGCTTATCGAGTGTTTCCTGATAACATTGGCTAAAGGAAGCATATATAAGGTGAACAAAATTGGTCTAAACACAGAACCTTGTCCTTTATCAGCACTAAGGTCTAACAGGACCAGAACAGAGACAAGTCCTTTATCAGCACTAAGGTCTAACAGGACCAGAACAGAGACAAGTCCTTTATCAGCACTAAGGTCTAACAGGACCAGAACAGAGACAAGTCCTTTATCAGCACTAAGGTCTAACAGGACCAGAACAGAGACAAGTCCTTTATCAGCACTAAGGTCTAACAGGACCAGAACAGAGACAAGTCCTTTATCAGCACTAAGGTCTAACAGGACCAGAACAGAGACAAGTCCCCTATCTGATGCAACTAGAAGGTCTGTCTCTGTACTTTGATGCTTTCTAAATCCGGACTGAAAGTCCTCAAATAAACTATTGTTATGTAGAAAGTCACACAACTGATTTGCGACTACCGTCTCACGGATCTTAGAGAGGAAGGGCAGGTTAGAGACAGGTCTGTAGTTAGCAACACCTCTGGATTGAGGGGCTTCTGAAGAAGAGGTGCTACAATGCTTCATAACATCCATCCACAAACCAACGGGTGACGGGTGACGAAATCAGAAATACAGTTTGTGGTTGGACTACAAAAATAAGTCGTCCCTGCAGCTCTTAAGATTTTAGTTTAACTCCCTTCACCTCACAAGTTGCGTCTCCACATATGTGACTTCTGTTTTGAGCCCTGAGGGATGCCAAGTGTTGGGTAATGCAGATGCAAAGAGGGGCGAGCTGGTAACGAGGTGTTCTCAGACGTCCCTGGTGTGGAATGGATTTGCTTCAGCAGACTGTCAGCCGGTTATCAGCGCAGATAACCGGCCTTAAAGAGTGTGTAAAAAAAAAGCTGAGAGAGAAAGATGGAGCCATCTGTCCATGAAGGCAGTTGTCTGTCTCTGGGAGCCTCGTTTTTCAGTTTAGCCCGTGGGCTGCAATCGTTCAGCACTGATAGCATCACAACTGCTTTCACTCTGGGCTGCTACCTCCATCAGGAGCTGCACTGACCCAGACCAGCTGCGTGGATTCCTATCTGAGTCTTGTGTAAACTACAAGTGCACATAAGAGCCGGAGAATCCGTCATTAACAACCTGAATTTAAAGGGAAAAACGAGGGGATGGATCCCCTTTTGATGTGTGAATTCACAACTACATTTCTAAATTACAGAATGTAATTACCTGTGTTTGTTTTTCAAATAGAAAAGCAGAGCTCACTGCTCTCAAGAGAAAAGCTGTCAGATAGCATCTTAATGTATCAGTGGAGGAAGGTTCCCATGGTCTCAGTTTTATACGCTCTGTCATGTGTTTACACACTGATATTAACACAACATCCCATCACCCCAAGAAGTGGACGTAGTCTGTGGACATTTTGAAGCCTTGGGTACGGCATTTTGGCCATCGCCATCTTGGTTTTTTTGTGACGTAGCCCCGCCCCTAAAGCATCTCAGCCAGAGAGCCTCTAAAGCCTCTTTAACAGCTCGCAAAATGGCAAAATCTGACAGTGATGATACAAATATGAATACTAATTAATACTAATAATACAAATATTGTCTTATAGAATCAAATAGAAGTCGGGAACAGCCCTCCTCCACAGTCAAATTGTAAAAAGAAAAAGATTCCTCTTCCTTCACCTCTTCAGAAACTCTCTTGACATAAAAGTCCTCTTCAGACGAGATGCGACCTTCACAAACTTTAACCGATACTTCAAAGCCCTCGGCCGCTACTGTACAGTCAGCACGAGGTCATTATCTCACCGGATCTGAGGTCGTGACCTTCAAGTGCTTCATCCTCACCGTCTGACCCCTTGCAGAACGATGCCGGGGCGTTGTGTGGTATGTGTGGTATGTGCGTGTGTGTGTGTGTGTGTGTGTGTGTGTGTGTTTCATGCAAATTTGCTATTAAAGCCAAACGCAGCAGTGATTGAATGGAGTGATGAAGGAATGTGATCGTAGATTGTCGTGGGCTGAAAGTGAAGGGATTGGGGGGAGGAAGGGTGTGTGTGTGTGTGTGTGTGTGTGTGTGTGTGTGTGCATGCCAGGCTCCAGCGCTGCTCGGTCTTGACCTGTGTGTACTTGCCAAGCCTTAAAGGGCCTGAAACACGCCTCGTCCTGCAGAGCAAATAAATCTGCTCTGAGGCTGTGGCTTCACTTTCACCTTTCACTCACTGACACTCTCTCCCTGTCACGCACACACACACACACACACACTCACACACACACAGACACACACACAATCTCACTGGAGGGCCCTTCACCTGAGCAAGAGGCTCCAGGTCCGGCGCTCTGAGGGTCGTTTAAAGAGGAGAAGTGCTTGCACAGCTGCTGCCGTTGAACAAACAGCAGCTTCCTTCAGGTTCCTACGTTCTCACCAAACTTCACCTGGAAGTCTGGGAAGTCTCCCGAGCCGATGGTTCAGGTTAATATTTACCCTCCTGTGCAGATATTCAAATCTGATCGCTTAATTTTTGATTGAATGTCCTTCAATCATTCATGGACTTACTGTGTTGACATGCAGCCGGACAAAGTGACAGAAAACAACAGAAACTACAAAATGAACTTAAATGAACTTCTGCTCACCTCATGTCAGAGGGAATGTTGTACGTACTCAGTTAATCATCATCGAGACTCATCGGGAGCTCAGTCGTCCTCCAGGGACTCTGAGGCCAAACAGCTGACTGCTGCTGACGGTCAAGAGGGTTTCAATGTAGAGGTCAAAGGTCATGTGTGAAGCAGAGGGCGACCTCCGCTTCTGAAGGGTGAAGTTTATGCTTCATGTGTTAAAGCTGCATTCTCTCTCCTGACCACCAGGGGACGACTCCTCTGGTTGTATAGAAGTATATGCTTCATGTGTTAAAGCTGCATTCTCTCTCCTGACCACCAGGGGGCGACTCCTCTGGTTGTATAGAAGTCTATGCTTCATGTGTTAAAGCTGCATTCTCTCTCCTGACCACCAGGGGGTGACTCCTCTGGTTGTATAGAAGTATATGCTTCATGTGTTAAAGCTGCATTATCTCTCCTGACCACCAGGGGGCGACTCCTCTGGTTGTATAGAAGTCTATGCTTCATGTGTTAAAGCTGCATTCTCTCTCCTGACCACCTGGGGGCGACTCCTCTGGTTGTATAGAAGTCTATGCTTCATGTGTCAAAGCTGCATTCTCTCTCCTGACCACCAGGGGGTGACTCCTCTGGTTGTATAGAAGTCTATGCTTCATGTGTCAAAGCTGAATTCTCTCTCCTGACCACCAGGGGGCGACTCCTATGGTTGTATAGAAGTCTATGCTTCATGTGTTAAAGCTGCATTCTCTCTCCTGACCACCAGGGGGTGACTCCTCTGGTTGTATAGAAGTATATGCTTCATGTGTTAAAGCTGCATTATCTCTCCTGACCACCAGGGGGCGACTCCTCTGGTTGTATAGAAGTCTATGCTTCATGTGTTAAAGCTGCATTCTCTCTCCTGACCACCTGGGGGCGACTCCTCTGGTTGTATAGAAGTCTATGCTTCATGTGTCAAAGCTGCATTCTCTCTCCTGACCACCAGGGGGTGACTCCTCTGGTTGTATAGAAGTCTATGCTTCATGTGTCAAAGCTGAATTCTCTCTCCTGACCACCAGGGGGCGACTCCTATGGTTGTATAGAAGTCTATGCTTCATGTGTTAAAGCTGCATTCTCTCTCCTGACCACCAGGATAAGAGAAGCATTATATAACCATATAACCATGGTTAAATGGTTATATAAGGCTATATTTATTTATTTTTCTGATTAGTATGAGTATTGCAATTTTTTTATTTTTATTTCAGTTTTAGATTTAAATTAAATTAATTTATTTTAATTTTCAAATCTATTTTTCAGATAATTTAGCTGATAATACTTTAAGATTATTGATTTCAGGAGTTTTACTTGTATATTTACTTCACTTCCTCCTCGGCTCTCTCACCTGAAACAATAACAACGAAACACAAACGATGACGTAACACATACAATGGAGGAAAAAAACACGTGTAAAATCAAACAAATTCCAAATAAAATAATTTTTGAAGACAAGGGTGTGACGCCAATATTCAGGACGTTATGGAAGTTCCCTTTTTGCTTTCTGAGCAACTCACTGTGCCAGGTGCTTTCTCACCTTATCTTAGTCAAACATCAGCTTTCCTCAGAACTGCCCCGGACGAGCTACAGACAGACAGGCAGACAGACAGGCAGACAGACAGACAGACAGACAGACAGACAGACAGACAGACAGACAGACAGACAGACAGACAGGCAGACAGACAGACAGACAGACAGACAGACAGACAGACAGACAGACAGACAGACAGACAGACAGGCAGGCAGGCAGACAGACAGACAGACAGACAGACAGACAGACAGACAGACAGACAGACAGACAGACAGACAGACAGACAGGCAGGCGTCTCTCTGCATTAAAGACATTGAACATGGGGGGGCTCTGCAGGTCAGGTCAGGTCACAAACACACTGAGTAATGCATCAGAAATGTTTCTATTTGCCTAAAACACAGGTTGTTCTTTCATGAGTGTGAGTCATCGTTGGTTTATGGTTCATACATTCTGAAGTTCGGGCGTATTAATTTGACCCACATCCAAAAAACTGAACGATGATTTCCACCGACTCACTGTCGCTTTCTGCTTTCTCTCTTTCTCTGGTGAAACATTCACGACAACATGATGGAATAAATACAGCGTATTAAAGGCTGCAGCGCTGACACACACACACACACACATACACACACACACACACACACACACACACACACACACAAGCTGCAGGGAAAGTATTCACACAGAAACTCATCTAATGAACACGACCGGCTCCTCCACACAAGTGAGGGCTTGTACAGTTTCTGCAGAAGGAAACAAAGTGAACCCGAACTTATAATCCACACACACACACACACACACACACACACACACACACACACACACACACACACAGCCAGGCTTCTTGCCAGTGGGCTCATTTGTTTGTGGTGTGATGGTGTTAATGGCTCAGAGTGAAAAACACAAGTTTAAAACAATAGCGGCTGCAACAACATGCCACCATGACAGTTCCTCACTTCCCTCCGGCCAGACAGGAGGAACCCCAGATCACCTCCTCCTCCTCCTCCTCCTCCTACTCCTGCTCCTCCATCTCTATATGTACATCTCTTTATGTACATCTCTTTATGTACATCTCTTTATGTACATCTCTGAACTCAAGGAAGCGGACGGCTGCTTTCCATGGAGGCGGCTTCAGGTGCAGAGGAGGCGGGGCTCTCAGAGGCAGAGGAGGCGGAGCTCTGAGGCATAGGAGGCGGGGCTCTCAGAGGCAGAGGAGGCGGAGCTCTCAGAGGCATAGGAGGCGGGGCTCTCAGAGGCAGAGGAGGCGAAGCTCTCAGAGGCAGAGGAGGCGGGGCTCTCAGAGGCAGAGGAGGCGGGGCTCTCAGAGGCAGAGGAGGCGGGGCTCTCAGAGGCATAGGAGGTGGGGCTCTCAGCGGCAGAGGAGGCGGGGCTCTCAGAGGCAGAGGAGGCGGGGCTCTCAGAGGCAAAGGAGGCGGGGCTCTCAGAGGCAGGTGTGCTGTTTCCTCTTCTGGAAGAGGCTGAAGACTGTTGAGAAGTTCAACAAGAAGGTTTAGCTCATATCACATGTTTAATACTCTGTATACTAAATACATATATTTGGGTAAAGCACAATGAGGACTAACAGCTGCTAACGCACTTTAATGAAAACAAGCCGTTTGGCCACCATCTTGTTTTATTCTGTTGAAACTAATTATATTCAAGCTAAATGTATATGTGAGATTTATGTTTGTCCAGTTTAGTAACATGTAAATATCTTCATACAAAGGTTAGTACTAAGTTAAGACTTAGTTATGTTTAATAAAGATGAAATACTTAGTTATGTTCAATAAAGATGATGAAATACTTAGTTATGTTTAATAAAGATGATGAAATGCTTAGTTAGGCTAGTTAGTAAAGGATACAAAGTCTAACTAGCTGACCCATCACTGCGTCCTCTGGCTGTGGCTCTGCGGTGACCTTTGACCTGACCGTGAACCTCACGGCTCCTCCAGCTGCATGAGCTGCAGCCTGAAGACTCTCATGGACACAATGCGGCACAAAGGCTGAGCTGGACTCAGACTCCTTCTCTGCTCGCATGCCTGAACAGGTCAGCGTGGGCAAACTCTGCCTGTTGGCGGCGCCGCTGCCAGCTTGTGTATCCGCCGCTGGCTCCTCCCCCTCGGGATTCATTTCAGACCGGAGCTGTTACGATGATAAAGCCTCCGAACAAGCCCCGATGTGCAGGACCGTCTGCGTGTCGACACATGAGGTCTGAATTGATCTGTTGTGAGTCACATGAAGCATATACTTGAAGCATATGCAACCATAGGAGTCGCCCCCTGGTGGTCAGGAGAGATAATGCAGCTTTAACACATGAAGTATAGACTTCTATACAACCAGAGGAGTCGCCCCCTGGTGGTCAGGAGAGAGAATGCAGCTTTAACACATGAAGCATAGACTTCTATACAACCAGAGGAGTCGCCCCCTGGTGGTCAGGAGAGAGAATGCAGCTTTAAGACATGAAGCATAGACTTCTATACAACCAGAGGAGTCGCCCCCTGGTGGTCAGGAGAGAGAATGCAGCTTTAAGACATGAAGCATAGACTTCTATACAACCAGAGGAGTCGCCCCCTGGTGGTCAGGAGAGAGAATGCAGCTTTAACACATGAAGCATAGACTTCTATACAACCAGAGGAGTCGCCCCCTGGTGGTCAGGAGAGAGAATGCAGCTTCAACACATGAAGCATAGACTTCTATACAACCAGAGGAGTTGCCCCCTGGTGGTCAGGAGAGAGAATGCAGCTTCAACACATGAAGCATAGACGTCTATACAACCAGAGGAGTCGCCCCCTGGTGGTCAGGAGAGAGAATGCAGCTTTAACACATGAAGCATAGACTTCTATACAACCAGAGGAGTCGCCCCCTGGTGGTCAGGAGAGAGAATGCAGCTTTAACACATGAAGCATAGACTTCTATACAACCAGAGGAGTCGCCCCCTGGTGGTCAGGAGAGAGAATGCAGCTTTAAGACATGAAGCATAGACTTCTATACAACCAGAGGAGTCGCCCCCTGGTGGTCAGGAGAGAGAATGCAGCTTTACCACATGAAGCATATACTTCTATACAACCAGAGGAGTCGCCCCCTGGTGGTAAGGAGAGAGAATGCAGCTTTAATACATGAAGCATAGGTAAGCAAGGTAACCCTAACGCCAGCTAAAAACACAAAACTTCTGTTTTACATTTCTGAATGAGTACTAATGAAACAAACAAGATACAATATGTAAGTTAGTGAACATTATTTGCATCAGCTATATTTTTATATCTTAATTTCTGTGTCATTTTTCTTCTGTTTGTTTCTCTTTAATAAAACAATGGTTTTTTTTAAATAGTGTCAGCGCCTGAAACCAGATGCACGAGGGCTCCGTGGTGAGCGCTGTGAGGTCCCACGGGGATCGCTCGCCGTCTTCCGGCTGCTATAAAGCGCGTCGGTTAACCCGCCACTTTGATTTTCTGCAGTTTAACTCTGTGATATAATCCAGACGAGCAGTATGCACTGGGAGAAATGTAAGTACAAAACAGCTCGCCGGTAAATTTACTAAATCCTTTGGAAAACTCGTGCATTGCACATTGTTCTATTTGATTTTATGGAAGTGAAATTGATTTGGAGAATTATTTTTTTTGTATCTGCTTTTTCTGTTTTGTTTTAACTGCTCAAATGTGGGGTTTCACACAAAAACATAAGCTTAATATGTGTAATATAATAATAATATATAATAATACAACGCAATCCAGTACGATCCACACAGCGTCGTCTTTTCTCAAACGTATTTCAGAATGAAAATCAAGTTAAGAAATTTGAGAAAACCTGTTTGATTTTTTTCCAATAAATGTAATTAATTGTCATAATTAATTTGACTGTTTGCTAATCCGAATTGTAAAAAAAAAAAACTAACTGGATGTGCAAAGCACAGCGTTCATCGGGTGATTTAAGACATTTACTTTTTAATTACCAGAAGGAAAAAACAGTCAGAGTTGACTCCGCCTCTTCTGGAAAGAGGAAGGTGTTCATTCTGAAGTTGGCGTTGCTATTGGGCCGTAATCTTGATATGCAAAATGTCAGCCGGCTCCTCTGCCGCTGTAAAACTGCACAGCTGTGGAGCTTCCTCTTTTCTTCTTTTTGGGGGGTCCTCATGCATGCGCTGATTGTTTGTTCTGTGTGTGTTCATGTGTGATTGTTTCAGACGCAACAACATCTTCTGTTACTTCAGGTTTCGCTCCAGATATGTTTCAGTTATTGAGAGTTTGCATTCATGTCATTCATGTCCTAGTGGGTTTTTTATTTTTGGAACAAAACTTTCTGTATATTGGGCGCACTTCTTTCCCCCAATTTAAGTTATTAAAAAGGTTCTCAATAGGACATTCATAGCTTTAATATTAATGATGATTCATTGTTTGCGCTGTTAGCTGCTAATAGTCGCCATGTTGAGAGCCGTATGGAGTGAGTCTACTTAATAAATACATGAAGCTTGCAGCCCTTCACCCGTCTTCAGTTATGTTCTGGCACATGTCCAAGAAGCCGTCTCTCAACCAACATTAGTTCTGCAGCTAGCCGGAACCTGTCCGTCTCTAAATAAACTGAAATGTTTTGTGGGCGTCACAGAGTTCATCCAGCAGACAGGATGACGCTGAAGAGGAACAGGGCTGCTGTTGCATGTCATTGTCTTGGTTCACGATGTGGTCGTAGATCGTTTCCTCTGCGGAGTGCAGTTAGTGGCAGTGTGGGCTCCTCGATGGAGAAAGCAGCAGGGGGCGGGGCTTAGCGAGGGGTCAATTACTGTTTCAGACATGTCTGTTTCGGTGGTTCGTTACCACATTGTTCTGTTGGTCTGGGATACTTATCCTTTCTGACCTGTGCAGGCAAATAAATCAGCTGCAGGTAGGAATCTGGACGAGATACCATCAGGACAATAACAACAGAGGTCAAGTAGAGGGCGGAGCAAAGGTCGTCCCTGCGCTGTGAAAGTGACTGCTGACAGAGACGAGCAACAGCAAAGATGAAACTACTCTGGAAGACAAAGAGTTCATCTCTTTAAGTCTGACTCATTTCTTCAGGAGATATTTGATACCGATCTAATATGAAGCGAGACATTGATAAACACGCTGTTTGAGCGTATGGAAATTCAACATTTTCTAAATGTTAGGCGGTAAATTTGGCACGTTATCAGCCAAGCAGTTGACTTTTCTAACTGAAATCAAACCAAAACAATATTTTGCACAAATAGGTTGAGGGAAACAGGATCTCACTGAAATGTGGAAGCGACCACCGTCGTGTGTTCAAAATGAGGTTTAGGCAACGAAGCTACTGTTAGGTTCAGCAATGAAAACAACATGAAGGGATAAAGGATCTTATGTAGCCAACGTAAATGTAATAAACGTTTTCTGGGTGAAAGTCCCGTGTTTGACACATCCGTCTATTAGTCTGATCGCAGCCTTCCAGCCAAAGAGCTGCGAGTCCTCTACCTCAACATCACAGGTCACCTCAGCACTCATAGAGACAACTTTCACACCTGCGGCCAGTTTAGAGTCGGAGAACCCGAAGGTGCAGACTCCACACAGGAGGACCACCCGGGATCGGGGATCGACCCCCCGGCCCCTCTTGCTGTGAGGTGACAGCTCCTGAACCGTGCATGACCTGATATATCCTTAACAAGTAACTTATGTAAAAAAATTTAAAGGCAAGAGAACAGGAACACAAGGCAGATATGACAAGATACCTGAGTCTTAAAGGGTTAGGGTTACCCTAAACCTAACCCTAACCAAGTCTAAGCCCTCGAAACGGGCAACTCATCCTCATGCAACTGTTAAACGTCTGAGGAGGGATAGGGGGGGTGGGGGGGGAGTGTGTGTGTGTGTGTGGGGGGGGAGGGTAGAGGGGGGGGGGGGCGTTCATGTAAATCTGCTGCAGCTTTGCCGAAACTAAAACGCCGGAGGACGTCATTAGCTGCAGATGGGTTGTCAACACTGTGAAACTATTCAATCTGTCACTGTTGGATGGAAGTGAGTGTGTGTGTGTGTATGTGTGTGTGTGTGCGTGTGTGTGTGTGTGGCATCAGAGCAAGAGTGTAACTCTAATGCGGTAAGTGGTCGTTAACATGTCACGGTGGTTCTTTTCTCACTCAAATTCCTTGTTTTCAGATGAGCATGTGCTCCAAAGCCAGAGCCAAATGTTCTCTAGGAACATATTTTACATGTTGCAATGGCTGCACCACAAAAAAGACTCCTCTGGTTGTATAGAAGTCTATGCTTCATGTGTTAAAGCTGCATTCTCTCTCCTGACCACCAGGGGGCGACTCCTCTGGTTGTATAGAAGTCTATGCTTCATGTGTTAAAGCTGCATTCTCTCTCCTGACCACCAGGGGGCGACTCCTCTGGTTGTATAGAAGTCTATGCTTCATGTGTTAAAGCTGCATTCTCTCTCCTGACCACCAGGGGGTGACTCCTCTGGTTGTATAGAAGTCTATGCTTCATGTGTTAAAGCTGCATTCTCTCTCCTGACCACCAGGGGGCAACTCCTCTGGTTGTATAGAAGTCTATGCTTCATGTGTTAAAGCTGCATTCTCTCTCCTGACCACCAGGGGGCGACTCCTCTGGTTGTATAGAAGTCTATGCTTCATGTGTTGAAGCTACATTCTCTCTCCTGACCACCAGGGGGTGACTCCTCTGGTTGTATAGAAGTCTATGCTTCATGTGTTAAAGCTGCATTCTCTCTTCTGACCACCAGGGGGCGACTGCTCTGGTTGTATAGAAGTCTATGCTTCATGTCTTAAAGCTGCAACCTCTCTCCTGACCACCAGGGGGCGACTCCTCTGGTTGTATAGAAGTCTATGCTTCATGTCTTAAAGCTGCAACCTCTCTCCTGACCACCAGGGGGCGACTCCTCTGGTTGTATAGAAGTCTATGCTTCATGTCTTAAAGCTGCAACCTCTCTCCTGACCACCAGGGGGTGGTCAAACAGACCATAAAGCAGGGGATGCTTTAGGGCGGGGCTACAGGGTGATTGACAGGTCGACACCAGAGACGTATACAGCGTCTCTACGTCACTCCTCCTCAGTCCATATATGGTCACTTCCTGTTCACTGATTGTAAAAAAAGACAACATGGCGGCATTGACCTCTTCAGAACCAGAGGTTGCGTGTCACCCTAACACGGTCAGATGATGGAGAGCAACAGCAAAGATCAGCAAAGATTTTCTAGTTTCCTGTTTTATTTTGAAGTCCTTGTTTCTTGTGTCATTTGTGTCCCAGCACTTCCTGCCCCTGTGATTGTCCGCCCTGTCCCTGATAGTTTCCTCCTCTGTCCAATCACCTGCACCTTCCCCGTGTATTTACACCCTGACTGTCCGTCCTGTGTGTATCTCGTCTTGAAATAAAGCCTGTTGACTTATGGGTAATACAAGTGGTCTGTATGAAGATCAGCCATCAACAGACTGAGTCTCACATACAAACGGTCTTGAGTTTATATAAACACACACACACACACACACACACACACACACACACACACACACACACACACACACACACACCTGTACATCTGTTAATAACCTTTTCATGTTTTAATGAGCAGACCAACATGAAGCACTGAGGTCCCTCTCTCTCCTCTCTAGCGCCACCATCAGGCCTGGCCCGGTCCAGACCATACCAAGGAGTTCGAGTCCGAGACCCCGTCAAAGAGCTGCTGAGGAGGAAGAGGAGCCTGGAGCCGCTCGGCCCCAGGACGGCGCCCCCTGCTGTGGTGAGGACCACATGACACGTCAGGTCTAGTTGATTGCTCAGGGTTACATCGGTGGGACTGATCCAACATTTGAAACCAGGAAACAAGCGAGACCTTTAGGAGCTGAGCCACACACATGCTGTTGTTTGGTTGTTTGGTCGAGGCTCTGCATGACGGGCTCTGAATCACGGTTCGATACCCGAGTCACGCTTTCTGCAGGGACGACCCGCTGCACACCCGCCCGGACTGGAGCTGCTTCCAACGTCGTTGAACAAATTATAGACGGCATGTTCAAAAGCTGTAAAGGAAAGAACCCCCATGGGGCCATCGGGTCGTGAGCAGTCAGTCAGGGTCCAGGGGTTTTTCCATGACAGTTGCAGCCATCCCCTGCATGGCTCCAGGGCTGGGCACGCTGCCCTATGCAAAACCACTGCTGCCTGCCTCACTCCCTCCCACTTGCTGTTTATTAGTCCTACCACACACACACACACACACACACACACACACACACACACACACACACACACACACACACACACACACACACACACACACACACACACACACACAAGGCAAGGCAAGGCAAGGCAAGGCAAGTTTATTTGTATAGCACATTTCAACACAAGGTGATTCAAAGTGCTTCACATACAGCCATTAAAAGCATAAAAACACAATGCAGAATAAAAGATTTAAAAACAATTAAAAACAATTACACAATCCAAAATAAAAAATTTAAAAACAATTAAGAACAATCATTAAAACAATAAAAAACAGTTAGAAGGCAAAAAGCAGAAATAGATAGATACAGAATTGAATAAAAGTTGCAGTGCAGTTTAAGATATAAAATGCAGTAGTGAAATGTAGAATCTGGTTTAATTAAAGGCAACAGCAAACAGAAAGGTTTTCAGTCTGGCTTTAAAGAGGATGAGGGTCTCTGCAGACCTGCAGCTCTCAGGGACCTTGTTCCAGATGTGTGGAGCAGAAAAGCTGAACGCTGCCTCTCCGTGTTTAGTTCTGACTCTTGGAACAGAAAGTAGACCCGTCCCAGACGACCTGAGGGGTCGGGATGGTTCATAAGGCAGCAGCAGATCACTAATGTATTCAGGCCCTAAACCATTCAGGGCTTTATAAACCAGCAGCAGGATTTTAAAGTCAATTCTTTGTTGGACAGGAAGCCAGTGCAAGGACCTCAGAACTGGAGTGATGTGATCCACTCTCCTGGTCTTAGTGAGGACTCGAGCTGCAGCGTTCTGAATCAGCTGCAGCTTTCTGATTGACTTTTTACTGAGACCTGTGAACACACCGTTACAGTAGTCAAGTCTACTGAAGATAAATGACCTGTGAACACACCGTTACAGTAGTCAAGTCTACTGAAGATAAATGACCTGTGAACACACCGTTACAGTAGTCAAGTCTACTGAAGATAAATGCATGAACAAGTTTCTCCAAATCCTGTTGAGACATAAGTCCTCTAACCCTTGATATATTCTTCAGGTGATAGTAGGCTGATTTTGTAACTGTCTTGATATGGCTGTTCAGGTTGAGGTCTGAATCCATAACTACTCCTAGATTTCTGGCTTGGTTTGAGGTTTTTAACATCAGTGATTGTAGCTCAGCGCTCACTTTCAATCGTTCGTCCTTGGAACCAAAAACAAGTACTTCTGTTTTATCTTTATTTAATTGAAGAAAATTCTGGCACATCCAGTTGTTGATTTCTTCAATACATTTAGCCAGCACTGGTATGGGATTATAGTCCCCTGGTGATATAGTTATGTAGATTTGTGTGTCGTCTGCATAGTTATGATAACACACTTTGTTGTTTTTCATAATCTGAGCCAGTGGAAGCATGTAGATATTGAACAGAAGAGGCCCCAGTATTGAACCTTGGGGAACACCACATGTCATACCAGTCAGCTCTGACGTGTAATCAGCTACCGACACAAAGTATTGTCGGTCCTTCAAGTAAGAGTCAAACCAGTTAAGTGCTGCGCCAGAGAGTCCTACCCAGACTTTCAGTCTGTCTAGTAGTATGTTGTGATCGACTGTGTCGAATGCAGCACTGAGATCCAATAATACTAAGACTGAAGTTCTGCCTCTGTCTGTGTTTAAGTGGATGTCGTTGAAAACCTTAACAAGAGCAGTTTCAGTACTGTGATGCTGACGAAAGCCAGACTGGAAGACATCAAAACAATTATTTTCGGCCAAGAAGCTATTTAGCTGATGATAAACCACTTTTTCCATTATTTTACTTAAAAAGGGGAGGTTTGATATTGGCCTATAATTTTTCATTATTTCGGGGTCTAAACTAGCCTTCTTTAGGAGTGGTTTAATAACTGCAGTTTTTAGGGCTTGTGGGAAGACACCTGAGAGAAGGGATGTGTTTACAATTTGTAAAAGGTCAGTGATCATGCAGTGCGAAATATTTTTGAAAAAGTGTGTTGGTAGAATATCTAAGCAGCATGAGGATGTTTTCAGATGTTGTATAATATCTTCTAAGCTTCTTTGGTTAATTGAATGAAATTGTGTCATGATATTTGGATGGATGTTATTTAAAGATGGGGACAACACACATCCTGTGGTTGGTGTGGAGCCACCAACTGCTTGTCTAATTTTATGAATTTTGTCAGCAAAAAAGAATGCAAATTGATTGCATGCCCAGGTGGATTGGAGCGTAGCAGTTATTGATACCGGAGGGTTTGTTAGCCTGTCCACGGTAGCAAATAAGGCGCGTGCATTGTTATTGTTTTTGATTATGATGTCAGAGAAGAAGGCCTGCCTTGCATTTCTAAGTTCCAAATTGTAGTTGCGAAGTCTCTCTTTATAGATACCACAGTGAACCTGGAGATTAGTCTTTCGCCACCTGCGCTCAGCTTTCCGACACTCTCTTTTCTCTATTCGGACCAGCGTGGCATTTCTCCAAGGGGATCTTTTCTTACCTGAGACAACCTTCACCTTAGTGGGTGCAATGGCATCAATAACATTTTTAACTTTAGAATTAAAGTCATCCACAAGCTCATTGTCTGAGATGCAAGAGAGGGCTGGTGTGGAGGAGAACTTCTGAATAAATAGTTCACCCGTGTTTTCAGTGATGTAACGCTTTGTCACAACCTTGGTTTGGACATTTGTGTGCAGGGAGATTGCACTCTCAAAGAAAACACAGAAATGATCAGAGAGTGCAACATCAGTCACAGCAACCTTGGAAATGTCCAGACCTTTGGTGATGATTAGATCCAAAGTGTGCCCCTTGTTGTGGGTGGGACCTGTTACATGCTGAGTCAGCTCATAGTTATCAAGAACACCACATAGCTGTATAGACCCTCTGTCCTGGGGATTATCAACATGGATATTAAAATCACCAACAATGACAACACAATCAAAATCAACACAGATTATAGACAGCAGTTCAGTAAACTCATCGAAGAAGGATGCACAGTATTTAGGTGGTCTGTAAATGTTAAGGAATAAAGCTCGAGTGGAATTCAGAGCCACATATTCAAAAGAAGTAAAATGACCAAAAGACATCTGCTTGCATTGCAAAGACTCATTAAATAAAATAGCAACTCCACCTCCTTTCTTATGCGCTCTTGTTTCACTCATGAAACTGAAGTTGGGAGGTGTTGATTCAATAAGAACAGCTGCACTGTTATCTTGGTCTAACCAAGTTTCCGTTAAAAACAAAAAATCCAGCTTGTGCCTAACAATGAAATCATTGATTAAAAATGTTTTTCCTGACAGAGACCTGACATTTAATAAAGCTAAGTTTAATGTGTTTAAAGCTCTATTTGTCCTATGTGTCTGGACAGGCTGACGGGAAATTATCAATAAGTTTGATAAATTTGCAGATTTACTAATGTTTCTTCGCAGCCTCACCTTTCCTTTTCTATGAGTCAGGACAGGAATTGAGAACGCTAGCTGCATACAGGACACACACACACACACACACACACCTCAACCATCGCAATTAGAGATCCCGACCCTGAACCAAAACATATCAACAGACACAATATTTTTTCACATGTATCCATAACAAATAAAAGTAATAAACTAAGTCTGAGCCCTCAAACCTGACAACTGTTAAATGTCTGAAGGTGTGTGTGTGTGTGTGGAGGGAGGAGGGGGGGGGGGGGGGGGGCGTAAACCCACAACATCTGACGAAAGAAGTTACTAATTTTGGGTGTTTTTTCCCGTGTTTTCAGTATCAGGGTCTTACAGACAAACAGAAGTAAGCAGTGAGTTTATTATTATTGTTATTATTATTATTATTATTGTTATTATTATTATTATTATTATTAATTCCTAAATGCGTCAAAAGAACTAAATAAAACCGTCCAAGGCCTCAGAAGTGGTTTATGAATCTAATGAAAGTCTTCAATTTATCAAAGTATTGTATGATTATACAGAGCACCCGGTCCTTGGACCACATGGAGGGTCTGGGAGGGCCAGGGGACTCCAGTCCACCAGGGTTCTCCTCCCCGTTAAAGACCTCTAGTCCCCTGAACCCCAAACATGCACATGCAGGCGTTGGTAGATTAAAGGACTCTGGTGGGACTTTAAATAGTGTCTCCCAGTGGTTTGTCAGGTACTATAGAGGACCAGGACACACACTCGCACGCACACACACACACACGCACACGCGCACGCGCACGCGCACACGCGCACGCACACGCACACGCACACGCACACACACACACACACACACACACACACACACACACACACACACACGTTTGTCAGCGTTGTCATAAAAAGTGTGAACTCGTCCTTTGAGGTTTTAGGTTTTTTTAAGTTGCAGTTGGGAGGTTTCCAGGGAATCGCTCCTTTGTGAAAGACGCTTCCCCACCGCGTCGCCTCGTGAGGCTCTAACCTGTGATTCCTGTGAATCCCAGGTATATAATTAACAATACCAGACATAAAAGATGCGATGAGATATGCTGCTGCAGTAATTGGTTAACGAGCTCGTCTCTCATCCGGCCGGTTTCAAAAAACAAAGTCATATAATTCTGCTCCAGCTGCAGATGAATAAATTAATAAAGACGCTTCAGGTTCGTACTCGCATGTGAACGCAGGTCCACTCTGGGCCAACAGCAACACGACAATACTTCATGTTTACATGTCAACATGGACATCTCACTTTCTTCGTCTTTCCTTTGTTCAGGATGCGGTCGCACACAACGCGCAGTCGGCCTACACTCGAGGTAACCGCCGGTCTGAGACTAATTGATTCCTGTAGTAAAAGAACATCCCTGAAGAACTCACGCTCAGACTCCTCCCACGCAATCAGGCACCTTGGAGCCACCGGCTGCAGCCGCAGACGGAGCGCTGCAGCCGTGTGCCGGCTGGAGAGCGGCGGCCGGCGGCCTGCAGACATCCTGGTCTCCGTCAGAGTACAGCCAGCAGGACGCTGCAGCCCCGCCTCCGGCCTCCACCCTCACGGCTGACGTGTACATGCAGACTCTGTGCCCCAGCTACACCATGCTGACCTACACACACGCGCCGCTGCTCACCAGCTTCGGGGTGAGTAGAAGCGTTCGGGGGTCTGCAACACCTTCTTTCTGGCATTTGGGTAATGTCCTGTGTGGTTTCAGAGCCTCCCCGTGGCCCCAGCACCAGGCTCCGTCCCCCAGATGGAGCTCCCAGACTCAGGGTTGACCTACCTCCCCTGGGCCCAGCCCATCACCACCATTGCCACCATGCCGAACCAGGTCCAGTTTGGTCCCGGCTCCGCAGCCCTGCCCGGGTCCCCTCTGTTCCACATGCCCTTGTCCATGTCTTTGACCACTATGATCCCTCAGCTGGAGGCTCCGGGCACTGATCATCCGCAGATGCTGGACCCGGACCTACGAGACCCGTCTCTGGATGAAGATCCAGGGCTGGAGGAGGAGGTCCCGAGCCTCCTGGATAAACTTCTGGATGATCAAAAGGGGGACGGGGAACAGGACAAAGACTCCTACAGCAGCTCGCTCTTCATTTCGAATGCATGAAAGTTTGTTTCTCAGGGGCCGTCTTTAAGATAGAAAAGAAAGATAACTTTTATTGATTATTAAACCACTTTACTCACTAAAGCGATTGAGTAACGCTGAATAAATACCACTTGATGGAGAAAATCCCAGCATAAAAACCTCTGGTTCTGCTGCTGGTTGTATATAAGTATATGCTTCATGTGTTAAAGCTGCATTCTCTCTCCTGACCACCAGGAGGAGACTCCTCTGGTTGTATATAAGTATATGCTTCATGTGTTAAAGCTGCATTCTCTCTCCTGACCACCAGGAGGAGACTCCTCTGGTTGTATATAAGTATATGCTTCATGTGTTAAAGCTGCATTCTCTCTCCTGACCACCAGGAGGAGACTCCTCTGGTTGTATAGAAGTCTATACTTCATGTGTTAAAGCTGCATTCTCTCTCCTGACCACCAGGGGGCGACTCCTCTGGTTGTATAGAAGTCTATGCTTCATGTGTTAAAGCTGCATTCTCTCTACTGATCACCAGGGAGCGACTCCTCTGGTTGTATAGAAGTCTATGCTTCATGTGTTAAAGCTGCATTCTCTCTCCTGACCACCAGGGGGCGACTCCTCTGGTTGTATAGAAGTCTATGCTTCATGTGTTAAAGCTGCATTATCTCTCCTGACCACCAGGGGGCGACTCCTCTGGTTGTATAGAAGTCTATGCTTCATGTGTTAAAGCTGCATTATCTCTCCTGACCACCAGGGGCTACTGGGTGATTGGCAGGTTGCTACCACAGTGTTGTCCATGTGTCTTCTGGTTGCATTGAAACCAAGATGGCGACGGCCAAAATGACAAACTCGAGGCATCAAAATATTGGTCCACTTCTTATTTACAGTCGATGATAACTCCCCCAGCCACTAACAATGTAATTACAAATGTGTTCATTCATGAGAACCACTGAAGGGCTTCTGCTGTAAATCATGCCAAACAATAGGACAACATTTGAAACAAGTATGTAAGATATATGTAAATACTGCTTCTTTTTTTCTTCTTACCTATGATTTATATTTTGCAGCTGTTTCCTTTTTGCAGCAAATTGTGGGATTGGAAAAACTAAATAAAGTCTCTGTGGTCCATTCAACCGCTTCCTGAGAACCTCGTAGCCGTGAGACTTGATCCTGCTCATATTTATATACTTTATAATCCAGAAGTAAACTGAAACCAAACATGTAACACCTTGACGTACATACAACATCACATGTTAAGACGGATAAAATGCAACAATCAGTAGAAATAAGAAGAATTACTCAAGAGAAATAGTAATTATGAAAATAAATAAAGCCAAAACTAACCGGCCTGATGCAGCTTCAAACTACAGGAAATGATTCTGTCTAAATTCACTTTTTTAAAGTAGTTTTTGTTTGCATGCAAAGTAATTTAAACTCTATATTTGGTGACTTTGCAGTCGAGGGAACCAGGACTCCAGAAGTCCTCCTGCTCTCGGCAGTAAAGGCCTCTGAGTCTCTGGGTTTCCCCCACGGGGGAAACTGACATCCTGAGAGCGGCTGCAGCTCATCCATCAAATCTCACACCTGGAGACACCTGAGATCGTATCCGGGGGTGGGGGGTGGGGGGGGGGTGCACGTGATGGAGACATGTGCAGTTAGCTGTTTTCCTTAAGAGAGGAGGAGATGGGGAATACCAGTAATGTGCGATGGAGGGTTGGTCTGGATCCCAGCAGTCAGCCTTCAGAGTCCTCTCTTGATTCCTTCGGTTCTCTGAACACAACGTCTTCCGGAGGTTTCGGCGCCGCATCGTGTTTGCTGTGCGTGGGCGACGCCCCTCGGTGGATCGAAGGCTTCGTTCGCTCACGTAAATCATTCTCCGACATGCGCCTCGTCGTCTTCTTGCCCAGCGAGTCCTCCGCTGACTCGCTGGTTCCTAAAGAGCACGAGGTCTTGCGGCTCATCTCCAATGTGGATTCGGGGCTCTGCTGCCTGACGAGAACCCCCCACGTGCTCCGAGTCCTTAAGGGTCCGTCTGCGGCCCTGCAGGCCCTGCAGCAACATGCCCGAGCTGCACCTTTGATAGCGCAGTAGACCTGCGCCGTGGAGGGGTGGAGCCCCCCGGGGGTCTCGGTATCTGGCAGGAGATACACCCCAGAATACACGTCTCACAGCCCATTAGAGCCTTTTTATGATGCCGGTCCCTTCCGGTGGCTCGGTGTCGCTTTGTAGTCACGCAGGGTTCATTAATAACGTGAATTCATTCCTCCGTGCACTGAAACATATCCTGTAATGATTTTAATAAACTCAAAGAGGAACAAAGCAGCATTTAACATCTTCAAGAAGTGGATTCATGAAATGTTCGTTTCTCTTTGTGGTTAATGTTAGAAAATATTTCCATTTCTTACAAACTCAATAATCAGAATTAAAACCAGTTGTGTGCTTTGTCCAGCCGGTAATCCAGCCGTTTGTATTATTCAGCAAAGTAAATAACAGTGTGAGATCAGGAGAAAGGGTTTATGTGTGACTCACCTTGTCAACACATTCCTAAAAACCTTCTCAAGAGGTTGAAGTGTTTTATTTAGATTTTAATTCCTGTGCTATCAAATCATGTTAAAGACTCGTTTTTTTTTACTTTAAGAACTTAAGTATAGTCATCTTTACAGGATTAAACCCAAGAGTTATGATATACTATACGTTCTTTCAGCTGTGCTGAATGTGGTGATGCAAAAGGGTCTGACTGCTTGTAGTGGATCGGTGGATCGGTGGCTTTCAGCAGGACTCTCTTTTGGGTTTTCAGAACCTAAAGAAATAGTTCAAACAGTTCGCCGAGAGGATTGAGCTCACATGTAATACATTTGTTTAATATGTAGAAAAACTGAATTATAAAATAGACAATTCACTGTTTTATGGAGGGTTACCAGGGGGCGACTCCTCTGGTTGTATAGAAGTCTATGCTTCATGTGTTAAATCTGCATTCTCTCTCCTGCCCACTAGAAGGCAACTCCTCTGGTTGTATATAAGTCTATGCTTCATGTGTTAAAGCTGCATTCTCTCTCCTGACCACCAGGGGGCGACTCCTCTGGTTGTATAGAAGTCTATGCTTCATGTGTTAAAGCTGCATTCTCTCTCCTGACCACCAGGGGGCGACTCCTCTGGTTGTATAGAAGTCTATGCTTCATGTGTTAAAGCTGCATTCTCTCTCCTGACCACCAGGGGGCGACTCCTCTGGTTGTATAGAAGTCTATGCTTCATGTGTTAAAGCTGCATTCTCTTTCCTGACCACCAGGGGGTGACTCCTCTGGTTGTATAGAAGTCTATGCTTCATGTGTTAAAGCTGCATTCTCTCTCCTGACCACCAGGGGGCGACTCCTCTGGTTGTATAGAAGTCTATGCTTCATGTGTTAAATCTGCATTCTCTCTCCTGCCCACTAGAAGGCAACTCCTCTGGTTGTATATAAGTCTATGCTTCATGTGTTAAAGCTGCATTCTCTCTCCTGACCACCAGGGGGCGACTCCTCTGGTTGTATAGAAGTCTATGCTTCATGTGTTAAAGCTGCATTCTCTCTCCTGACCACCAGGGGGCGACTCCTCTGGTTGTATAGAAGTCTATGCTTCATGTGTTAAAGCTGCATTCTCTCTCCTGACCACCAGGGGGCGACTCCTCTGGTTGTATAGAAGTCTATGCTTCATGTGTTAAAGCTGCATTCTCTTTCCTGACCACCAGGGGGTGACTCCTCTGGTTGTATAGAAGTCTATGCTTCATGTGTTAAAGCTGCATTCTCTCTCCTGACCACCAGGGGCGACTCCTCTGGTTGTATAGAAGTCTATGCTTCATGTGTTAAAGCTGCATTCTCTCTCCTGACCACCAGGGGGCGACTCCTCTGGTTGTATAGAAGTCTATGCTTTATGTGTTAAATCTGCATTCTCTCTCCTGACCACCAGGGGGCGACTCCTCTGGTTGTATAGAAGTCTATGCTTCATGTGTTAAAGCTGCATTCTCTCTACTGACCACCAGGGGGCGACTCCTCTGGTTGTATAGAAGTATATGCTTCATGTGTTAAAGCTGCATTCTCTCTCCTGACCACCAGGGGGCGACTCCTCTGGTTGTATAGAAGTCTATGCTTCATGTGTTAAAGCTGCATTCTCTCTCCTGACCACCAGGGGGCGACTCCTCTGGTTGTATAGAAGTCGATATAAATGACTCTACTTCTCTCTTGATGTATTCCCTCAGTAAACATTGTAAACATGAGTTTATGTCTCAATCTCTAGTTTCAAGTCTTCTTCAATACAGCATGATGTTCATTTAGTAAATTATGCTCATTTAGAGTCAAACAGACCATAAAGCAGGGGATGCTTTGGGGGCGGGGCTACAAGGTGATTGACAGGTCCCTACTAGAGACGTATACGTCCCTCCTCCACAGTCCAGATATGTCACTTCCTGAGGTGAAATCAGTGAGTCGGAATGAAGTCTCACAAGAGAGCTTAAGAGGTTCTGGGAGGCGGGCTAGCCCGCTAAGCTAAGCTAATCGCTAAGCTAAGCTAACCAGCTGCTGGATGTAGCTTTATAATTAGCATACAGATACGTCAGCAGCAAGCTATCGATCTTCTCATCTGATTCTTGAAAAGACGAAGTCTTTCCCAAAATCTGCTCCAACAGCTTTTTAAAATAATTTCCCAAAAGCCCAGAAGGCTCGAAAGATCTGCACGTCACTGACAGAAAACGTGTCAATCATCTGCCATCATTATGTATTTTTGACTCTGGCACGTTTGATTTATCTTTGTCTTCACCTTGGAAAAGAAAACCCAAACCTTTAAAAAAGCAGCCTTTTGCAAGAGGCCCAACACAAACAGCCGGAGTGGTACTTGAACCAGCGCGGTCTTGTTCCTGAAGTGAAGGTTCACTCTTAAATCGACGGCGCCACACATCTAGATAGCGGGTTTTTAAAGGAGCATGCATTGTTCTCATGTGAAGATAATATCTGAACAGTTATCTAATAGAAGGGGCAATGCAGGCCCAGTGGTTATGCTAGGATTGTTGTGGTTGTATAAGGAGGGGGGGGGGGTTAATAATCAGTGTCTGTCTTCAGGCTGTTAATTCTGCAGGTCTGATCGTCGTCCTCCATCACTTAACTTCAGCGTGAATTACTGTATGAAAAATAATGCGTCATAATTTGTAGATATCCCACGAATGAATGATATATATATTTGTATGAAGACCACACAAATCTGTTATTAAACCTGACTAAGTGCTTCTCCATCTTTATGGACGTGTCATTAATCTGTGTGACTTCCTGTGGCTGGACTGAGGTCTCACCTCCTTCTCAAACAGAACCACCCTGCCGGGCCTCCCTCCGCTCACCTTTTGTTCCACAGTGTTCCCACAGCGCTCTGTTATCAGTGTGTGTGTCGAGGAACCGTGAATGAGTGAGAACCGCCTCCTTTTACTGCATGGAGATACCGACACACTCCACTTATCAGCTGTTGCGACACACAGCGTTGGACGCCGCTCACGCCTCGCTCTTTGTTCTCCTTCGGGCTGATAAGGTTCTGTTTGGGGTTTATTTCGACTCGTTTCACATCGTCCGATGCAACAATGGGAGGATTGTTCTCACCTGGCACAGGTTGTTTTGGGGGAATTCACTGGAAAATAATTGATCCTGTTGATTAGATATCAACAAAGACAAAAGGATTCGATTCAAGGCATCTGATCGTAAAACTTCAAAGTAGTCTCGTTAAGGTTAAACATTAGTGTACAGTAAGAACTGGTCTGGGATCAGATGTAGAGCTGCAGCTTCAGAGGTAAACAGTAAGAACTGGTCTGGGATCAGATGTAGAGATGCAGCTTCAGAGGTAATCAGTAAGAACTGGTCTGGGATCAGATGTAGAGCTGCAGCTTCAGAGTCAGAGGAACTGATCATTTAAGAGTTAAATGTTGCTGGTCCTCTATAGACCTCAGTCTAGTCCTGGTCCTCTATAGACCTCAGTCTAGTCCTGGTCCTCTATAGACCTCAGTCTAGTCAACACTACCACTTTCGTCCACAGGGGGCACCAGAACCAACACAACATAAAGTTCCTTGCAGTAAGTGTGACTGTAGTCTTACATAACAGAATAAGTAGAGTTATCTTTTCTTGCTGGTTTTTCCTTTAGCTGAATGATCTAACAATTTGAAAAAGTCAACCAAAAAAAAAATCTGGTCACATGCTGAGTTGGACTCAATGGACTCAATCTGCCTGTTTCTATGACTTCCTGTTGTTCAAAAAGTTAATTCATAACATTTTTATTAACATGTTTTATACTTTAAGAAGCTCGCTACATTTTAACTAGAAGTTAGCCCTTATAATACAATAACACACACACACACACACACACACACCCTTCCGTGGGCGTTCCTGCCCTGATCAGGTGCTGCCAGGCCTCTGCAGGGGGATTTCCAGGTTGCTAGCGTGACGCCAACCTGGCCAACGGGCGCCGTCCGGAACGAGCTGCACGCTCAGATAAACACGCCGATTCCCGCGCTGTCCAACCGTGACACGTGAGTCAGGAGGAGGGCGGCTGGAGAATCCCAATGTTGTTTGTTTGTTTCGTTCGGCCTTGGCACATGGTGCACATATCAAGTACACACTTGGCACGTTCAGGAAGCTGAAGAAGCTTCTCCTGGTCCTGTTTTTCAGGACTTGATTCAACTTGCCGTTTCAATATAAGACGCCAGAGGAAACATATTTCACATTTATCTGTTGAATACTGAGTGATGATTTCAAGGCTCACGGCCAAGTTTCATATTAAACGTGAACAAGAAGAACATCTACACGTATCTCTGGGTTTTAACATGATTCTTGTCACCAACCAAGATCAAATCTGATAATGAGATATCAATACTAATGTATAGTATATGCTTCATGTGTTAAAGCTGCATTCTCTCTCCTGACCACCAGGGGGCAACTCCTCTGGTTGTATAGAAGTCTATGCTTCATGTGTTAAAGCTGCATTCTCTTTCCTGACCACCAGGGGGTGACTCCTCTGGTTGTATAGAAGTCTATGCTTCATGTGTTAAAGCTGCATTCTCTCTCCTGACCACCAGGGGCGACTCCTCTGGTTGTATAGAAGTCTATGCTTCATGTGTTAAAGCTGCATTCTCTCTCCTGACCACCAGGGGCGACTCCTCTGGTTGTATAGAAGTCTATGCTTCATGTGTTAAAGCTGCATTCTCTCTCCTGACCACCAGGGGCGACTCCGCTGGTTGTATAGAAGTCTATGCTTCATGTGTTAAAGCTGCATTATCTCTCCTGACCACCAGGGGCGACTCCTCTGGTTGTATAGAAGTCTATGCTTCATGTGTTAAAGCTGCATTCTCTTTCCTGACCACCAGGGGGTGACTCCTCTGGTTGTATAGAAGTCTATGCTTCATGTGTTAAAGCTGCATTCTCTCTCCTGACCACCAGGGGCGACTCCTCTGGTTGTATAGAAGTCTATGCTTCATGTGTTAAAGCTGCATTCTCTCTCCTGACCACCAGGGGCGACTCCTCTGGTTGTATAGAAGTCTATGCTTCATGTGTTAAAGCTGCATTCTCTCTCCTGACCACCAGGGGCGACTCCTCTGGTTGTATAGAAGTCTATGCTTCATGTGTTAAAGCTGCATTCTCTCTCCTGACCACCAGGGGCGACTCCGCTGGTTGTATAGAAGTCTATGCTTCATGTGTTAAAGCTGCATTATCTCTCCTGACCACCAGGGGCGACTCCTCTGGTTGTATAGAAGTCTATGCTTCATGTGTTAAAGCTGCATTCTCTTTCCTGACCACCAGGGGGTGACTCCTCTGGTTGTATAGAAGTCTATGCTTCATGTGTTAAAGCTGCATTCTCTCTCCTGACCACCAGGGGCGACTCCTCTGGTTGTATAGAAGTCTATGCTTCATGTGTTAAAGCTGCATTCTCTCTCCTGACCACCAGGGGCGACTCCTCTGGTTGTATAGAAGTCTATGCTTCATGTGTTAAAGCTGCATTCTCTCTCCTGACCACCAGGGGCGACTCCGCTGGTTGTATAGAAGTCTATGCTTCATGTGTTAAAGCTGCATTATCTCTCCTGACCACCAGGGGCGACTCCTCTGGTTGTATAGAAGTCTATGCTTCATGTGTTAAAGCTGCATTCTCTCTCCTGACCACCAGGGGCGACTCCTCTGGTTGTATAGAAGTCTATGCTTCATGTGTTAAAGCTGCATTCTCTCTCCTGACCACCAGGGGCGACTCCTCTGGTTGTATAGAAGTCTATGCTTCATGTGTTAAAGCTGCATTATCTCTCCTGACCACCAGGGGCGACTCCTCTGGTTGTATAGAAGTCTATGCTTCATGTGTTAAAGCTGCATTATCTCTCCTGACCACCAGGGGGCGACTCCTCTGGTTGTATAGAAGTCTATGCTTCATGTGTTAAAGCTGCATTCTCTCTCCTGACCACCAGGGGCGACTCCTCTGGTTGTATAGAAGTCTATGCTTCATGTGTTAAAGCTGCATTCTCTCTCCTGACCACCAGGGGGCGACTCCTCTGGTTGTATAGAAGTCTATGCTTCATGTGTTAAAGCTGCATTCTCTCTCCTGACCACCAGGGGCGACTCCTCTGGTTGTATAGAAGACTATGCTTCATGTGTTAAAGCTGAAATATATAAATATTACATATAGATTTTCACCTAAAGTAACGTATTATCACCGTATAATGTGTTATAACTAAAAAGTAGAGCGATCAAAGAGAAAGTCAATATATATATATAAAGTCAATAAAATATTATCAGTCAATATTACCCAGAATTCATCATTGCATCTCTGTTTATGACAAAAATATTAAATAAAAGCAAAATATGAATTGAAGTGAACAGTTCTTTTATAGTTTATGTACAATAATCATATCATGTTGTTATGAAAAGGGACTGACTTTACAAAATGAAGTAAATGTGTTTATACAACAACTTATATTAATAATAATATTTTATTTGTATAGTTTAAACGGTACTTGAGGATCTTTGCACATAGTGTGTTTAATATTGTTTTAGCTGCATGATTATATTTAGTTTCTTTATTTGTTTTCAGTCCAGTTATTGGTTTAAATTAAAGAAACTCAAACGACCAGTAAATGTAACTTTTCTTTATTTCTTTATAGTTTACATTTCATACCATTCTCGTCATGTTCGCAATGCATTATGGGTGTCGAGAGCGTCCGTAACCTCTCACCTGAATGCGAGAGCCTTCTGGGTGAAACACGTCAATAAATACAGAAACAAGCCGTAAACTTCATTTCACGTTCCATCTCAAAGGACTTTCTACTGATTACGGGCCGCGTCCCAACATGCAGGCGGCACGCAGTGTGGGACGCTCCTTTACGCACATCATGGGACCCCCGGGGGCCAACTTTTACAAGGAGGAGGAGGAGGAGGAGGAGGAGGAGGGTCTCCTTCATAGGTGGAGAACATTCTACTTATTGAGCAAAATAAAACATTTTAATCATCTGAACAATGAATTGCAACAAAATATTATCTGTTTTTATGAAATCATAACAATAAAATAAACACTCAGAAGTTTGAATGACACGATTTATGGGTGCATTCATATTGATATGAGTCGTGCTGCTATTGATAGTTATTAATTAGTAAAGGTTATATAACTCTTTCATGAATATCACAACCTCCATGTTCTTCTGCAACAAAATGTTTCTTACTTTTCTGAATTGTTGTAATTTATTAATAAACAACATTTCTTGAATTCAGCTCAAAGAAGTTCAAAACTGTACATAACCGTTTTTATTACGGAAAGGTTACTATTATTTATTTATTAGATATTATAACATGAATCACAGTTTTTACAGTGTACTGACCCTTTAAGAACAGATCGAGGACTAGAGGACTCGTTAGACTCGACCTGAGTAATCTATTGAACAGCTGCTGATCAGAAGGTGGATCACGTGGCTCCAGGTCTCAGGTCTTTACTCTGGTTTCCTGTCGGGCAGAGAACTGGTTTCAGAATAAAAGCTCTGAATGGTTTATTAGATTAGATATAAATGATAGATTAGATATAAATGATAGATTATAGATTAGATATAAATGATAGATTATAGATTAGCATCCACCTCTGAGGAGTTCTGCTTTCTGTCCCGAGTCAGACACTAAACATGTTTAATACATTATTTAGCTTTTAATATTTCATTTTATCACCGATCTTATTACATTTTAGCTTGTTGACATTTCTTTCCATTTTCTCTGATTTTGGATGTTTGAAATGTTTTATTTTTTTTAGAATGTATTTATTTCAGTTTTTGTTTTGCATTTTGACTTTTGTTTTCCGTGAAGCTCTTTGAACGTCCTGGTGAAACGTGCTCATGACCTCTGACCTCTGGGCCTCTTCCACTTTGTTGAATGAATCTTGGGCAATAAGTGGCAGTAAAACCTCTTTAGGGGGACTCAGCGTCTTGGGGGGCCAGCAGGTCCAGATCCAGCTCTCAGGGATCAGTCCTCCCTGCAGGGTCAGTCTGAGGCGTTTCCAGAGAAGGACGAAGAGCCACAAGGAAGATGATGCTCTGCAAACTGTGAACTCAAAGTATGACTCAACAAAACATAGAAATGGATTTTAAACACATTTTTATTCAGTACAGCAACGAGTTATAAGTATGAAAATAAATCTTAGAAGTACAAAAAAAACAGTCGTTAATACAAAAATAAGGGCCTCTCCATCCACTCAGCATTCATCACAGCAGGAGACCGACTGAGCCCCCGGTGGGCTCCCAGTGGGGGGTGCAGGGTTCAGGGACACTATTTACAGGACCAGGCTGGAGGGCTCATCATAGAACGTTGTAGCACATCTCAGAGCTCATCTGCTCCCTCCTGTAAAAGTCCTCCTCCACGGGGGGGTACGGGTAGTCTGTGGGGGGGTAGTAAGGTGCGTACTCGGGGCCCGAGAAGCTCTCCTGGGGGCCGGGCCAGCAGAGGGCGGCGCGCAGCCCGTCCTGGAGGCCGTGATGGTAGTGGAAGTGCTCCAGCTGGCCGGGCTCCATCCTGGTGGGGGAGTCGTAGCAGGAGGAGGAGGAGGAGGAGAAGGAGTCCTGCGGAGAGTAGCTGCTGTGGTCCGCCGGGTGGCCGAGCGCCAGCGGCTCGGGCGAGGAGCAGAGAGCCTGCAGGGAGGAGGAGCCGTTAGAGGGGCGGAGTCTGGCTTTGGTTACTGTGGAGCAGGTGCTCGACAAACTGACTGTTCACAGGTGATGGGATTGAAATTATTGATTTATTGTGCTGCTGAAATAATAATCTGCCTAGAGACGTATATATATATATATATATATATATATATATATATATATTGATATATGTCTATATATATACATATAAATATATTTATATATATATAAAATAAATACATATATACTATATATACTACTTATATACTTATTTAATTACATTTTTATACAGCAAAGCTTGTTATTATAAAATATATATATAATATATATATATATATATATATATATATATATATAATATATATATATATATATATATATATATATATATATATATATATATATATATATATTATCAAGCTCTAAACACAGTGAGACAGGTATCTGCTCAGGAGAAGCCAAACCTCCATTTAAAAACTATACATGTAAGATGTAAGACGTTATTTATAAATGTGGGATCATATCTTATCATATCATATCATTCTGATTCATGCTGAATACCAAATTATCTTTTTTTCTCAATAATAATGGTATGATTTTACAGCCGAATACACACAAAAAAGCCCCTTTTCATGAAGTTATGAATCTATTTTCTCTCTGCATTTACAACCGGAAATGCTTTGCATGAAGACCTTAAGCGCAGCGTGGAGGCTGTGAGTCGACCTACCGTCCCGTGGCCGTAGTAGTCCGCGTCAGAGGACAGTCCGTGGAAGCAGGGCAGCGGGAAGGCGGGAGGCGGCGGCAGGCCGGCGGGGTAGCCGCTGCCGGTGTGGTTGTTGTTGTTGTTGTTGTTGATGTTGATGCCAGTGTAGCCGTTGCCGGGCAACATTATGTCCCCGAAATGCAGCTGGATGTCGTTGAAGGAGCCGCCCGGCATCTGGATGCACGCGCCGTCCGGCTGGAAGGCGCGCGCCCCGCAGCCAGGTGCAGCGGCGGGGGGCGGGGCCAGCGGGCGACCTGGCGGAGTGGCGCGGAAAAATGAGCATTAAATATCCATAAAGGAAATAAAACACGGGGATCCCATCACGCGCGCTGCAGGCGGAGCGTTACATCGGGTCGTGTGCATCCGCGACACATCGGCTCACGCAGAGGTGTGAAATAGATCCACGTTTCAAAGATAAAAAGCTTCTGGGCCTCAGAATAAATCTCTTAGAGGACAAATGGGTGAGAAGGGGGCGCGCGCGGGGAGCGCAGCGCGGCTCTGTATGGCGGAGGGACACAGGAAGACATTTAAATAGGCCCATAAGTTCTCAGTGATGTCATGTAGCCCTGGTTTATAAGAGGACCCGGGCTCAGCATCGAGCCCTCATGGGGGACACTGTAATGCACTCAGGTAGACTGGGCTGGTACCGGGTCCAGGGGCCCATGTGAGTATGTTGCTGGTTCTGGATGGGGGGGGGGGACTCACTGCTTTTTGAACTTTTAAAATTTAAATAGAGCCTCTGCAGGTGTGCTGCGGCTGAGCGGATTGATTCCAACATCGTAAACAAGAGGATCCGTGTGTGGCTGGATTATGTATTTATGTATTTCATGTGGATCATTGCAGTGTGTGTTCTTCATCTCACCTGGACACGTGGACGCGCAGAGATCCTGAAGACCCGCACGCGCCTCAGAGATCTGTTCACCAGGAGGAGACACGATATTAATGTGTGTGTGTGTGTGTGTGTGTGTGTGTGTGTGTGTGTGTGTGTGTGTGTGTACAGTGTCTTTGTTGGCAACTTTTGGGTTGTTTTGGAAGAGTTGGGAATCATTTACAGACAGTAAGAGAGAGAGGGAGAGAGAGAGAGGGGGGGAGAGAGAGAGAGAGAGAGAGAGAGAGAGGGGGGGGGAGAGAGAGAGAGAGGGAGAGAGAGAGAGGGGGGGAGAGAGAGAGAGAGAGAGAGAGAGAGAGGGGGGGGGGGAGAGAGAGAGGGAGGGAGAGAGAGAGAGAGAGAGAGGGGGGGGGGGAGAGAGAGAGAGAGAGAGAGAGAGAGAGAGACTGTTACCGTCTTAGTGTTTCCACTCTCGTCCTCTCGGGCTCGGAGCCTCTGCAGCAGCTCTTTGACGGTGGTCCTAACCCGAACACCCTGATACACCCTCTGCTTGTCTGCAGGGGGGAGAGAGAGAGAGAGAGAGAGAGAGAGAGAGAACATGTCTCATGTTTACTAAACACAGCAGACAATAGGGACTAACCTCTCCCCTCTTTCCCCCTCTCTTTTCCTTCCCCCTCTCCTCTTCTCCTTCCTTCTCTCACTCCTTCCCGCGCTCCCCTCCTTCCCCCTCTCCTCCTCTCCTCTTTTCCTTCCTTCTCTCACTCCTTCCCGCGCTCCCCTCCTTCCCCCTCTCCTCCTCTCCTCTTCTCCTTCCTTCTCTCCCCCTCTCCTCTCCTGCCCCCCCCCTCTCCTCTCCTCCTTTTACAGCTCGATGTCTCCCTTCTTCACTCCCTCATAATAAAACTTTTTAATAAACTAAAATCTCTCCATGAACTCATTGTGTCAACTTATTGTATAAAACACATTCCGGATTTTTACTGCTGTAAAAAGTTGGAATAATTTTATTAAACGTTATGAAACATTTTCTGGTTTTGAACGCGCAGCGCGTGTCCGGTCCGCGGCGCTCCGGGTCCGGGTCTGCCTGCCTCCCCAACCCCCCAGAGCGACCCTCTTTACGGCAGTTTCCTGGCCGCCAGCAGCCTGTTGCACACACACACACACACACACACACACACACACACACACACACACACACACACACACACACACACACACACACACACACACACACACACACACACACACACACACACACACCAGGAACAAAGGACGGCGGCTCAAAACGCACACCGTGAGTATGTTTACGGATCGTGGTCGGTTTGAAACGGGGAACCGGGTCGGTGTAGACTCGATGAGACTCGCTCTGTTGGGCTCGCGAACAAAGAGCGCAGAGTCCGGGACTCGATCCCGAACTGCTCGGACCAGCCTGAGCTGCTGGTCCGGGACCCAGAAGCAAAGTCTCAGATCTAAGCCGCGCCGCGGACCAGCGACATATAAATACATATGTTTATGTTTATGTTTATGTTTATGTTTATGTTTAGTTCTAAGTGTTACGCATTACAGCGTCACCGGGCCACGTCGCCGGGTCCCGGTACCGAGTCACGGTCCCGGGTCCCGGTACCGGGTCCGGGCGCCTCCTAACGCGGAGCTCCGGGTCGGGTTGTGGTTCTCACGGAACATTGTGTTTATTATTCAGACTCAGATACCCCTGCGTGTCCCGGTCCCGGCCCCGGTCCCGCCCCGGCCCCGGTCCCGGCCCCTGTAAAGGTGGATCTGAGGAACAGAGGACCTCATAGGTTCTCCTTCTTTTGGCCTAAAGGTAAATGAGCCGCGGAGACAGAAAAGAGCCGTTTGATTAGAGCTGCGAACACCATCTGATACATATTCATATTCATATTCATAGCGAAGCGGCTTCGTGTCTTCGCGCGGCAGGCAGCGGGCAGAGCGCGCGGCAGACAGCCCCTGCGCGCGGACACGTCCTGCCGCGCACGAGCAGCCGAGCAGGGGTCCGCGCGCGTGCAGCTTATTAAAGTTATAGTTATTAAAAATAAAATATTAGTAATAATAATAATAATATTAATAATAGGCGTCATTATTTCATTAGGAGTTGAAATAATATTCATAAAGTCGGTAGTTATTGCTGCTTTAATGTGCACAGAGCCGCTCGCGCAGCAGTTATTAAATATAATAATCCATAAAGAGGATCCAGCTCGAGCTCAGCTGCAGTTTTCATATTTGTGGTTAAAATAAACACAAAGAGGAGATGAATCACAAACAAGGTCTAGAATGCACGTGCCCGTGTTCTGTGTTTTAATGTTGCACTAAACTTCTCTTCTCTTCTCTCCTCTCCCCGCTCCCCCTCTCCTCCGCAGCGCTCCGCCGCTCTGACTCACCCTCCATGCCGCAGCGAGGCTCCGTGCTGCTGCTGCTGCTGCTGCTGCTGCTGCTGCTGCGCTCACAAACGGCCAAGAACCAAATTTGTGCAAAAGTGTCCAAAATCGTCCCTCGAAGCGCGAGCCGCGTGAGCCAGAGCGTGCAGCAATATCGTAATAACGCTGCGGACATATTAGTTTGAGATTTTCTGCCTCCATGCCTACTATTTAAAACCCCTAGAACTCAATGATTTGACAATGATTTGATTGCGCGTTACTTTCAATTTGAATATTCAGAGGCAACCGAGTTTTATGGATTTCAGCTCAAAAAGCGGCTCGCAGGCTCGTGGCAGAGGCCCCACTGCAACATTACATATTCATATTTCACACTTTGACCGTCAGGAAACTATACTTTAGTTCATTTTATCCTCCTTTAGCCAGAACAGAGCCACACACCCCCTCATTAGGCCCCACAGCCGGCGCTGCTGCGGCTGCGCAGCGCGCATCTTTTGCCGCACGCTGCAGCCGCGCGCACGCAGTCACGGCGGCGAAGATGCGCGTGAAAAGACGTTTGAGAAACATAAGTTTATGCTTTATTTCTGAGCAAAACTCAGCAAAGTGGCAGGGAAGGGGGCGTGGCAAAGGGAAGCCATCTTTGGCTTCGGAGGCCTCTGAGCTCAGGAGGCCTCTGCTCATCATACAGGATTATTAATATCATATTAATACACAATAACACGTCTTTCACCTCCCAGGGAAGAAGCCACAGTTTTATTATGTATATTATATATTTTTAACTCACTTCTGTCCAAGTTTCCTGCAGCCGACTGAAGATGAAATATTTATTATAAATGAATTCAGAGGAAAGAACTTTAGATATTAACATCAGCTGTGGACTTTTATTTATTAATATTTTAGAATGTGGAGCACATGATAAGTAACTAAATTATTAGAAATAATAATAATACATTTGTGATATTACTGTCATTACTGGTAAAATAGTAGTATTATCCTAGTATTATTATTATATACCAAATAGTTATAATGACAATAACTGTCATAACCACATGATGACAGTTATTATTATCATTATTAGTAGTTGTAGTATTTTATTATTGTAGGCCTTGTGTGACTTATATCATTATTATACTACAACATGATGACTGTTATGATTATGAGCAGTAGTTTTCACCTCTTATTAGTATTATATCAGACCTGTTATTATTATCATATTTTATAATAGAAAATATAAAAATAATAAGAATTCTTCTTCTTCTTCTTCTTAGTTGATTCTGAACATTATCACATGTTTCATATTCACCTCTTTGGTGATTTAAAGCACTTTTCATAAACTTCCCTCATCATCACACCTCTTCCTCTCCTCTCTCCTCCTCTCTCCTCTCCTCTCCTCTCCTCTCATCCCCTCTCCTCCCCTCTTCTCTTCTCTCCTCTCCTCTCCTCTCCTCTCATCCCCTCTCCTCCCCTCTTCTCTTCTCTCCTCTCCTCTCCTCTCTCCTCTCCTCCCCTCTCCTCCCCTCTTCTCTCTCCTCTCCTCCTCTCTCCTCTCCTCCCCTCTTCTTTCTCTCCTATCCTCTCCTCTCTCCTCTCCTCCTCCCCTCTTCTCTCTCTCCTCTCCTCTGGTTTCAGCTCCTCTTCTTTAGCTGCAGCTGTGATGGTTTTGCGCCACCTGGTGGCTAAAAGTCAGAACTTCTTTCTGCCTGAACGTCCACCTGCTCTTTGTTCATGTAGTTAACGTTCAACAACAACAACAACAACAACAACAACAACA
Organism: Cottus gobio; assembly: GCA_023566465.1. Lineage (NCBI taxonomy): Eukaryota > Metazoa > Chordata > Actinopteri > Perciformes > Cottidae > Cottus > Cottus gobio. Next base: position 27,432,734 of record CM042220.1, on the reverse strand, counting down.
ACAACAACAACAACAACAACAACATGTCTTATCTTATCTATTTACTGAGCTGAATCAAACGTTAGAGTTACAGAACGTGAGAACATGTTTGTACATTTGAGAAGATGAAGCATTAAAGACTGTTTCTTCAACGTCTCGTGTCTTTTATGTTTCACCAGATCTTTTAATAACAAAAACCTGATTACACCATAAGACATGTTTGTGTTTGTGTTGTCTCCAAACACAATCCTGCAGGTTTAGTGACGTAAACTAAAGGAAAGTCTGCAACAGGTCTGAGCAGCGAAGGCCTCATGAGACCTGAAGACGGTCTGGAAGCTCAAAGCTGCAGGGCGGCGTCTCTGGAGGCCAACAGGAAGTCAGCAACACAAACAGGAAGTCAGCAACAAAAACAGCCAATCAGATTCTTCCATTTTACTTTGGATGGTAACAGAAAACAAAGCTAGTGTCCTAGTGAGGACGCTTAGTCGTCTCCTTGAGACTCTTTAAAATTCACCAGAGGGGCGTTCACTGACCTGTTGTATTTATAGGACAGCACCATTTGATTTTAATTATTTATATAGCTCTCTATCACACCTTTGCCTTCAGAGATTTGTCTAAATATAGATGACCGCACTGCCATCGAGAGTTACCGATCATTTCATGTGACCTGGTGGAGTTCCTCTATAGACTAACATGAAGTCATGTGACCTGGTGGAGTTCCTCTATAGACTAACATGAAGTCATGTGACCTGGTGGAGTTCCTCTATAGACTAACATGAAGTCATGTGACCTGGTGGAGTTCCTCTATAGACTAACATGAAGTCATGTGACCTGGTGGAGTTCCTCTATAGACTAACATGAAGTCATGTGACCTGGTGGAGTTCCTCTATAGACTAACATGAAGTCATGTGACCTGGTGGAGTTCCTCTATAGACTAACATGAAGTCATGTGACCTGGTGGAGTTCCTCTATAGACTAACATGAAGTCATGTGACCTGGTGGAGTTCCTCTATAGACTAACATGAAGTCATGTGACCTGGTGGAGTTCCTCTATAGACTAACATGAAGTCATGTGACCTGGTGGAGTTCCTCTATAGACTAACATGAAGTCATGTGACCTGGTGGAGTTCTTCTATAGACTAACATGAAGTCATGTGACCTGGTGGAGTTCCTCTATAGACTAACATGAAGTCATGTGACCTGGTGGAGTTCCTCTATAGATAACATGAAGTCATGTGACCTGGTGGAGTTCCTCTATAGACTAACATGAAGTCATGTGACCTGGTGGAGTTCCTCTATAGACTAACATGAAGTCATGTGACCTGGTGGAGTTCCTCTATAGACTAACATGAAGTCATGTGACCTGGTGGAGTTCCTCTATAGACTAACATGAAGTCATGTGACCTGGTGGAGTTCCTCTATAGATAACATGAAGTCATGTGACCTGGTGGAGTTCCTCTATAGATAACATGAAGTCATGTGACCTGGTGGAGTTCCTCTATAGACTAACATGAAGTCATGTGACCTGGTGGAGTTCCTCTATAGACTAACATGAAGTCATGTGACCTGGTGGAGTTCCTCTATAGACTAACATGAAGTCATGTGACCTGGTGGAGTTCCTCTATAGGCTAACATGAAGTCATGTGACCTGGTGGAGTTCCTCTATAGACTAACATGAAGTCATGTGACCTGGTGGAGTTCCTCTATAGACTAACATGAAGTCATGTGACCTGGTGGAGTTCCTCTATAGACTAACATGAAGTCATGTGACCTGGTGGAGTTCCTCTATAGACTAACATGAAGTCATGTGACCTGGTGGAGTTCCTCTATAGATAACATGAAGTCATGTGACCTGGTGGAGTTCCTCTATAGATAACATGAAGTCATGTGACCTGGTGGAGTTCCTCTATAGACTAACATGAAGTCATGTGACCTGGTGGAGTTCCTCTATAGACTAACATGAAGTCATGTGACCTGGTGGAGTTCCTCTAGAGACTAACATGAAGTCATGTGACCTGGTGGAGTTCCTCTATAGACTAACATTAAGTCATGTGACCTGGTGGAGTTCCTCTATAGACTAACACGAAGTCATGTGACCTGGTGGAGTTCCTCTATAGATAACATGAAGTCATGTGACCTGGTGGAGTTCCTCTATAGATAACATGAAGTCATGTGACCTGGTGGAGTTCCTCTATAGGCTAACATGAAGTCATGTGACCTGGTGGAGTTCCTCTATAGACTAACATGAAGTCATGTGACCTGGTGGAGTTCCTCTATAGACTAACATGAAGTCATGTGACCTGGTGGAGTTCCTCTATAGACTAACATGAAGTCATGTGACCTGGTGGAGTTCCTCTATAGATAACATGAAGTCATGTGACCTGGTGGAGTTCCTCTATAGACTAACATGAGGTCATGTGACCTGGTGGAGTTCCTCTATAGACTGACATTAGCTCCTTACGTGAAGCTTCTATAAAAGATGAGTGCTCAAATTTATTAGTTTTCCCTTATCGTTGGCAATAAATACAATTACTGAATATCAGCCTTACACCATTTTGAAAATCTTGTAAGTTTATTTTCATGTAAACACAAATATGTGGATATAACTACTGTACATATTTTACTAAATCATAATTTATATATTTTTCAAATTAGTTGAGCGACTCAACAGTTGAACCTGAAGTCCTCTTATTATACATCATGAATGAGACGACACTATTTCACCAACTTAAATACATCAATGAAAAAAAATGTTCAACGTTTTTTAACTTTTAAGGCTCTTTTTCATACAAATCAAACAACAAATAAAAACAAAGAAGTAGGAATCTCTCGTCAGATCAAGCAAAACTCTTCATGAATTCATTAAACTGTCCGGTGGAGAGTTCTGGGTCCAAGTGCTCGTTGAGTTCAGTGTTCATTTGTCTGTAGCGCCTCCTCTGGTCAGTAGGCCCCCTGGTCAGAAGGCCCCCTGGTCAGTAGGCCCCCTGGTCAGTAGGCCCCTGGTCAGTAGGCCCCCTGGTCAGTAGGCCCCTGGTCAGTAGGCCCCCTGGTCAGTAGGCCCCCTGGTTAGTAGGCCCCTGGTCAGTAGGCCCCCTGGTCAGTAGGCCCCCTGGTCAGTAGGCCCCCTGGTAGGTAGGCCCCCTGGTCAGTAGGCCCCTGGTCAGTAGGCCCCCTGGTCAGTAGGCCCCCTGGTAGGTAGGCCCCCTGGTCAGTAGGCCCCTGGTCAGTAGGCCCCTGGTCAGTAGGCCCCCTGGTCAGTAGGCCCTCTGGTCAGTAGGCCCCTGGTCAGTAGTAGGCCTTCTGGTCAGTAGGCCCCTGGTCAGTAGGCCCCCTGGTCAGTAGGCCCCCTGGTCAGTAGACCCCCTGGTCAGTAGACCCCCTGGTCAATAGGCCCTCTGGTCAGTAGGCCCTCCGGAGCTCGTAGGGCGACCAGGAGCTCACCCCGTCCTCCTTGGCCCAGGAGGAGTGAACCTCGCTGCCGGGGGCGAGGCCGACGTGGCCATCGGGCACCTCCTCCGTCACCATCTTGGTCACCAGGTCGCTGATGGGGGTGCCCATGTAGGATGGGCAGGGGAAGGAGGAGGAGGGGCCCGGGTAGGAGCCGCTGGTGGTCAGAGCGTGGTAGTGGGCTTCCTCCAGAGGGTGCAGGGTGTAGGGCTGGCTGCCGGGGCCCATGGAGGAGCCCCGGCTCGGGGAGCGGTAGTGGGACGGGCTCCCCGGGGGTTCCGGGCTGGGCATGGAGGGCGGGGCGCTGACGGAGGCCAGGCTGTCCGGACACAGAGCCTCCACCTGGGACACCGGCTCCGGAACCGACTGCTCCCACGAGTCTCTCTGAGGCCGGAAGAGAGAGACAAACCAGTCATTCATGTCCTCGACGAGGAAGCAGCGCTCATCAGATACCGCTCACATGAACAGGAGAGCTTTTGTAACAGTGTGATGTCATTTATGTTTCTACTCAACGCTGGTGCTCCACACAATGACTTCCTGTTTCCCAGAATGCCGAGTGAAAGGCAATCAAGGTTTCGGAACGGTTTGTATGATATCTTACAAAAGGGAGTCTTTTCTAAATAAACTTCTATTGTTCCTGAAAACCAATTTTCTATGTTGAGGCAACAAAACCACTTTTAGGAAAATATCAGTTTAGTTTAAAATAACTCCAGAAAAAATGAAAATGAAGTACACAAGTTACATGACAAATAAATCAACCTTTAGCAGCTTTAACATATGAAGCATTGACTTCTATACAACCAGAGGAGTTGCCTCTTAAAGGTCACTAGAGAGAATGCAGCTTTAACACATGAAGCATAGACTTTTTTACAACCAGAGGAGTCGCCCCCTGGTGGTCAGGAGAGAGAATGCAGCTTTAACACATGAAGCATAGACTTCTATACAACCAGAGGAGTCACCCCCTGGTGGTCAGGAGAGAGAATGCAGCTTTAACACATGAAGCATAGACTTTTTTACAACCAGAGGAGTCGCCCCCTGGTGGTCAGGAGAGAGAATGCAGCTTTAACACATGAAGCATAGACTTCTATACAACCAGAGGAGTCACCCCCTGGTGGTCAGGAGAGAGAATGCAGCTTTAACACATGAAGCATAGACTTCTATACAACCAGATGAGTCGCCCCCTGGTGGTCAGGAGAGAGAATGCAGCTTTAACACATGAATCATAGACTTCTATACAACCAGAGGAGTCACCCCCTGGTGGTCAGGAGAGAGAATGCACCTTTAACACATGAAGCATAGACTTCTATACAACCAGAGGAGTCACCCTCTGGTGGTCAGGAGAGAGAATGCAGCTTTAACACATGAAGCATAGACTTCTATACAACCAGATGAGTCGCCCCCTGGTGGTCAGGAGAGAGAATGCAGCTTTAACACATGAAGCATAGACTTCTATACAACCAGAGGAGTCACCCTCTGGTGGTCAGGAGAGAGAATGCAGCTTTAACACATGAAGCATAGACTTCTATACAACCAGAGGAGTCACCCTTTGGTGGTCAGGAGAGAGAATGCAGCGTCAACACTTCCTACCAGGAATAGGTGCGAGGGCTCTCCTCCGTAGGGGGGCAGCAGGGACGAGAGGGCGGACGACGGCAGGAAGGATCCTCCGGAGCTGGAGAAGGCGGCGCTGCGGTAATCGCCGAAGGTCTCCGGGTAGTAGCTGTCGATGAAGGAGGAGTAGCTGGTCATGGAGGAAGGCTCGCAGCCCAGAGGCTTCCCGCCCAGCGAGGGCGAGTAGACGTCCGGGGAGAACTGCTTGGCGGACGGACAGAAGTCCGAGTCCGAGATGAAGGGACGCCTCATGCCGTAGTAGCTGGGCAGCATGTGAGAGCCTGACAACACGAGGAGTAACGGACACAACAAGATCTTACATGAGGGAGCTAAGTGCTACGCAAAAAAACATGTAACAGCAGAGAGCTTCACAAAAGCAAGAATATATATATATATATATATATATATATATATATATATATATAAAGAGAGAGCTGATATGTGTTGACAGCATTATCTTTATTTATTCATAAAGAGATTATGGATATGATGTCTCACCTGACATCTGGACAAAGGAAGGCGGAGTGGGCGATCCTCCCTGTGACAGAAACAAGAGAACAGAATATTTATACACAAATATAAAAAGTCTTTGTTCCTCGTAGACGTCAGCAGAACAATGTGGACAACCAGAGAACAGATTCATCGCTGGAGCCCGAGGCCGTCTGACGACGTGGACGCTTGGAAGCCTCGAGTTCGACATTTTGCTCGAGATATTTTATATTAAATGAAGATAGGGAGGACAGAATTATATTTAAACATATCGAGGTTTTAAATGAATATTAACACGTTTAAACAGGTCTTAGTTTCAGATAATTATAATCCAATATGGAAATAGAAGAAAACTGTTTCTTTAAAAACAAAAGGTTTAATTACAACAGCTAGTACCAAGTTATGAAGATCCATCTGTGATTGACAGTTAAAGCTCCTGCTTTCATATTTTATGTGTTTTGCAGCACAATATGAGTTTCTACGTGTAGCATTGAAGTTTATTTAGTATTTTGTATATTTCTTGTCTGCTTGTCTGCATGCTGTTGTTTCATCTACGCAACACATGTGACATATCAGCCTGATACATCCTCCTGCAGCCGTCTGTTTACTTTACAGGCCGCTCGGTGCAGAGATAGAGTCGCGCTCGCTGGTTTGCATACTGCTAACATGAAAGAGTTGATATTAAGCCGCGTTGGCCGGGAGGCAAGCAAATTCTGAGGGTTGAATTTGAATGTGATTTGCCAGCGCCAAGACTTCCTCATGTGGCCCGGGTACGGCTCACTGCATCTCTGAAGGCTGCCCATGGAAATCCGCTCAGACAGTCAGTGTGTGTGTGTGTGTGTGTGTGTGTGTGTGTGTGGATGATGGACCTATTAACATTACTACATAGAGCAGCTCTTCCTTCTTATGCAAAACTCTCTGCACGCATGCACTTTTTTGGGCGATGAGAATATTGCTATATTATGAAAACGTGTTTTGTTTCATTGCAGCTTTTTTACGTACTTCATATTTATTATGTTCTGGTGTTTATTTATTTATTCAATTTAATGTATTTATCGGGACTGTTATGTTATGTTAAAAAGATACTAAAGGTATTATTTTGTATTTTAAATTTTAGGACTTTATATGAAATTATTATTGTACTAGGACTTTATGTTAGAAGTACCCCGATATCGAATTTTTTTTTTTTATTTTTCTTTCAGGACTTCATGTTAAAAAGACCTCCATTTTCTTTTTTTTTTATTATTTATTATTTTTACTTCACAGATTTTATATGAAAAATACCTAATTTCTTTATTGTATTATTTATTATTCTACTTTCTGGACTTTATGTTAAGAATACCTCTATTTTATATTTTTATTTCACTATTTATTATTTTATGTAAAAACGGCCTCTAATTTGTATTTTAATTGTATTATTTATTATTTTACTTTCCGGACTTTACTTTCAAAATAACCCTTTTTCAGTTGTTATGTAACTCTTTCATATTGAAGCGTAACAGTTTCCCTCAGTAAAGTTCAGCTGTGTCTGTTGTTCGGCCCACAGACACAAAGCCTCTTCAAAATAAAACACACAGTATCCTCACGGCCGAGGATCATTTCTGTTCTCCAGAGAGAAACGAGAGGAGAAGAAGTGAAGCGAGGTGAGATCTTTGTGTTCTCTCGTGTCCCAACAGGAGAGAACGACTCCGCGGTCACAGCTCTCAAAGGCCTTTTATTCCCTGAGATAAAAGCCAACAGAAGGACGAGGACGGCTTCAGTTACTGTGTGAGCATCATGGCCGCCATGGGCCATTTGTAAACAACAAGGAGGAGGAGGGGAAGCACAGAGCCTGTGGGAACTATGATGACAATACGTGTATATATAAATACAACCATGAGAACCCTTCCTTAATATTAATGCATCCTCAAACAACGGTACGAAAAGTTACTCCTTGTTTTCCAACTAAAGTCCAGTAACTCGTTATATGTAAACACGCTTTTCAAAATAAAGTGCCACCTTCACCAGAAACTACTTAGTCATGTTTAATAAAGATGATGAAATACTTAGTTAGGTTTTAAAAAGATGATGAAATCAAAAGTATAAAATACTCTCTCCTCTGTCCTTATCCTTCTGGACCTTTCTGCTGCCTTTGACACAGTGAACCACCAGATCCTCATCTCCTCCCTCCAGGACCTGGGTATCTCAGGCACTGCGCTCTCCCTCCTCTCATCCTACCTCAGTGATCGGACCTACCGGGTAACCTGGAGAGGATCTGTGTCTGAGCCTTGTTCTCTCACTACTGGGGTCCCTCAAGGCTCCGTCCTGGGTCCTCTCACTACTGGGGTCCCTCAAGGCTCCGTCCTGGGTCCTCTCACTCCTGGGGTCCCTCAAGGCTCCGTCCTGGGTCCTCTCACTCCTGGGGTCCCTCAAGGCTCCGTCCTGGGTCCTCTCACTACTGGGGTCCCTCAAGGCTCCGTCCTGGGTCCTCTCACTACTGGGGTCCCTCAAGGCTCTGATGACACCCAACTGATCCTCTCGTTTCCCCAATCGGAAACACAGGTAGCAGCACGAATCTCTGCCTGTCTGACTGACATCTCTCAGTGGATGTGGACCAGTGGACCACCTGAAAATTAACCCTGACAAGACTGAACTACTTTTCCTTCCAGGAAAAGGCTCTCCCACCCACGACCTGACGATTACCTTCACCAACTCAGTCTTGGCGAACAGGAAGTGACCATATCTGGACTGAGGAGGAGTGACATAGAAACACTTTATATGTCTCTGGTGTCAACCTGTCAATCACCTTGTTGCCCCTCCCTAAAGCATCCCCTGCTTTATGGTCTGTTTGACTCTAAATTACCATAATTCACTAAATGAACATCATGCTGTATTGAAGAAGACTTGAAACTGTTTGTCTTTTTATGAGAAAGAAGAATATTACCAGATGCTCCAGAGTGTTCAGTATGAAATGGTAAACAGGGCCAGAGCTCTAATTAAGCGCTATAAAAAGACTCTTCACTGTGTTTGTTTTCTTTTTTGTCGGCTGACGGCAAATTCAACCGCTAACCAATGTGTATTTTCTCTCGTCAGACAACATGTGTTTAAATAAAACATAAATTACCACCGTCCTCCCACTCAGGCCGCCTCAGGTCAGGCAGAAACATCTCATATAGAAACATCTCGTATAGAAGCATCTCGTATAGAAGCATCTCGTATAGAAGCATCTAGTATAGAAGCATCTTGTATAGAAGCATCTCGTATAGAAACATCTCGTATAGAAACATCTCGTATAGAAACATCTCGTATCGAAGCATCTCGTATAGAAGCATCTCGTATAGAAGCATCTTGTATAGAAGCATCTCGTATAGAAGCATCTCATGCAGAAGCATCTCGTATAGAAGCATCTCGTATAGAAACATCTCGTATAGAAGCATCTCGTATAGAAGCATCTCGTATAGAAGCATCTCGTATAGAAGCATCTCATGCAGAAGCATCTCGTATAGAAGCATCTCGTATAGAAGCATCTCGTATAGAAGCATCTCGTATAGAAACATCTCGTATAGAAGCATCTCGTATAGAAGCATCTCGTATAGAAGCATCTCGTATAAAAGCATCTAGTATAGAAGCATCTCGTATAGAAGCATCTCGTATAGAAGCATCTCGTGTAGAAGCATCTCGTGTAGAAGCATCTCGTGTAGAAGCATCTCGTATAGAAGCATCTCGTATAGAAGCATCTCGTATAGAAGCATCTCGTGCAGAAGCATCTCGTGCAGAAGCATCTATTATAGAAGCATCTCGTATAAAAGCATCTAGTATAGAAGCATCTCGTATAGAAGCATCTCGTGTAGAAGCATCTCGTGTAGAAGCATCTCGTATAGAAGCATCTCGTATAGAAGCATCTTGTGTAGAAGCATCTCGTATAGAAGCATCTCGTGTAGAAGCATCTCGTGTAGAAGCATCTCGTGTAGAAGCATCTCGTGTAGAAGCATCTCGTGTAGAAGCATCTCGTATAGAAGCATCTCGTATAGAAGCATCTCGTGTAGAAGCATCTCGTATAGAAGCATCTCGTATAGAAGCATCTCATGCAGAAGCATCTTGTGCAAAAGCATCTCGTATAGAAGCATCTCGTATAGAAGCGTCTCGTATAGAAGCATCTCGTATAGAAGCATCTCGTGTAGAAGCATCTCGTGTAGAAGCATCTCGTATAGAAGCATCTCATGCAGAAGCATCTTGTATAGAAGCATCTCGTATAGAAGCATCTCGTATAGAAGCGTCTCGTATAGAAGCGTCTCGTATAGAAGCATCTCGTATAGAAGCATCTCGTTGTTGTGTGTCGGTATCTCGTCACACGCCGTCTCTGTATCTCTACAGAGTTGACATGCCGATGCCGAGCAAGAAGACAAACAGTCCGTCCTGTGAAGCCTTTTGACAGGCGGTTTGTAAACAAAAAGGAAAAGCTAGTCCTGTTTGTGCATGCAGACGTCTAAAGCCTGATTTCTGTGTGTGTGTGTGAGAGAATGTGTGTGAGTGTGTTTCTGAGGCAACAATAGCAGGCTTGTCTGCGGCCGGTACGCGGCGGAGGACAATGTCAAGCTGGCAGGTGTGCATGGATCAAACTTTGCATAGGCGGCCTCCTTCACTGCCCCTTTTCTGCCTCTGTGCTCCCTGTCCACCTCAGTCTCCCCCTGAAGGGGGAGGCGGGGGAATGGTGGGGGGGGGATCATCGAGCATTGTGTCTCTTTTGTGTCTCTGCTCTTTGTGTCTCTCTCTGCACACACATCATGCTCAGCTATTTACAGATTGGCTTTGCCTCAGGGGAGTAGAGAGACAGAGGGGGGCAGGGGTTGGTGGGGGGGGGGGGGGGGTACAGGTGGTCAACCCGTGCAGCGCTAGTCAACAAAACAAAACAAAATGTAAACAAGGAGAGGAGATTTTGTTTAAAGCGGCCTCTTAATTGTGCCACCAGCAGAATGTCAACTGTGGCTGTTTGGTTTTAGGAGACAAATGAGGTTGAGAGGGGGGAGGGGGGGGGGTTCTTACGTTGTACCGGGGCCCGCTTGTCTGCCGGGATCTCTTCTCCGCCAGCAGGTCTTTGACCGTGTGCTTGACCCGGACGCCCTGGTACACCCTCTTGGAGTATTCTAGACGGAGCAAAGACACAACAACAGTTTTACTAGTAAACAAACTTCACCCCCGAGTTTAAATTTGAATGTTTCACAGTTTTATTCACGTCGGGACCAACGGGGAATCGCACGTGTAAATGGCATGGAAATCGCCCTCGGTTTGGTCGATGCAAATGGACGGAGCCTGTTCTGCAAACGGCGGTCGAGGGGTCGAGCGTTTGAGGGGTCGAGCGTTTGAGGGGTCGAGCGTTTGAGGGGTCGAGCGTTTGAGGGGTCGAGCGTTTGAGGGGTCGAGCGTTTGAGGGGCCGAGGGGCAGTGGATCTGACGGGTCGAGGGGTCGAGGGTCTGAGGGGTTGAGTGTTTGAGCGGCCGCTGGCGCCTCTCGTATCTGTTCTCTGCAAACCTCGACATGTGATCGGGGCCACATTCCTGTGCAGCTTGAGGCATAAACTCAATATAAACATAAACTCAATATAAATGCAAACCTTAGTTATGCAAATGGGGAATTGCATGCAACAAACCCTAACCCTTTATGTAAAAGATGTGAAGTTTTTAAATGGATATTTTAGATAAGACACAACTTTATTCGACCAATGACATTAAAAATTTGAAATTTTCCCTGGATTATGTCAAAACATAAAATCTTTATATATATACATATATATCTATATGTACATTTAGATATATATATATATACTGTGTATGTATATATTAAATATATACATACACACAGTTTATATACATATATATGTACACATATATATTATTATATATGTATATATAACTATATATACACACAGTATATCCTGCACTTTGCAGAAACTAAACATCGTCCTATCATTAAATATAAATCTGTGCTTGATATTAAAATCATCTTTCAAATATCACAGCTACACAGATTCATGAGTTTCTCTACTTTGTTGTTGTTGTTATTGTTGTTGTTGACACATTCTTTACATCATTGCTACTAATTTGACTTATTATTTGGATCAATATGAGAAAGCTGAACACAAAGACACCCACACAAATAGATCCAGGTCACTTTCTTCCCATGCACCCTTCAAAATAAAAGCACCACTTTGTAAAAATAAAAGAGTCAATAAAATCTGACATCCAACATCTTTTTTAAAATAAAACAAAAAATCTACTTCTGCAGTAAATGTTACAGTAAATGACAACATGAGTGTGTCTTACCTGTGTCCATGATGCTGCAGAGCAGTCTGACACACACACACACACACACACACACACACACACACACACACACACAGGCCTCTGTTGTCCCGCGGCTCTATTTGCCGACAGCAGCTGAATGCCGGCGTGCAGCAGCAGTGAGCGGCGAGGCCGGTGCGAGCTTTAAGGCTCAGGAGGGCAGGACAGCCGGGACATGCCACCTCTCTGAGGCTGCTGCTTCCTTTTCCTTTTTTCTTCTTTCAAAATGACCTTTATCTATTTGTTTAAATGCAAATGTTTGGTAGGGACGTTTTTTAGACTATTTGCATTCGCAGTCCAGATTAGGGGGTTGGAGGCTCGGAGCGGAGCTGGAGCCTGGCTCCTGCATCCCAATCCAAAAAGGATATATTGTTTCCTCTTTGTGATTCGGAGCTGCAGGTTTGTGGGGTGTGGATTCGGTTTTTGTTTCACTTTTTTCAGGGTAAATAAAAGTTCTCAAGCAGCTCATGAGACACAAAAGATTAAAGGACATTATTTTGCAACTTCGTGAGCGCCCTGAAAACCAAATGAGTCATCTCAATCTGCCGGAGGCCACAGCTTGTGTCTGGTTTCCTATGAAGCTCTTTTCTTTAATTGCTTCCTGGCTGGAGCCTCGAGAGGGGTTCAAGTCTTCCGGAAAAGTTTGATAAAAAATGTGAAAATGTTTCCCCCAAAATGTGTGATTGAGAGTCCTAATGACCAGCGAGGGGAATGAAATACACATTACAGTGTCTCTGCGTGCAGCTTGGTGAGGTGAGATCCAGACAGCGACTGCACACCCAGGAGAACCTGCAGAACCTGCAGAACCTTCAGGACCTGAAGCTTGACCCAGAAGAACAAACACAGAGCAGCTTATAGAAGTCCTTTGTGTCCGATTCAAGAGGTGAAGCACTTTAAGAAGTATTTTCTTCTGTGGACAAAAGAACAGAAATACACTGAGTTATATGAACCTGAGGTTTCAGAGACACGGAGCTGTTTAAATAAATAACATCTGTGACCATGAATGTAGCACCTCCTGTGGCCAAAGGAGGCGTTACAACGCAGGAATAAACCAGGACAATAAAACTGAAAAGAAAAGCTCGTAAAGTAGTTTGAACGCTGTCTTTCATTCACTGGGCCGGGCAGACATCTTGGGTTTAATTAACTTCTGCAACACGTCTTCTTTCAGACGAGAGGAAATAAAACGTTTATTTTACTACTCTGTCTGTTTACGTCTGTAGATTTCTCATAAAGTCCTCATTTGCATATTTAAATATGACATTTCATAAAACTTTCAATACAATAAATTATCCTCTTAATGTCAGTGATGAAGTGGTGAAGTTTCATGGTGACATCTACAAGTTATTTTTTTACGCTATTTAGTCTGTAATTTTACATTTAAATGCCGTTTTCTCTCAATGAGTTTGTTCTCAGACTCTGATCCAGAAATCTCACTTCAGCAGCTCTCACCAAACTTTACTCTTTCATTCTGAGGGTTTATGCAGAGGGGTTTGTTCACACAGCATTCATAACCTCATTTATATACATTTCTTAATACAAACATTGATGTTTTTATGTATGTTGACAGTATTTTAAAATACTATATATTATATAATGAATATTATATAATCTTATTAGATGTGGATACCACAAATAAGTCTTTGAACATTTCAAAAGCATTTATAGTCAACTTGACAACATTTATACATGTAAAAAATTTATACGAAGAAAATGATAATACAAAAAATAATTGGGAAAAGTAATTTGGAGAAAAGTTGGAGAAACAAATATAGAATAAATAAATACAATAAAAAAAAAAAAAAAATAAAGAATTAATAAATTACAATTAAATTATATAAAAATTAGAGCAGAACGCAACAGAACTAAACTAAACTCAAAATCAAATTAAAATGTAAATACAAATCTGACATTCAGAAGCTTCAACTCAAACACAATTAACTAATTGCTGAGTGTCAGAGTCAGATCAGAGTTTTTAATTGGACCAAATCTCCTCTAAGTTTGTTTTATTGGTACAAAAGCTTCACTTCTGTAGATTAATTTGAAGGTTCAGAAAAGTTTATGGAAGACGAAGGGAGTCATGGTGATGACGTTCATAAGACGTAGACGGCGTTGTCGTTGGTTTGAGGTCCGTCACCATCTTGTTTTTTGCAACCAGTGAACAGGAAGTGACCATATCTGGAATGAGGAGTGACCTAGAGACGCTATATATATATATATATATATATATATATATATATATATATGCTTTATCCTGGTGGTCAGCAGAGATAATGCTATATACTTCTATACAACCACAGGAGTCGCCCCCTGGTGGCCAGGAGAGAGAATGCAGGTTTAACACATGAAGCATAGACTTCTATACAACCAGAGGAGTCGCCCTCTGGTGGTCAGGAGAGATAATGCAGCTTTAACACATGAAGCATCGACTTCTATACAACCAGAAAGTGTCACCCCCTGGTGGGCAGTGGTGAAAAAGCAGCTTTATTACACAAAGCATAGACTTCTATACAACCAGAGGAGTCGCCCCCTGGTAGTTAGGAGAGAGAATGCAGCTTTAACACATGAAGCATATACTTCTATACAACCACAGGAGTCGTCCCCTGGTGGCCAGGAGAGAAAATGCAGCTTTAACACATGAAGCATAGACTTCTATACAACCAGAGGAGTCACCCCCTGGTGGTCAGGAGAGAGAATGCAGCTTTAACACATGAAGCATAGACTTCTATACATCCAGAGGAGTCGCCCCCTGGTGGTCAGGAGAGAGAATGCAGCTTTAACACATGAAGCATAGACTTCTATACAACCAGATGATAATACAATTGAATAAAATAGAATGAAATATTAAAAAATAAAAATGTAACGGAACAAAACATAACTGAATATTAAAGTAGATTAAAAGCAGTCAATGAATCGGTTGCGTTTTATGACGCAGAGCATAAAGGGGGTTTCTCAGCAGCCGACCGAGCCGTGTGTCGGCCTGCGGGTCAGACCGGCTGTTTGCAGGGAATTTTGTGAGCCGATTTCCTTGTAAACATCACCAGGAGCTTTTGTTATGTGTGCCGCCTGTCGTGTGGAGTTTGTTTTATCAGTTAATGACTCAGATAAGAGGAATGCATAGCTCTTCTCTGCAACGGACGTCTGGACAGAAGAAGATTCTTCCATCCGAGGGTTTGATTCCCACAACCTGAACTGACATCTGAAGCAACACAACAAGTTCACCCAACCTCCAAAAAAACACAGTAAAAGATGAATAATGAACATTTAAAGTGGCAATATTATATCTTTGTTTTAATTAAATGGGAAATATTACACATATATCGTTTGTTGTTGTGACAAATAGAAACGTTGAGCGGCTTCAACTGGCCAAAAAGTAGAGACACGCAGCTGATTGTTGATCGAGGTCCAGGTGTGTGGGTGTGTGTGTGTGTGTGTGTGTGTGTGTGTGTGTGTGTGTGTGTGTGTGTGTGTGTGTGTGTGTGTGTGTGTGTGTGTGTGTGTGTCTCGTGGTGGAGGTTTAGAGGAGCTACAGATCATAAAACTTGGATTTTGAAAAAACACACAGCTCTTTAACGGCTCTCTATTTACTGAGAAAGTCATGAAGGTGATTAATCTCACAGTTAAGCAATTACCTGAAGTTAATTTAACACGCTGCGTTCCAGTGGTTGTGCCTGGGGCTTTTATTGTGAAGGAAGAAACAGAAAAGGGGAAGAGAAGAAATGTTCTAGGAGTTTGTGCAGACTACGGAGCCTGTGTTATTATTTTATTACTATAATAAAGTATATGCGCACCATAACCATTGGCTACAGTGGTAAAGGACAATCTGTTATTATCTATTATTGCACTATGTTTGTTTTTTTATTATTTTTTTATTGTTTTATTCAATGTCTATGTTTATTGTTGAGTCAAATTTCTCGTATGTTCAATGTACCAATAAATGATTCTGATTCTGATGACAGGGAGCTGCAGCGCCCCCTGGTGGAGGCCGCTCACTTTATTTAAATAAAGACAAAACTTTATTAATCCTGAAGGAAGTTCTTGTACAATAATATAATTAAAATTAGTAACACATGGGAACAAAAGGGTAATAATTATCAAATGTAAAAGAAGTAATAATAGTCAGGTAAATATAGAAATAAATTCAACAAACAATTGAAAAAAGTACTGAAAATATAAAGTATATAAGAAATAATATCACCAGTAACTAATATAAACTAAAATATAATACTCTATAATATAATACTAGTATAATACAATATATAATAAACAGAGAGTTATTTTGAGAAATAATGGGACACGAGCCAAAAGATTTTACCGAGATAAACTTCCCTTTTTTATTGACACTATAATAATGACAATAATAATAGTAATAACTTCAGTTAAATAACACTTTGAAACTCTAAAGAGAGTTTTCAAAGTGCTTTGACAACAAAAAGCAAATACGGTCAAATTTATATCCTGATAAAACAGTAAAAACAATCGATACGATAAAAACAAACCAAAGAATAAAACTTTTTTTTAATGTCAGAATCAGAATCAGAACCATTTATTGCCATGTATGCTTACACATACAAGGAATTTGTCCTGGCGGGAAGGTGCATACATTTAACATTTAACAATACACATTTAACAGTTAACGCATGTGTTTTAAAAAGTGATTTAAAGGGAAAACAACAAACTCTGGGACTTTTCACTCCTCACATTCTTGAATTCTCAGACAACAATTAAATAACAATAGTAAAATAAAGCATTTCTATAACTACAATATGTGTGTTGTGTGTTTCTCAGCTGGTCGTCACAACACGACGCTGCAGCTCCGCCACTAGAGGGCAGTATGAGACAGCTCAATGCAGATAAGAAGGACAACTCAGGAAGATCAGATATTAATAAATAATAAAGATCCTCCCAGAACGTCACCACAGTAAACAGGCAACAGACGAGGAGGAGCTCGTCCTCTCGTCCTCTGTCATCCGGGCTTGTTCGAACAGCTTTGGCTCATCAAGCTACACCCTGAGTCATGTTTTCATTACGGATCTCACATCTCTGCTGTGAGTCTCCACCGTCGACCAAAAGAACAGACTGTGCTCAGGTCAGGCCGATACAAAACATGTCGGATGTCAGCCGGTCTACTACAAACGCTGCTGACGTCTCCATCTCAGGCTGCTCTCGTCCAGCAAAACCATGATTCATAGATTCAATTCCATTATCCGAACCACTTATCCTATTCAGGGTCAGGGGCGCTGGAGCCGATCCCAGCTGTCATTGGGCGAAGGCAGGGTTCACCTGGACAGGTGTCCAGTTTATCTCAGGGCTCGTATAACCTGAGCTGCATGTCTTAAGATAAAATAAGATAATAATCCTTTATTAGTCCCGCAGTGGGGAAATTACAGGATTACAGCAGCATTGCTCAGTACGTAAAGATAAAAAAACAAGTAATATAAATAAACAGTAATAAACAGTAATAAACATAATAAAATAAACAGTAAAGAAGAAATTGAATGTACAGTAGAATATTGAATATACAAATTACAAAATATTACAAAATATTGCACCAGAATGGATTAAAGTGACCAGAGTGATAAAAAGTGTTCAAGTATTGAGAGTTGAATGTTTGTGGGCTACTGGGAGGTCAGCTTGTTGTGCAGCCTGACAGCAGCAGGGAGGAAGGACTTGCTGTACCTCTCCTTCATGCACCGGGGGTGAATCAGCCGGTGGCTGAAGGAGCTGTGCAGAGCTGCCAGGGTGTCCTGCATGGGGTGGGAGGCGTGGTTCATCAGGGATGAGAGCTTGGCCATCATCCTCCTGTCTCCCACCACCTCCACAGTATCCAGAGGACACCCCAGCACGCTGCTGGCCTTCTTTACCAGGTTGTCCAGTCTCCTCCTGTCAGCTGCCGTGATGCTGCTGCACCAGAAGACCACTCCATAGAAGATGGCTGATGCCACCACAGAGTCAAAGAAGGTCTTCAGGAGTGCTCCCTGCACCCCAAAATACCTCAGTCTCCTCAGCAGAAAGAGTCTGCTCTGTCCCTTTTTATACAGTGCATGTGCGTGGTCGGACCAGTCCAGTTTATTGTTCAAGTGAACAACCAGGTACTTGTAAGACGTCACCATCTCAATGTCCAGTCCCTGGATGCTCAATGGTAGCGGAGGAGAGCGTTTGCCCCGGCGGAAGTCCACCACCAGCTCCTTGGTCTTACTGGAGTTTATCTGGAGGCGGTTCCGCTGGCACCATCCTAAAAAGTCCTGGTTAAGTTCCCTGTACTCCCTGTCATCATCGGCAGAGATGAGGCCGACGATTGCAGAGTCGTCAGAGAACTTTTGCAGGTGGCAGTTGGCAGAGTTGTGTTTAAAGTCCGAGGTGTAAATGGAGAACAGGAATGGAGCCAGAACGGTTCCCTGTGGAGCCCCCGTGCTGCAGGACACCCGATCTGACTCACACTCCCGTATCCGCACATACTGTGGACGGTTGGTGAGGTAGTCCAGGATCCATGCAGTGAGGTGGTGGTCCACCCCAGTCTGCTCCAGCTTGTCCCTCAGAAGCAAAGGCTGAATGGTGTTGAAGGCACTGGAGAAGTCGAAAAACATGACCCTCACAGTGCTTCCAGCCTTTTGACTGAGGGAGGGAACCGGAGACCCCGGAGGAAACCCACGCTTCCACGGGGAGAACCTGCAAACTCCACACAGAAGGAACTCTCCGAATTATTATAGTTTGTAACTGCATATTTGTTTGTACTTTTATTTAAATGAACAAGGTTCATTGGAACCTAGATATTAGGATTGATACGATTTTTTAAATCAAAATAATTCCTTAATCAAAATAGTCCCTTGTTAGAAAGCGATGCTCCACTGCTGCCTGTTACATGTTGAGGAACAGCAGTCTTTGCTGTCGGTCCACAAAAGGTCAGAACTCTTGTCTTGAAAATATAGTTTTCCTATTTAGCAATCGACCACTTTGAAAATGTGTAAGCTCAAACTAATAACAAGTCTTAGTTTAATGTGTCCAATCAAGCCAGCTTACAAATATCTGTCACTTTTTATAACAAAACCAGAAGATTCTCGTCGGTTTTACAACTCATTTAGAGGTTTTCAGACTCTTAAAAACTGTTATTTTGTCTGTCACCATCAGGAATAACATGTTTCTTATCACAGGACATGGTCTTGGAACGCCTAGTGGAATTTTCCAGAGGACGGAGTACTCTGTCTTGGACAGAGGGAGGAAGCTGCACATTCAGGGATCGTTCTCGTAAAGCCGAACTCCAGCTTGTAAAGTTTTGGTTTTTTGTCTCTTTGGCCACTTGCTCTTTCTTGGAAATTATAATGCTTCGTCACATTCGAGAGAAATACTTTAAATTCTTCTGGAAGATGTGTTTTGCTGAGTGGGAAAATATAAATGTTTATTCAAACTCTGTCTCACTTCACTTTAGAAGGAGGATGAGAATGAATCCCTGAATCTGGTTGTATAGAAGTCAATGCTTCATGTGTTAAAGCTGCATTCTCTCTCCTGACCACCAGGGGTCGACTCCTCTGGTTGTATAGAAGTCTATGCTTCATGTGTTAAAGCTCCATTCTCTCTACTGACCACCAGGGTGCGACTCCTCTGGTTGTATAGAAGTATAAGATTCATGTGTTAAAGCTGCATTCTCTCTCCTGACCACCAGGGGGAGACTCCTCTGTTTGTATAGAAGTTTATGCTTCATGTGTTAAAGCTGCATTCTCTCTCCTGACCACCAGGGGCGACTCCTCTGGTTGTATAGAAGTCTATGCTTCATGTGTTAAAGCTGCATTCTCTCTCCTGACCACCAGGGGGTGACTCCTCTGGTTGTATAGAAGTCTATGCTTCATGTGTTAAAGCTGCATTCTCTCTACTGACCACCAGGGTGCGACTCCTCTTGTTGTATAGAAGTATAAGATTCATGTGTTAAAGCTGCATTCTCTCTCCTGACCACCAGGGGGCGACTCCTCTGCTTGTATAGAAGTTTATGGTTCATGTGTTTGCATGTGAACAAGAGGCCAAAACAATAAATCTCTTTGTACTCTGAGCCGCTGGTCTCCACTCAGCTCGCCGTCACATTTCTCAATCAACAACACAATTTGTCACATTACAGTAAAATGGAAATCTACTCCCGAAACAAAACCAATTGAATTCAAGTGATGGAAGACAGCCGGTGTACTCTCACATAAAAGCAGTGATGTATTACAGTTCCCGGCTCTTGGAGAACCGCATGGAAACATATTAAGTTGAAGGAGTATTGAATCATTTTCCTCAGCACTTTATAAACAATTTATCTTTCTGAACGTGGAGAAATGGAAATATAAGGTCAACCCAATCGCTAATCAACCCGGCATCGGCCCATTGTAACACAGTCAATACTGATGAGGCTGCACAGCACCAATACTTTTAGTGAGAGCACATGAGGGACGCTGCAAAGCAATTTAATCAAAGCAGGAAAGCAGCACAGAGGCCGAGCCTTCTGTGCATAAAAAACAATAAAACATTGCATCGCACTTTCATACGCCCAGAGGTAACAACAAGATATGTACTGTAAATACACTCCCCTGGTTGTATAGAAGTCTATGCTTCATGTGTTAAAGCTGCATTCTCTCTCCTGACCACCAGGGGGGCGACTCCTCTGGTTGTATAGAAGTCTATGCTTCATGTGTTAAAGCTGCATTCTCTCTCCTGACCACCAGGGGGCGACTCCTCTGGTTGTATAGAAGTCTATGCTTCATGTGTTAAAGCTGCATTCTCTCTCCTGTCCATCAGGGGGCGACTCCTCTGGTTGTATAGAAGTCTATGCATGTTAAAGCTGCATTCTCTCTCCTGACCACCAGGGGGCGACTCCTCTGGTTGTATAGAAGTCTATGCTTCATGTGTTAAAGCTGCATTCTCTCTCCTGACCACCAGGGGGCGACTACTCTGGTTGTATAGAAGTCTATGCTTCATGTGTTAAAGCTGCATTCTCTCTCCTGTCCACCAGGGGGCGACTCCTCTGGTTGTATAGAAGTCTATGCTTCATGTGTTAAAGCTGCATTCTCTCTCCTGACCACCAGGGTGCGACTCCTCTGGTTGTATAGAAGTCTATGCATGTTAAAGCTGCATTCTCTCTCCTGACCACCAGGGGGCGACTCCTCTGGTTGTATAGAAGTCTATGCTTCATGTGTTAA
This sequence comes from Cottus gobio, assembly GCA_023566465.1. NCBI lineage: Eukaryota > Metazoa > Chordata > Actinopteri > Perciformes > Cottidae > Cottus > Cottus gobio. The sequence goes on along the minus strand of CM042220.1, from coordinate 27,411,729 downwards.
AGCTGCATTCTCTCTCCTGACCACCAGGGGGTGACTCCTCTGGTTGTATAGAAGGCTATATAAATGACTCTACTTCTCTCTTGATGTATTCCCTCAGTAAACATTGTAAACATGAGTTTATGTCTCAATCTCTAGTTTCAAGTCTTCTTCAATACAGCATGATGTTCATTTAGTAAATTATGCTCATTTAGAGTCAAACAGACCATAAAGCAGGGGACGCTTTAGGGCGTTAAAAACACTTTGCTCATCTCATAAAAATAATTGTGGCCGAGCAAGATCAGCAGATTCTCATACATCCAGATTTGGTCCAAGTGGGGGGATTAGGAGCCGGTGCATGTTTACGTTCACCCCCGTGACTCCTCCAGTCTGGACCAGCCGGCTCACAGACAGGCCAGCTGGCTGCCGCGATCCCGAGAGGTCGGCATGCGGCTGGACGTCAGCAGACGCTGCAGGTGGAGCAGAAAGACACAGAATTAATAAAAAGAACTGAAGGAATGTGTTTAAGGGGCGAGAGATTGTGTGTGTGTGTGTGTGTGTGTGTCAGAGAGAAGAAGACAAGGGTGAGAGGGAAAGCACAGTTACACACCGTAAATATTGCCTTTTCACCTGCTGTGTGGCCGTGGGCCTTTTTTCCAGCTCATTTCATGGCGAAGCAGATTTGACAGCTTCTCTCTGCACACACACACACACACACACACACACACACACACAGTGCTACGAGGTCGGACAGTAGCATAAATAGTGGGAGTGTTAATCCGTCGGGCCACCCGGTGTCCAGAGTTCGAGTCGACCCTGAAAACGAAGCCCGCCCTGATCTGCTGACTGCAGGCTCCTTTCCACTGGAAACACTTCACAGTGGAACTAATGAGCCGATCACAAGGTTTCTGTCAGACTGGAGTTCAGGGATGCACAATAGCTATCCGTATTTTTGACTATTACATAAAGTCCCTTTCTCAGGGTGGACCACAGATTGTAAATAGGAAGTGGCCTTAGTCGTCATGACGTCTCTCATTGGTTTAGAGACGGATGTTTTGAAGCCTTGAGTTTGTCATTTTGGTCGTTGCCATCTTGGATTTTTTTTGCAACCAGTGAACAGGAAGTGACCATATCTGCACTGAGGAGGAGTGACGTAGAGACGGCATATTCATTCCTAGTAGAGACCTGTCAATCACCTTGTAGTCCCGCCCTAAAGCATCCCCTGCTTTATGGTCTGTTTGACTCTAAATGGACACCTCTGGTGACTCCTCTGGTTGTATAGAAGTCTATGCTTCATGTGTCAAAGCTGCATTCTCTCTCCTGACCACCAGGGGGCGACTCCTCTGGTTGTATAGAAGTCTATGCTTCATGTGTCAAAGCTGCATTCTCTCTCCTGACCACCAGGGGGCGACTCCTCTGGTTGTATAGAAGTCTATGCTTCATGTGTTAAAGCTGCATTCTCTCTCCTGACCACCAGGGGGCGACTCCTCTAGTTGTATAGAAGTCTATGCTTCATGTGTTAAAGCTGCATTCTCTCTCCTGACCACCAGGGGGTGACTCCTCTGGTTGTATAGAAGTCTATGCTTCATGTGTTAAAGCTGCATTCTCTCTCCTGACCACCATCAGGCGACTCCTCTGGTTGTATAGAATAGATATAGAATACACACTCATATATATATATATATATATAATACACACTCATATATATATATATATAATACACACTCATATATATATATATATAATACACACTCATATATATATATATATATAATACACACTTATATATATATATATAATACACACTTATATATATATATATATATATATATATAATACACACTCATATATATATATAATACACACTTATATATATATATAATACACACTTATATATATATATATATAATACACACTTATATATATATATATATAATACACACTCATATATATATATATATATAATACACACTCATATATATATATAATACACACTCATATATATATATATATAATACACACTTATATATATATATATAGATTACACACACTCATATATATATATATATATATAATATACACTCATATATATATATATATAATACATACTCATATATATATATATATATAATACACACTTATATATATATAATACACACTCATATATATATATATATATAATACACACTTATGAAGAAAGAAGAAGAAGAAACCCCTTTATTAGTCCCACACTTAGTCCCACAGTGGAGAAATTTATCCTCTGCATTTAACCCATCCTTACTATTAAGGAGCAGTGGGCAGCCTCGTGAAGCGGGGAGCAACTGGGGGTTAAGTGTCTTGCTCAAGGACACAACGACATGGACTGGCTGAGGTGGGGTGTGAACCCGGGTCCTCTGGTTGAAAGAGTGACTTGCTAACCACTGAGCCACAGTCGCCCCATATAGTTCTCATGCATTGGCTGGGAATCGAACCCTGGTCAACTGCTTGGAAGGCAGCTATGCTAGCCACTATACCACCAATTATATTATATACACACTCATATATATATATATATATACAATACACACTCATATATATATAATACACACTCATATATATATATATATAATACACACTTATATATATATATATATATATAATACACACTCATATATATATATATAATACACACTTATATATATATAATACACACTCATATATATATATATATAATACACACTCATATATATATATATATAATACACACTTATATATATAATACACACTCATATATATATATATATATATATATATAATACACACTCATATATATATATATATATATATATAATACACACTCATATATATATATATATATATATATATAATACACACTTATATATATATAATACACACTCATATATATATATAATACATACTTATATATATATAATACACACTCATATATATATACATATATATATATATATATATAATACACACTTATATATATATATATAATACACACTCATATATATATATAATACACACTCATATATATATATATATATATAATACATATATATATATATATATATATAGAATACACACTCATATATATATATATATAATACACACTCATATATATATATATAATACACACTCATATATATATATATATAATACACACTCATATATATATATATATATAATACACACTTATATATATATATATATAATACACACTTATATATATATATATAATACACACTCATATATATATATAATACACACTTATATATATATAATACACACTTATATATATATATATAATACACACTTATATATATATATATATATATATATATATATATATATATATATATATAATACACACTCATATATATATATATATATAATACACACTCATATATATATATAATACACACTCATCCATCCATCCATCCATTTTCCACCACTTATCCGGGGTCGGGTCGCGGAGGCAGCAGGTCAAGCAGGCTGACCCAGACTTCTCTCTCACCCGCAACATCTACCAGCTCATTCTGGGGGATCCCGAGGCGTTCCCAGGCCAGCTGGGAGATATAATCCCTCCAGCGTGTCCTGGGTCTTCCCCGGGGCCTCCTACCAGATGGACGTGCCTGGAAAACCTCTAAAGGGAGGCGTCCTGGAGGCATCCTAATTAGATGCCCGAACCACCTCAGCTGACTCCTTTCGACACGAAGGAGTAGCGGCTCGACTTCAAGCTCCCTCCTGATGTCCGAGCTCCTTACCCTATCTCTAAGGCTGAGCCCGGCCACTCTACGGAGGAAACTCATTTCGGCCGCTTGTATCCGCGACCTCGTTCTTTCGGACACGATCCAAAGCTTGTGACCATAGGTGAGGGTTGGGACGTAGACCGACCAGTAAATTGAGAGCTTTGCCTTTCGGCTCAGCTCCTTCTTCACCAAGACGGCCCGGTGCAACGCCTGTTTTACTGCTGCAGCCGCACCGATACGCCTGTCGATCTCCCGCTCCATTTTACCCTCACTCGGGAACAAGACCCCGAGATACTTGAACTCCTTCGCTTGTGGTAGGCACTCTGTCCCCACCCGGAGGGAGCAATCCACCGGTTTCCGGCAGAGCACCATGGCCTCAGATTTCGTGGTGCTGACTCTCATCCCCGCCGCTTCACACTCGGCTGCAAAACGCCCCAGTGAATGCTGGAGGTCATGGTCCGAGGAGGCAAACAGGACCACATCATCTGCAAACAGCAGAGAGGCTATCCTGAGATCCCCGAACCTGACATTCTCCGCCCCACGGCTGCGCCTAGATATCCTGTCCATGAAAGTCACGAACAGGACCGGTGATAAAGGGCAGCCCTGGCGGAGGCCAACACCCACCGGGAACGTATCTGACTTACTGCCGAGGATACGAACACAGCTCCTACTGCAGGCGTACAGAGACCGGATGGCCCGTTGCAACGGGTCCGGCACACCATACTCCCGCAGCACCCCCCACAAAAAGCCCCGAGGGACCCGGTCGAAAGCCTTCTCCAAGTCCACAAAGCACATGTAGACTGGTTGGGCAAACTCCCAGGACCCCTCCAGTATCCTTGCAAGGGTAAAGAGCTGGTCCACTGTTCCACGACCAGGACGAAACCCGCACTGTTCTTCTTGAATCCGAGGTTCGACAAACGGTCGGAGCCTCCGTTCCAGCACCCTGGCATAAGCTTTTCCCGGGAGGCTGAGTAGTGTGATACCCCGATAATTCGAGCACACTCTCCGGTCCCCCTTCTTGAAGATGGGAACCACCACCCCGGTCTGCCAGTCCATGGGCACTGTGCCCGACCCCCATGCGACATTGAAGAGGCGTGTCAGCCAAGACAGCCCAACAAAGTCCAGCGCCTTCAGCATCTCAGGGCGGATTTCATCCACCCCCGGCGCCTTGCCACCAAGGAGCTTTTTGACTACCTTAGTGGCCTCTGCCAGGGATATGGGTTCATCCAACCCCAAGTCTTCAGGCGCTGCCCCCTGTTCAGGGGACATGTTGACCGGGTTTAGGAGTTCCTCAAAGTGCTCCTTCCACCGCCCGACGATATCCTCTGTCTGGGTCAGCAGCAACCCTCCCCCGCTGATAACAGCCTGGGGAAGGCCCTGCTTTCCCTTCCTGAGTCGTCGGATGGTTTGCCAGAACCTCCTTGAGGCCAACCGAAAGTCCTTCTCCATGGCCTCCCCGAACTCCTCCCATGCCCGAGTTTTAGCATCCGTGACCACCGCAGCTGCAGTCCTTCTGGCCTGTCTGTACCTGTCAGCTGCTTCAGGAGACCCCTGGGCCAACCAAGCCCGAAAGGCCTCCTTCTTCAGCTTGACGGCTTCCCTCACCCCCGGTGTCCACCACCGGGTTCTCGGGTTGCCGCCACGACAGGCACCGATGACCTTCCGACCACAGCTCCTAGCGGCCGCGTCCACAATAGAGGCTTTGAACATGATCCACTCGGATTCCATGTCCCCAACCTCCCTCGGGATGTGTGAGAAGTCCTTCCGGAGGTGGGAGTTGAAGACCTCCCGGACAGGATCCTCCGCCAGACGTTCCCAGTTCACCCTCACTACACGTTTGGGCTTGCCAGGTCTTTCTGGCCGACTCCCCCGCCATCTGATCCAACTCACCACCAGGTGGTGATCAGTTGACAGCTCTGCTCCTCTCTTCACCCGAGTGTCCAAAACATACGGCCGCAGATCAGATGATACGATTACGAAGTCGATCATTGATCTCCGGCCTAAGGTGCTCTGGTACCAGGTACACTTATGAGCCACCTTATGTTCAAACATGGTGTTTGTTATGGACAAACTGTGGCTAGCACAGAAGTCCAACAACGAAACACCGCTCGGGTTCAGATCAGGCAAGCCGTTCCTCCCAATCACTCCCCGCCAGGTTTCTCTGTCGTCGCCCACGTGAGCGTTGAAGTCTCCCAGGAGAACTATGGAGTCGGCAGGCGGCGCCCTTTCCAGGACCCCTCCCACCAACTCCAAGAAGGCCGGATACTCCGAAATGCTGTTTGGTGCATAAGCACAAACAACAGTCAGAGCCTTACTCCCCGCAACCCGTAGGCGCAGGGAGGCGACCCTCTCGTTCTCCGGGGAAAACTCCAACACGGCGGCGCTCAGCCGGGGACTCGTGAGTATCCCCACTCCCGCCCGGCGCCTCACACCCTGGGCGACTCCAGAAAAGAACAAAGTCCAACCCTTCTCCAGGAGTTTGGTTCCAGAGCCAGCGCTGTGCGTGGAGGTGAGCCCAACTATATCTAGCTGGTACCGCTCCACCTCCCTCACCAGCTCCGGCTCCTTCCCCGCTAGCGAGGTGACGTTCCACGTCCCTAGAGCTAGTCTATGTCGCCGGCGATCGGCTCGCCCAGGCCCCCTGCCCGGCCCGCCGCCCGGTCTACATAGCACCCGACCCCGATGTCTGTCCCTGCGGGTGGTGGGTCCACAGGGTGCCTGCACCATGATGTTTCTTCGGGCTGAGCCCGACCGGGCCCCATGGGCGAAAGCCCGGCCACCAGACGCTCGCCGACGAGCTCGCCTCCCGGGTCTGGCTCCGGGAGGGTGCCCCGGTTTCCCTGGTCCGGGCGAGGTAGCTACAGTCTTTGGGCTGCTTATCAATACATGATAAGCAGCATATACACACTCATATATATATATATATATAATACACACTTATATATATATATAGATTACACACTCATATATATATATATATATATATATATATATAATACACACTCATATATATATATATAATACACACTCATATATATATATATATAATACACACTTATATATATATAATACACACTTATATATATATATATATATATATATATAATACACACTCATATATATATATATAATACACACTTATATATATATAATACACACTCATATATATATATATATATATATAATACACACTCATATATATATATATAATACACACTTATATATATATAATACACACTCATATATATATATATAATACACACTTATATATATAATACACACTCATATATATACATATATATATATATAATACACACTTATATATATATATAATACACACTCATATATATATATATATAATACACACTCATATATATATATATATAATACACACTCATATATATATATATATATAATACACACTTATATATATATAATACACACTCATATATATATATATATATAATACACACTTATATATATATATAATACACACTCATATATATATATATATATAATACACACTCATATATATATATATATATATATATATATAATACACACTCATATATATATATATATAATACACACTTATATATATATAATACACACTCATATATATATATATATATAATACACACTCATATATATATATATATAATACACACTCATATATATATATATATAATACACACTTATATATATATAATACACACTCATATATATATATAATACATACTTATATATATATAATACACACTCATATATATATACATATATATATATATATATATATATAATACACACTTATATATATATATAATACACACTCATATATATATATAATACACACTCATATATATATATATATAATACACACTTATATATATATATATATAGAATACACACTCATATATATATATATATATATAATACACACTCATATATATATATATATATAATACACACTTATATATATATAATACACACTCATATATATATATATATATAATACACACTCATATATATATATATATATATAATACACACTTATATATATATAATACACACTTATATATATATAATACACACTCATATATATATATATATATATATACAATACACACTCATATATATATATAATACACACTCATATATATATATATATAATACACACTTATATATATATATATATATATAATACACACTCATATATATATATATAATACACACTTATATATATATAATACACACTCATATATATATATATATATATATAATACACACTCATATATATATATATATATATATAATACACACTTATATATGTATAATACACACTCATATATATATATATAATACACACTTATATATATATAATACACACTCATATATATATACATATATATATATATATATATATAATACACACTTATATATATATATAATACACACTCATATATATATATATAATACACACTCATATATATATATATATATATATAATACACACTCATATATATATATATATATATAATACACACTTATATATATATAATACACACTCATATATATATATATATATATAATACACACTCATATATATATATATATATATATATAATACACACTCATATATATATATATATATAATACACACTTATATATATATAATACACACTCATATATATATATAATACACACTTATATATATATAATACACACTCATATATATATACATATATATATATATATATATATATAATACACACTTATATATATATAATACACACTCATATATATATATATATATAATACACACTCATATATATATAATACACACTCATATATATATATATATAATACACACTTATATATATATAATACACACTCATATATATATATATATATATATAATACACACTTATATATATATAATACACACTCATATATATATACATATATATATATATATATATATATATATAATACACACTCATATATATATATATATATAATACACACTTATATATATAATACACACTCATATATATTTACATATATATATATATATATATATATATATATATAATACACACTCATATATAGACTCAATACTCTTCTCTGGAATGCGAACATTCCTCCGATGAGCTCCCGATCTGCTTGTCCCTGTTCGTATAAACTGGCCGGAGTTCAACCCGAGGCCTCTGCTGACGTCAGAACTCTTGGAGAGAAACCTGCTCGCATTCCTGAGCTGAGGAGGGATCCAGACCCGGATCCAGACCCAGATCCAGACCCAGATCCAGACCCAGACCCCCCCTCCCCCTGCTGTCTGCTCTTTGACGTATCAATTAGACCGTCAAAGGTCTTGTGTTGTTGCTGCAGAATGCTGACGCTGGTGCGTTTATGAGAGCGGATATGAGGGTTTATTGAAAGTTTATTATTCATAAAGGTACAAAAAGGCTTAAAACCTGTTGCACCCCGGAGGCCTCACTGCCAACATATAGAGCTGTGTTATATATATTCGCAAATATAGTTACAATAATACAAATTAACTTTTAATTTGTCTTTTTTCGAAAAATAGATATTTCTTTCTTTTCTTTTCTGTGTACTATCATAAATCAATATAACACTAATACATATATAAACGTATTATCTATGTTCACAAGGGTTTTCTGTATATTTTACCTTTTGAAATGGTTCTATAGACCTCGTGGTGAGGAGATCCTCAGGATTTAGTTTGGGAATGAATCGTCTGCAGACGTTGAAATGTCCAAAACGATTGTTGGCATGACTACGTGAGCGAGAGGAAGAGTTCTTCTCTGTTCTTTGGACTTTTGAAGCGTTTCTTCTTAATTAGATTCCGTCTTCGGCTCTAAGTTACTTTAAAAAGTTGCTTTTAGATTATTCTGTTTCTGGTCGACTCCCAAAACCGACCAGATGAAACCCTGCCTGAGGCCTTCCAGCAGACCGGGACGGACAGGATGTGCTTACTAAAGTAGAACCGCTGGTCGGTTCTGAGGGATCCGTATCTACGTCTGGAGAACATGTTTCACGATGAGGACAACTTTACTCTCTCCACTCGGGTCCAACAGTTCTGGGTTCGTGGCCCGTTTGAGTCCACGGCTCCTGGGGCTCTTTAAAGGAACTGGGTTTCCTTTAGTTTCCTGTTATTTAAGCCGCTTTGGGCCAGAATGGGAACGTCATCTGTTCGTATCCAGCCGCCGTAAAGCGGAAGTCTAGTGTTGTAAAACGTTCTTTGAGGAAAGAAGCTCTCTGATCATAGTTTCCTGTTTTCTCTCTTTTTCAACCAAACCCACAAGCCTTCTGTCATGAAGGATGTTGTGTTTACAGCTTCTATCATTTACAACAAAGGGATTCGTCTCTTCTTTTGTTTTTAGCTCTAATCTAGTCTTCAGCTACATGTTTTCCTTCACTCATAACAAGAGGAGGCTGTGAGGAGGGAAATGCTGCCCCCTGTTGGTTTGGAGGTTGAAGAGAAATTATTAAGCTCCAAATATGAACAAAATGTTAAAATTCATTTCAAGGGGGAAACAAATGCTGAGAACCCTTGAGCCTGTGGGGTCAAAGGTCAACATTATATGAAATAATTAGTATTTTATTGGAAGAGTTCGGATGATATTTTAGTTTTGCGTTTAATGTTTTGACTAATTGTTCTCGTATTCATAAGTGAGGATCCTCTTGAAAACGAGATGGTGCACCTGAAGGCTCTTGAACGCCTCGCCGCTGCATTCAGGGACATCAACCTTCACTGTGCTCATCACAGGATCTCTGCATGAGAACTGTGAGCGAGCGGAGCAGCTAGCAAGGACGTTGTTTAGTCACTTTGAGATTACAAATAGGAATAAATATGAAATTACATCATGACCTCTTATGCACATCTAGTGAAAAATAGTCACAGGAGTGCCAAAATAAAGAATAATTATTAAAAAATGTAATTTTAAGTAATGTAAAGAAAATATAAGAACAAATAAGTATATAAAAAGAGAGAAATTCAAATAAATAAATTAAAGATTGAATAAATCGGTGGCTCACAGAACCCCTCGTGGGCTCCAGACATCGGTCCTTATTGTCTGACATAACTCAACAATGGCCGCCTGCTGAAGAAGACCTCCATCAGAGTCCCCAACACGCCACCTGAACCCTCCTTCTCCTCTCACGAGGACTGACGGGTCTGCAGGAACCGGCCGGTCCGAGTATCCAGGCAGAACCTGGAGGAGGATCCGCTGCAGACGAGGCTTCAGTCTGATGTCAGACTCAGAGATAGTGTCCTTAGCAACAGAGGAAAACACCGGATCACAAACAGGAGCTGCAGCCAGGAGCCTCATCCCAGTGTTGTGGCAAGAATAACACATTCCTGGAAATTCTATTCTTTGAATAGTTAAGTTGTGAGTCATTCATTTCATCCTCTGGAAACGTCTGCTGGTCGGAGAGAAATGCTAACAGGTTCCACTCCAGTGAGAAGAGGCCATTATGGATTTTATTGTCTTTCTATGGAAGCTTGTCGTGATGCCATTTACAGCAGCTTCCATAATAATAAACCCTCCTCGGCCGGGGCGGATTATTATAGAAATAACAAGCAGAAGACCTTCTGCACATCACATTTATGCAACCTGGTGAAAATACAGCGAGCGGCGCGGCGAATAGGTCCCGCCCCCTTTTCCGGTTGACCGCCATGGGACTTTTTTAAATGACTCACGGTGGTCGACAGAGTGAGACGACATCATCTGATTCTGATTCTTCATTCTTCATCACAGGATTCTGGCTCGTGAGCTCGTGTGTTTATGAATCATTTATTTGGGTTAAAATAATCTCTCTAACCCAAAGAGTTCACTTCTGGGAGGAGCAGGTTCCCTCCTCCAGCTCATCAAAGTGCTGATATGAAGAAAACGTTAAATCCTCACTGCACCGTAGAGCTCGTACAGGAAGGTCAAAGGTCGGGCAGGAAGTCGTTCTGCTGTGAGCAGCGTTTGTGGGTTTATGGAGTGAAGTTTATCTCAAAATGGTCCACGAATCAAAAATAAGATTTACGGATGTTTACAACAGTTTGAGTGTAATTTTGGGTCGTCACACACGCGTCATCCAATCTACACACAAATACAAATGTTTTACGTACAGACTTTTTAACTTAACTTTGCACTTTTGGGGTAATTTAACAAGTCAGTTATTTTTTAAATGTGCTCAAGAATTCACATAAATATAAAAAAACAAGTTTCAAGGACCAGCTGCGTGGCTAACGTTCACGAGGTGGTGACTTCAAGATGGAGCCGTTAAAAAAGTTATGTGTGTAAAGAAATATTACCAAGAAAACATTCATATAAAACGTTCATATCCATGCATTGACGTTCATATCCATGCATTGACGTTCATATCCATGCATTGACGTTCATATCCATGCATTGACGTTCATATCCATGCATTGACTTCTATATCCATGCATTGACGTTCATATCCATGCATTGACTTCTATATCCATGCATTGACGTTCATATCCATGCATTGACGTTCATATCCATGCATTGACATTCATATCCATGCATTGACGTTCATATCCATGCATTGACGTTCATATCCATGCATTGACGTTCATATCCATGCATTGACTTCCATATCCATGCATTGACGTTCATATCCATGCATTGACGTTCATATCCATGCATTGACATTCATATCCATGCATTGACGTTCATATCCATGCATTGACGTTCATATCCATGCATTGACGTTCATATCCATGCATTGACATTCATATCCATGCATTGACGTTCATATCCATGCATTGACGTTCATATCCATGCATTGACGTTCATATCCATGCATTGACGTTCATATCCATGCATTGACTTCTATATCCATGCATTGACGTTCATATCCATGCATTGACATTCATATTCGTGTGTGAAGGAGAGGTACCGCAAGTCCTTCCTCCCTGCTGCTGTCAGGCTGCACAACAAGCTGACCTCCCAGTAGCCCACAAACATTCTGGACTCTCAATACTCGAACACTTTATCACTCTGGTCACTTTAATCCATTCTGGTGCAATATTTTGTAATATTTTGTAATTTGTATATTCAATATTCTACTGTACATTGAATTTCTTCTTACTGTTTATTTTATTATGTTTATTACTGTTTATTTATATTACTTGATTTCTTTTATCTTTACGTACTGAGCAATGCTGCTGTAATCCTGTAATTTCCCCACTGCGGAACTAATAAAGGATTATCTTATCTTATCTTATCCATGCATTGACGTTCATATCCATGCATTGTGTGGATCTGCTGCAGCAGGCTCACGAGCAGCCGGATCCTCAGGGAGGTCAGGCAGGATGTGATGGTGTCCCAGGTGAGCAGAGGTGAGACGGGCCACCGTTCTCCAGCTTACGTAACGTGCTGTTTGCCACCTGCACTCACTTCTCCTCGCGGGTTATAACAGGATCCAGGTTTGGATGGAAGGCCTCATTTCCTTTTATATTCTGACTTTTATTTTTTAAGTCCTTGATTTAATTTCGTACCTGGAGGCTCAGCCAACAGCCGGCCTCCGGTCCCCGGATGAGAAAACAAGCCTTCATGCCCTTTTTGTTCTGCACAGCGAGAACGTGGCTGCAGACCTGAGAGCTCACAAGTGGAGACACATGCCGACGATCTGTTGGAGCAAAACATGTGATTCATATTCTCCAACGTGTTACGTCACTTGTTTTAATTTCCTATGAATGTCAAACAGAAGAAGGCCTGTCCGTCAGCAGATAGCTCTTCACCCAGTAAATCTAGTTAAGTATGTGAGTTCATACCATTTGTTGTGAATATTTATTGGGAATGTTTTCGATTTTATTTATTTATTTTATTTCGTGGCATTTGTTGCAACATAGTTTCTAAGCAATTCATGAAAAAGTCACAAAATGAAACCTGTTGTTTTCTGTTCTGTGGATCTTCATGACGTTCTGCTGCAAATGAAAGTGTCAGGATCCCTGTCTGACCCGGTGTGTGTAACCTGTTTTTCCCAAATCTCCTCCCCTCTTGTGTCTGTCATGTGTCTGTTTGTTGTGTTACCAGGTGTTCGTCGTTTGTTTTCTGTCCCGCCTCCACACACCTCCCACGGCCACATCCCTGATTGGCACGCAGCTGCGGCCAATCTTGATCAGGGGACTATATCTGCCCTGCGTCTGCAGGCCTCAGTGTCGGTCTGTTGTTTGTCCTCTGCTGTTTGTCCTCTGCTGTTTGTCCTCTGCTGTTTGTCTTCTGCTGTTTGTCTTCTGCTCCCCTCCCAGCCTTCAGTGTCGGACCACGGGCTCCACACCGGTCTGCCATCCTGCCTCTCTGCCAGGCTTCAGTGTCAGGCCACGGGACCCACACACAGTTCAACCCACAAATCCTTCAAAAAACATCTGTTAATCCCTTTTAACTGTTTGTGGTTGCATTTGGGTCCTAAAACCTGTACATCCCCTGACAGAAAGTTAACTTCAGGCAACAGAACCTCGTAGTGAGGTTCATGAAAATGTCTTCAATGAGAACACAGTCATGTGTCAAAACACAACGTGAGGCAACAAAACACGTAGAGTCAAGAAAATCATTTTTGGGTGAATCTCTACGGATTAATCTTCATACTTAAAGTAATGCTGACGTTGGTGAACTTTTATAGATGGACTTTGATTCGATGCGACAGACTCAACCTCTGCTTCCTGTAGTGAGAGACGGAGATCCACTCCACCGGCTCTCTTTGTTGTTGCATGGAGACTTTGTATTTTGGCTTTCGGGATAAAACAATTTTCGGTCCAATGGGCAATATTTTGGACCGTTGGGTTTTCGGAACAACGGGCCAGATATCGGAGAAGCTAAAAGGAGCGTCAACGTCAGGTTATTGAATGCATGACCAGAAATGATTGCTCATGCTGCTGAATGTGCAACTTAAAGAAAGGTATGCTGACATTCTTTTAGAGGTCGACTTTAATTAGACGAGACAGTCTGGAACTGAAGTGTATCCAGTGAGACACTGAAACCTCGAGAAGCTTTTGCCAAATGTGGACGTGTGTCTGCAGACCCTCTGAGAGGCTGAAGATCCAGCCTACAGATCCAGTCTACAGATCCAGATCCAGCCTACAGATCCAGCCTACAGATCCAGCCTACAGATCCAGCCTACAGATCCAGATCCAGCCTACAGATCCAGTCTACAGATCCACCCTACAGATCCAGCGTATGCCCGGCCTTCAGTCCACGGCGCTCAGCTGACTGGGAGCAGAGCTCTGGACCAGCAGCTGACAGGTGGTGACGTAATGCTGCAGAGCCGGTTGCAGCTCTGATGCGGATGCTTCCCCCTCTATGTGGACCGTGAGAGACCGCCGGCCCGTCACCTGGTGCTGAGAGACCATATAAGGCAGCAGCCTGAAGGAATGCACTGTCGTGAAATCCCCGCCGGTTAAAGTGAGGAGAGCCCGACAAGTCACCCAAACACTCACACACCTGCCGGGCACACGTTTCCTATCACGTTAATACCGCTATTCGGGGAAAAAGATTTTTTTTAAAGTGTTGTTTCTTCAGACCCAGTCCCGCTAACTGCACTGTACAGCTTGACAGAAGAACTTTACACCAAGCAGAAAGTCATCGCGAGCCAAGCGCTTCAATAAATCAGGCTTACGTAAGCCCCGAGGAGGCCTTGTAAAGCACGTCGTCCTCTTGAGATGCAAAACATCGGCGAGCGCTTCCAGAGAGATCTGACATTCAAACAGCTGCAGAGCGAAGACAAAGAGGCAGCGGCGGGTAAAGCCTGGTGGACAACACGCTGCCACTGGCCCTTTAAGAGCCATCGGGCCCTTTAAGAGCCATCGGGCCCTTTAGGAGCCACCGGGCCCTTCAGGAGCCACCGGGCCCTTTAAGAGCCACCGGGCCCTTTAAGAGCCACCCGGCCCTTTAGGAACCCCCGGGCCCTTTAGAAGCCCTCGGGCCCTTTAGGAGCCACCGGGCCCTTTAGGAGCCAATGGGCCCTTTAGGAGCCACCGGGCTCTTTAGGAGCCACCGGGCCCTTTAGGAGCCAATGGGCCCTTTAGGAGCCACCGGGCTCTTTAGGAGCCACCGGGCCCTTTAGGAGCCAATG
This sequence comes from Cottus gobio, assembly GCA_023566465.1. Taxonomy (NCBI): domain Eukaryota; kingdom Metazoa; phylum Chordata; class Actinopteri; order Perciformes; family Cottidae; genus Cottus; species Cottus gobio. The sequence continues at coordinate 27,395,890 of CM042220.1, read as the reverse complement.
GGCCCTTTAGGAGCCACCGGGCCCTTTAGGAGCCAATGGGCCCTTTAAGAGCCACGGGCTTGGCATTTATGAGGACATTAATGTCTGTTTTCAAGCTTCTTGGCAGAAGTTTGATATTACACTCAACAATATTTTTATCATTCTCAGCCAGAATGGAAACGAATACGCGCTCCAACATAAGACGTCATACATTTCCCTCATTGAGTCCAAATGAAATGTGGTAGGTAGAGAACGGCATCAAGTCAACAAACAGGAAGTGATTGATTTTTTTCAGGATATCAGAATATCCGACCATCTCTCAGCAACTGTCGAGTTACTATATTTGGAATTTGGACGAGTGACGTAGAGACGTATACGGTTCTGGTAGCGGCAGAGACCTGTCAATCACGCAGCTTTAACACATGAAGCATAGACTTCTATACAACCAGAAGAGTCACCCCCTGGTGGTCAGGAGAGATAATGCAGCTTTAACACATGAAGCATAGACTTCTATACAACCAGAGGAGTCGCCCCCTGGTGGTCAGGAGAGAGAATGCAGCTTTAACACATGAAGCATATACTTCTATACAACCAGAGGAGTCGTCCCCTGGTGGTCAGGAGAGAGAATGCAGCTTTAACACATGAAGCATAGACTTCTATACAACCAGAGGAGTCACCCCCTGGTGGTCAGGAGAGAGAATGCAGCTTTAACACATGAAGCATAGACTTCTATACAACCAGAGGAGTCGCCCCCTGGTGGTCAGGAGAGAGAATGCAGCTTTAACACATGAAGCATAGACTTCTATACAACCAGAGGAGTGTATTTACAGTACATATCTTGTTCTTTCTGTACAGTTCAAAAAACAAAACTAAAAGTTTGAAATGAAAAACAATGGTGAGTAAGAAAGCTGGAGCCCAGACCGAGCTGTTGTTTAATCACAGGAGACCGCTGCAATCATCCAATGACACAAATCTTCTGCTGAGACTAAACACTGCCGGCGTAACACTGAAGACTAACTGCTCCTGTCTGCAAAAAAGGAAAACTTGTGTAAAAACACGGAAACACATGGAACTATTTTCCAGAAGAAAACCCCACGTCGACTTATAACACGGCCCATGATCGTACGGGTCGGCCCCGCTGAGCAGCTCGATGTGTATTCTTTTAAAACAAGACGTATGTGTGCAGCCTCCTCTGCTTCTGTCTGAGAGGCCGCCCTCCGTTCATAGAAATCATACGACGCTCGGGGCAGGAAGCCACCTTCCCAGCAGTTAAATAGGTCGTCACGGTGACCGTGCTGCCCGGCGACAGTGATGTCGTGATGTCACCGACTTGATGGCTTTGCTGATATATTTTTCATAGAAGCGCTCCTGGCCTCCGGATGGACAGGTGGCCGAATAGAGTTTGGAATCAGAATTTTAAATATTTTCGTACGCATGAAGGTTTGACCGCCATCTTGTCTGTCCGTGCATGAAGCTGCAGCCCCACTGAGGGCCTCGTGCTTCTGTCGGCAATAAACAACAATCGCTTGTATAGTTTTGCGTGAGCGGTAATGACGGCTCACAGGGAAAAACTTCTGCAAACAGAGACGCAAATTACAAGCAGCAGGAATCCACCCAGAAGATTTGTTACAGTAAATAGACTTTGATGAAGGTATGGAGACGATTATGCAGCTAAAATATTTTAGAATTGTGAGATTGTTGTCACCAAAATCTGTGGGATTTATTTATCCTCCATGAACGTCTACAAGCTGGTATGGACAATTCGCTTTGAGATGCTTTTAATACTTCACTTCTTTCTTAACAGATTGTGAATGATGACAATAAAGGAGCCTGATTATGAGATATGAGTTTACAGTTCATTACAATTTCTCGGCGGCATTGTGGAGGTTGGTTAATGGTTATGGGCTAGAGGCATATCTATGGGTTGTCAACCTGTCAATCACCTTGTAGCCCCGCCCTACATCATACCCTGCTTTGTGGTCTGTTTGACCTCTATACAACCAGAGAAGTTGCCCCCTGATTGACAGTAGAAAGAATGCAGCTTTTAAGACATGAAGCACTGACTTATTTTTGTTTACCTTTTACTTCACTGACATCACATTGCTATGAATTGTGGGTAATTCCCCCAGGCAAAGTCTGCAGAAATGCGGACTAACGGGAAAATATTCATAACATGTCTGCGAGAGACTGAAACGCTGATGATTTGACAGCAGGACAGAACTAAACCCTCTTGGACTGGAGGCCTACAAACCCATGTGTGGAGATTGGAATCCTTTCTGCTACATAACTGGCACGCTGCTTCCCGTATTGGCAATGAACGTAAATCCTGAGGTGAGGAATTTTTAAATAGGAACATAATTTCTCGGCACACTGGGCGACGAAAATGGGCCCCGCAGAGCTGACACGCTGCTTGATGGATGGGAGGCGCAGTACAAAAACATCACGGTAATGACCTAATTGCTGAGGGAAAAAAGTTTAGAAAATTATTTCAAATGGCAAAAGAGAAGTGTCTGGAACATCATGGTCGGACACACTGCAAGAGCATTTCAAGTTGTTCTGCAAGGAAAGCATGACCTTGGTTTTAATTAGGCACACGATCCTAAGAGGAATCGTTTGTTTGGAGTTTCTGTCAATCTGATGTTTTGAGGTGTAGAAATGGAACTGATGCAATGAAAAGTACACGACGAGAGCTTTTGTTCTGGCTGGTGTAATGTTAATGCCGGCCAGGGGACAATTTAAACGGTCAGATAACCCTCCGGAGAGCGATCACAGGGGCCTCCAGGGCCCCGAACTTCATGCAGCCTCTGATGTGTGGACACAAGCTCAGGGCCGTGCAGGTGAACGCTCCACCTGGATGATGGGTTACTTTACCAGCAGGCCACAGTTTGCACACTTGGATGGAACTGTGATAAACCCCTCCCCCTCCCAGGGGATTGTCCCCTCCCACTTCCTGTTTACAGTGAACATTACCAAGAAGAAGGATCTAATCGTGGACCGCCGCACGACTAAACCTCAGTATTCTGTACTCATCCATGAGGGAGATTCACTCCTATAAATACTTCTGGGAGCACAGGGTGCAACTCCTCTGGTTGTATAGAAGTCTATGCTTCATGTGTTAAAGCTGCATTCTCTCTCCTGACCACCAGGGCGCGACTCCTCTGGTTGTATAGAAGTCTATGCTTCATGTGTTACAGCTGCATTCTCTCTCCTGACCACCAGGGAGCAACTCCTCTGGTTGTATAGAAGTCTATGCTTCATGTGTTAAAGCTGCATTCTCTCTCCTGACCACCAGGGCGCGACTCCTCTGGTTGTATAGAAGTCTATGCTTCATGTGTTACAGCTGCATTCTTTCTCCTGACCACCAGGGGGCAACTCCTCTGGTTGTATAGAAGTCTATGCTTCATGTGTTAAAGCTGCATTCTCTCTCCTGACCACCAGAGCACGACTCCTCTGGTTGTATAGAAGTCTATGCTTCATGTGTTAAAGCTGCATTCTCTCTCCTGACCACCAGGGCGCGACTCCTCTGGTTGTATAGAAGTCTATGCTTCATGTGTTACAGCTGCATTCTCTCTCCTGACCACCAGGGGGCAACTCCTCTGGTTGTATAGAAGTCTATGCTTCATGTGTTAAAGCTGCATTCTCTCTCCTGGCCACCAGGGCGCGACTCCTCTGGTTGTATAGAAGTCTATGCTTCATGTGTTACAGCTGCATTCTCTCTCCTGACCACCAGGGGGCAACTCCTCTGGTTGTATAGAAGTCTATGCTTTATGTGTTACAGCTGCATTCTCTCTCCTGACCACCAGGGGGCAACTCCTCTGGTTGTATAGAAGTCTATGCTTCATGTGTTAAAGCTGCATTCTCTCTCCTGGCCACCAGGGCGCGACTCCTCTGGTTGTATAGAAGTCTATGCTTCATGTGTTACAGCTGCATTCTCTCACCTGGCCACCAGGGCGCGACTCCTCTGGTTGTATAGAAGTCTATGCTTCATGTGTTACAGCTGCATTCTCTCTCCTGACCACCAGGGGGCAACTCCTCTGGTTATATAGAAGTCTATGCTTCATGTGTTACAGCTGCATTCTCTCTCCTGACCACCAGGGGGCAACTCCTCTGGTTGTATAGAAGTCTATGCTTCATGTGTTAAAGCTGCATTCTCTCTCCTGGCCACCAGGGCGCGACTCCTCTGGTTGTATAGAAGTCTATGCTTCATGTGTTACAGCTGCATTCTCTCACCTGGCCACCAGGGCGCGACTCCTCTGGTTGTATAGAAGTCTATGCTTCATGTGTTACAGCTGCATTCTCTCTCCTGACCACCAGGGGGCAACTCCTCTGGTTATATAGAAGTCTATGCTTCATGTGTTACAGCTGCATTCTCTCTCCTGACCACCAGGGGGCAACTCCTCTGGTTGTATAGAAGTCTATGCTTCATGTGTTACAGCTGCATTCTCTCTCCTGACCACCAGGGGGCGACTCCTCTGGTTGTATAGAAGTCTATGCTTCATGTGTTAAAGCTGCATTCTCTCTCCTGACCACCAGGGGGCAACTCCTCTGGTTGTATAGAAGTCTATGCTTCATGTGTTACAGCTGCGTTCTCTCTCCTGACCACCAGGGGGCGAATCCTCTGATGGATAATCCAGTGGCATCACAATAATGAGATGTTGTGAACAAGGTGTGAGCTGCTGGTCATCTTGCTGCTCTGACATCACGTGATCCGAAGGAATTTACACTGGAATGAAGGCTGGATGTTTCGCGTCTGACGAGGATATTCCGACCATAGAGAGCAGATTCACTTCTGAGCCGTAGTGGAAAGAATCAGTAAATAAAGTTGTGAGAAGCACATTAGAAGCTGACATAACACACTGGATGAGGTGATTCTCCTCTTGCCTTATTAGCAGGTATTTGGTACAGTAGAGCTGACATGTGCTGAGCTGTGGAAAAAAGGGAAGGAATCCTCTTGCTCAATACTTTTCAGACGCCTATCATCGCCGTCCCGACGAATGTTGGAACAAAATGTGTTCACTTTTCTTTTTCTTCTTTTGTATGCGTGCAAGACCGGCCCGGTAATATCCACCGGGTCCCGCCGGGGTCACTTCTTGAAATACGGCGTTCGAATGTCGGAACTGTTATTTTTTTCAGTGGATACAAAGAAGCCTAATGAATCTGGCAAAGATGTGATTTGTGGAATATTCCATTCAATCCAACCCCTCCATTGGGAATGTATGACACGTGCATTAGTCATGCAGTGTGTTTTATTTTTCCTGGCAGAGAGGCTCACCGCAGCATTATCTCTCTCTCTCTCTCTCAAACTGCTGTATCCAGTTTGTCTGAATCCCCTCCGGCCTGCGCTCTCCAGCAGATAAGCCCTGAATGTAAACAAGTCATGGACGCATCTGCAAACACATTTCTTTGGCTCCACTGTAAAAGTTTACGAGGAACAGAGTCGGAGCCCGGCGTTACGCAACGGGGTCGTAATGGAGGCGATGCATGCAGGAAGAAGGGGCGGATGAATGATGAGTTCAGGCACCCAGTAATTCATACGCATCCACCTGTATTTTCCACGACAGATGAACCTCTGTATCAGCCTCTGTAATTAAGGGTTCGCTCGCAGCTGTTATCTGGAGATTTCTTCCATCAACAATACGGAACAAGGAAAAAAGACAGCAAGGAATTGTTTTTCTTCATATTAATACCAAATATTCTGTTCTCTTTTAATTTTAAGCAAATTGGCTCCATCTTTGAAAACAGAGAAGTTTCTTTGATGGGTCGACCAGAGGCCAAGATCAACAAAGACTCTGGCTCTGTGAGATGGAACAGATCAGCTTCAGTGTCATGCAGAGATTTAAGTCCTCTTTCCAGGAATATTATAATAAAAACAGAGTTGGTAACGAAAACCACACTCGGACATGTTAATCATGCCTGTTTAACAAAAGATGCCTATCCGGTAAATTGTGAGATAAATGTTGCCTTAAAACATACTTTTTATGCACCAGTGTTTTAAATAGTCCAATTATGGATAAGATGCATGTCTAAGGTATAAGATGGATGTCTAAGGTATAGGATGGATGTCTAAGGTATAAGATGCATGTCTAAGGTATAAGATGCATGTCTAAGGTATAAGATGGATGTCTAAGGTATAGGATGGATGTCTAAGGTATAAGATGCATGTCTAAGGTATAAGATGGATGTCTAAGGTATAGGATGGATGTCTAAGGTATAAGATGCATGTCTAAGGTATAAGATGCATGTCTAAGGTATAAGATGCATGTCTGAGGTATAAGATGCATGTCTAAGGTATAAGATGCATGTCTGAGGTATAAGATGCATGTCTGAGGTATAAGATGCATTCCTAAGGTATAAGATGCATGTCTAAGGTATAAGATGCATGTCTGAGGTATAAGATGCATTCCTAAGGTATAAGATGCATGTCTAAGGTATAATATGCATGTCTAAGGTATAAGATGCATGTCTAAGGTATAAGATGCATGTCTAAGGTATAGGATGCAAGGCTACGGTATAAGATGATTGTCAAAGGTATAAGATGCATGTCTAAGGTATAAGATGATTGTCAAAGGTATAGGATGCATGTCTAAGGTATAAGATGCATGTCTAAGGTATAAGATGCATGTCTAAGGTATAGGATGCATGTCTAAGCTATGAGATGGATGTCTGAGGTATAAGATGCATGTCTGAGGTATAAGATGGATGTCTAAGGTATAAGATGCATGTCTAAGGTATAAGATGCATTCCTAAGGTATAATATGCATTGCTAAGGTATAAGATGCATGTCTAAGGTATAGGATGCATGTCTAAGGTATAAGATGAATGTTTAAGGTATAAGATGCATGTCTGAGGTATAAGATGGATGTCTAAGGTATAGGATGGATGTCTAAGGTATAAGATGCATGTCTAAGGTATAAGATGCATGTCTAAGGTATAAGATGCATGTCTGAGGTATAAGATGCATGTCTAAGGTATAAGATGCATGTCTAAGGTATAAGATGCATGTCTAAGGTATAAGATGCATGTCTGAGGTATAAGATGCATGTCTAAGGTATAAGATGGATGTCTAAGGTATAAGATGCATGTCTGAGGTATAAGATGCATGTCTAAGGTATAAGATGCATGTCTAAGGTATAAGATGCATGTCTAAGGTATAAGATGCATGTCTGAGGTATAAGATGCATGTCTGAGGTATAAGATGCATTCCTAAGGTATAAGATTCATGTCTAAGGTATAAGATGCATTCCTAAGGTATAAGATGCATGTCTACGGTATAATATGCATGTCTACGGTATAAGATGCATGTCTAAGGTATAAGATGCATGTCTAAGGTATAAGATGCATGTCTAAGGTATAGGATGCAAGGCTACGGTATAAGATGATTGTCAAAGGTATAGGATGCATGTCTAAGGTATAAGATGCATGTCTAAGGTATAAGATGATTGTCAAAGGTATAGGATGCATGTCTAAGGTATAAGATGCATGTCTAAGGTATAAGATGCATGTCTAAGGTATAGGATGCATGTCTAAGGTATAAGATGCATGTCTAAGCTATGAGATGGATGTCTGAGGTATAAGATGATTGTCAAAGGTATAGGATGCATGTCTAAGGTATAAGATGCATGTCTAAGGTATAAGATGCATGTCTAAGGTATAGGATGCATGTCTAAGCTATGAGATGGATGTCTAAGGTATAAGATGCATGTCTGAGGTATAAGACATCTAACATCTGATTATGTAACATCTCTTTAGATTTATAAAATATTGAGTCCTTGACAGCCTTTTCTGTTTTGAACACATTCCATATGAAACCCTGAGTGATGCCATCTCTGTTGACGGAGACCATAACTGTGGAGGGTTTTCTTTCTTCTTGCTGTAAAGGAAAGAGAAACACAGCCGTTAGCTCTGGCAGCAGAGCGGCAGCCAATCAGACGAAGAACTCAAATTTCATCAACAAAGAAAGCAGATGAAGAAGAAACAGATGGACGGCTCTGGGTCGCTCACGGGTTAAAGCACAGGACGAGGTGGACACACATTTATTTTATAATAATAATTTAATGATAACAACAGATCGGAGCCTGGCTGAGTGTCTTCTGTGCGTCTCTGAAACACCGGTGAATGTCTCCATTAGTGGACGGTCAACCCTAAATCTAAATATCTATTCCATATAAATACACCATGATGTTCATTTAGTAAATTATGGTAATTTAGAGTCAAACAGACCATAAAGCAGGTGATGCTTTAGGTCGGGGCTACAAGGTGATTGACAGGTCGACACCAGAGACGTATATGGCGTCACTCCTCCTCAGTCCATATTTGGTCACTTCCTGTTCACGTTGGGAAAAAAAACAAGACGGCGACGGCAAAATTGGTGGACTATGGGCTCATTTCACCAGATATAGATATATATATTTAATATACATATATTTTCTGCAACACAAAACAGAGAAGCCTGTGACAGGTCAACACTTTAACCGTTTACATTCTTTTATGTGACCCTTTAAATATTCTTTGAACTCTATGTATGTTTTTACTTTTAAAACCAGCAAGGTAAATATTATATAGTTTGTTAGAAAAAACATTCAATATTACATAAAATGGAGAATAAAAGCTTCTGTGGAGTTGAAGCTGTGTTGCATATTAAAGTTTGTGTCTCTCATCAACTTCAAGTAAAAAAATAACAACTTGAGACAAGTTTCTTTTTTTTTTTACTTATTCCGACATTTTATTTACATTTTTAAACTTTTACAAAAACAACTCTTTATTTATTTATTTTTTTAATAACAGGACTGCAAAGCCAGAACACTAGCAAAGATTCAGAAAACAACCACGACCTCTAAAATACAGAGCGGCCTCGTCGCTTCAAACACGATCCAGTTAAAACACTCAACAGCACAAACGGCTCTCCAGAAACAATGTGCAGATTAATATCTGGGATGTTTAAATACAGTATCAAAGACACAAAGTACAACATCTGTCTGGAAGCAGGTCGTCATCAAGTAGCCTGCAGTATAGACAATATGCAACATAGTATGCGTGTATATACCGTATATTTATATACACACACACACACACACAGCAGACTACCAGAGGCCCCCTTCACTCCCACACCAAGCGGTTTATTCACATTTAACAAGAATATCCAAAGATGCCATGAAACAGCAACCATAATACAAAAAGTCACCAAAAATATAGATATGCCATTATGAAGAGCTACCATGTGTTTATCTGGTATTTTCCTTTACTTTTAAATAAACCAGAAGGAGGACTGGAAAACATATACAACATCAAAGTGTACATTGAAAAGGCATGTCCTGTATAATAATAGATATTTGAAAAAAAAAAAAAAACATTGCACGTTTAAAAGTAAAAATAAAATAAAAAAGTGATAAACGCAGAGAAAAAGAAGAGGGCATGCTGAACGACAGATCAGAGCTACGATTGGATGAGGAACCATCGACAAATAAGGCCGTGACGGAAGGCGACGCCCACTGGAGCCACACCCACCAGAGCCACGCGCTCCTCACTTCACAGGAAACGCACGACGAGAACCGGGCGTTTGATATCCGCGCTTTGTTCCTTTGCTTCAGATCAAACGGGTCCTCGCCGCTCTGCTTCACCTTCAAATCACATTAACACTAAATGATACATTCTTTTTTTAAATATATATATATATATATATATATATATATATATATATATATATATATATATATATATATATATATGTTATATATATATATATAACGACACCTGTCCATTTATTGCACAACCATCGGTTCACAAAAATATTTTGGGCACTTTTGCGTTTTTCAAAAAACAAACAGCAGCATTTCATTATAAAACTCGTTGGCAGACGGACATCGAACACACGGCATGACGAAGAGCAACGACCTCGAGATGGAGAGAGAAAACTCTTCCTCTTCTTTAGCGGTGACATTGTGCAGAGAGAGTTTAGGTCCGGGTGCTAAGGCGAGCTCGGATGCACAGCACGTTCAGTGTTTCTTTAGGACCCAGCGGACGCCTCGCTAACGGCTCGGACCGCCATGATTATCTCTCTTATTATGTGCAATTACTGATTGCCATGGCAACTCCCCAACGAGAGAACATTTGGTCCTGTAGAAAAAAAAAAAAACGCGTGATTAGTAGCCGGATTTTAAAAAAAAAAGGGACAAAATGGCACGATTTTAGACGCAGGGCGACTCTTATTAAGACAAAAATAATAATTTATGTTGATGCCCTCGTCACGAAGATATTCATCTTTACATGTACAATCAACCCGGTGTGTGTGAGGTCTTACATCGCTGGGGGGTAAACAATAAACAACAACAAACACGCCCAGTCAGTCAGTAGCATTACACTCGTGGCTCAGGCACAACAACACGCGCAGGAGGCGGGGCTTAACCCAAAAATAAAGAACCCAAACTGTGCTCAATCAGTTTACGGTGAAGGGACAAGATATATATATATATATATATATATATACTCATCATTTATAATGACTGGACTCACAGTATTTTGCATTCACTCGTTAGCTTGCTAGCTCGTTAGCTAGTTAGCGTGTTAGCTTCTGCTGCTCAAAGCAGCGTAATCACATGACCACGTGTAAACTGGCCATCACAGATAGCAATCATAATCCGTTTGCATCACTTCCTGCATCACTGTCTGCAGACATTATAATAATAATAATAATAAAAATGTAATCGTTTGAAAATGTATTTTTTTCTCCCCTTGTGATGACTTGTAAATAGAATATGATAAAAACAGAATACTGCTGGTTGACCACACATGTAACTTTTGACACATTTGATTTGCTACATTGTTTTAGGCGCCCGGTCGGGAATAAAACTGCAGTTTGAATTTCTACATTTTAGTCTTTTTGTGTTTCGCTTCGTTGGATTTTGGAAACCAGAATCTGCGTCGAGGATGATTTGAGGTTCGGAGAAGAGAAGGAAAAGGCGGGAAACCGACATTCTGCACAAACAATCTTTTTTAGGGAACTCTGTCAATATAATTTCAAGTTTTTAAAACATTTAAAAATGAAATGTACTGCCTTCATATCGATGCAAAATAAAAAGATGCACATACACACACCGCCATATGTTCACGACACCGACAGCATTCAGTACAACGAGCGTACGAGCAGGAAGTCAAGCGGCAGCACGTTAAACACCAGGAGGTCCTCTTCCTCTTCCTCTTCCTCTTCAGAGAGCTCAGTTTGAAGACTTGTTCGCCTCCTCGTCGCTTTGATTTAAAAAAAAAAAAAGGAAAACGGGAACTCTCAGGCACTTTCCATAAAACTAAGTGGGGCAAAGGCTTCTAGATTGGACTCCTCGAAGGAGCTGAAGACAGAATCGACCTCCGCTAGTGCTGCATTCAGGGGACGTGGGAAGAACAAATTAAATATAAAACACTCGGGAAAGCACTTCAAAAAAGACTTGTTTACTTTTGCTGGATTTGGTTTTAGAAACATGAACGCAATTAAGTGCATCTGTGTTGGTGTGTGTGTGTGTGTGTGTGTGTGTGTGTGTGTGTGTGTGTGTGTGTGTGTGTGAGAGGGGGGAACAAAACAAAAACCCCATCAAGCTTCAATCGACGAGCTCTTCCCAACGTGTTCAGTCGTCTCTTCAGACGGACATCTTCAGTGACCCGCCTCCTAAAGGTCCCGCCTCCCAAAGGTCCCACCTCCTAAACAGGCGGCTCCAATCACTCGATGGTGATGGAAGCCAGCTCCCGGGCACGCTGCTCCTCCTCAAACGCCTCCGGGGAGCCGCCTCCCACGCCGTCGGCCATCTTGGTATCCTCCGTACCGGCGGCGGCCGTCTGGTCGGCGTCCATCTTCAGGGAGGCCAGAGGGTCCAGGGGGTCCAGGGGGTCGGGCGAGAGGAAGCCGTGGGGGGAGGTCTCGCAGTTCTGTGTGGAGGAGGAGACCTGGGAGATGACGGGCATCTGGATGGAGCAGGAGGACGAGGCGGCGGCGGAGGAGGAGGTGCTGCCCGGGTACCCGGGGTGGTGGTCCTCCAGCTCGTACTGGACCCCCAGCGCCGCCTCCTCCTCCTGCACCTGGCTCAGGTAGTCGGGCACGAGGAAATCACTGCGGAGACGGAGAGAAGCGGAGCAGGTCAGCGTCCTTCACCACTCCATTGAAACACACATGTTATAACTCCGCCCACTAAAGAGTCAAGACACACAACGCTGCATCTTCAGTATTTAACACGAAGAGCAACTTTACTAAATACACATGAAACACGAGGCTCCGGGTGGTGTTCAGGGAAAACTGGTTTTCATAACCGGTTCTAACTGAATTTATTTATTTCATATTTATCATACGTTTTTATATCTTAATTGTTCTTTTAAGCACCATCAACTTGTTTTGTTCAGTTTTTATCTCCATTTTTATTTTTTATTGATTGGTTTCTCTTGTGAAGCACTTTGAGCGCCATTGTATGTTATTATATAAATTATTATTATTATTATTATTATAATGTTCAGGGTTCATACACATTTTGACCAATGGAGTTCCAGGACGTTGAGAGCTCAGAGACCGCTGATTCAAAACAATACACAGTGAGCATATTCATATTACTCTTCACGTGACGAGCTAAGGGTCTAACTTTCCACAGTTACGATCTCAAAGACGTTCTACTATAAACGTTTTAAAAGGTCCCCCTGACCTGTGAGGGCTCGAGTTGATTAAGAAGTGGAAAAGTCTGGGAATAAGAAAGAGTTTGTTCTGACGTTCCCGAGGCTCGTGTGTGCCGAGCTGCTGATGAGGACAAACAACACACTTCATTTGGAAAATCCATTCAGACAGAAACAAAAGTCTTTAGGTGCGTGTTTGAATACAAAAATAAACATTGTTGCATCCAGAAAACGCTTCATTAAGTCAGCGTTCTCCTCTTTGCAATGTTAAAGGAACAGTTCCACATTTTGGGAAATGAGCCTTTTGGCGTTCTTCTCAAGAGTCAGATGAGAAGATTGATACCCTTCATGTCATGAAGCAACAGTGAGCAGCTCGTTAGCTTAGTGAGCGGCCCGTTAGCTTAGTGAGCGGCCCGTTAGCTTAGTGAGCGGCTCGTTAGCTTAGTGAGCGGCTCGTTAGCTTAGTGAGCAGCCGTTAGCTTAGTGAGCGGCTCGTTAGCTTAGTGAGCGGCCCGTTAGCTTAGTGAGCGGCTCGTTAGCTTAGTGAGCGGCCCGTTAGCTTAGTGAGCGGCCCGTTAGCTTAGTGAGCGGCTCGTTAGCTTAGTGAGCGGCCTGTTAGCTTAGTGAGCAAGCGGCCCGTTAGCTTAGTGAGCGGCCAGTTAGCTTAGTGAGCGGCCTGTTAGCTTAGTGAGCTGCTCGTTAGCTTAGTAAGCACCCTGTTAGCTTAGTGAGGGGCCCGTTAGCTTAGTGAGCAACCAGTTAGCTTAGCATAAAGACTGGAAGCAGCTAACAAGATACTGCGGCCAGCTGCTTTAAAGCTCAGCGACCACCTCGTACATCTCGTTATAGCTGAAGTGTAAGAGGTCGATCAGCAGTCAGTCTTTTTTCGTAGATTTTGAGATACATTTTTGGAGTTAACAATTTTGTGCAGGACGACCGGAGCTTTACGATCTTGTCCTACGGACTATTTTACCTGCTGAACATTTTTACGTACGGATTAAACAAACAAGATACAATTTATGGATCTGTGAGCTTTAAAAGGAGCTCGGAGGCCAACTTTGCACCAGGCTAGCTGTTTCTAGACTTAATGCTAACCTAAGCGGCTAACTGCTACCGCTACTTATTTCCATAATCTGTCTTCTAATCAAACTCTTGGGACAAAAATGTTGATACATTTTACATACAGGTACATTTGACAGGGTTCATACACATTATTACTAATGGACTTCCATTACTTTTCCAGGACTTTAAACCAAATTTCCATGACTCTTCCATGAATTTTCCATGACTTTAAACCAAATTTCCATGACTTTTCCAAGACTTTTCCATGACTTTAAACCGACTTTTCCAGGACTTTAAACCAATCTTCCATGACTTTTCCATGACTTTAAACCAAATTTCCAGGACTTTTCCAGGACTTTAAACCAAATTCCCATGACCAAACATTTAGTGAAATCTGGGTGTGTCCATGAAAAAGTGATAAAATGTAGTATTTAAACTAACAATGAGGATTCCAAAGCATACAGTATTCCTTAAAGGACACAAATGAATGAGAGACAATAGTTTGATTAAAAGAATAAACATTTATAGATATACTCAGCGTATGCCTGCTTATATTTTGAGTCTTTTTAAAAGCATATTCATTATTTCAAACTCAGCGTAAATGAACGACATGAACACATGAATATAACACATTTACATGACTTTTACTAAACTTTGGGGATTTTAGCTTTTTAAAGGACTTTTCTAGGCCTGGAAATAACCGTTTTAAAATTCCATGACTTTTCCAGGTTTTCCATGAGCGTATGAACGCTGCTCTTGATCTGAGCTTTCAAACCAACTGTAATCTTCTCAGAAATCCGACACAAACCAAAGTCAGAAAAGATGTAAAAAAAGAAAGAAAAGAAAACGGGTTATGACCCACAAGGTATTAGAAACCGAAGTGTTTTCTGACCCCGGTGAGATCTGAGTAAATGAAGGGGAGGGGGGGGAGGGGGTAGGGGGTCAGCGCCCTCGGACTCCTCACCTGCTCTGGAAGTAGTTTGCTAGCTCGGAGGCCTCGTGGTTCAGACTCCTCAGGTGAACAATTAAATTGCCAGAGTTGGTGAACATGGCCCCGCACGTTTTGCACTCGTAAATCCGCGGCTTGCGGATTATGTGTCGGGAGACCCTCATGTGGTGCTTATATTCCCCGAAGGACGTGAATGTGGCGCTACAAATCTGGCACCGGAAACAGCGTTTACCTTCGTGCTTCAGCCGATGCATCTTTAGGGAGTAGGCCCGTGTGAACTTTTTCCCACAGCGGTCACACTGGAAAGGCTTAATGCCTGGCGGGGAGAGAGAACAACACAATCACACTGAGGATGAGGACGCTGGGCCCAGAGAGGAGAGACGGAAGCTACGCTAACCCGGCTAGGACCGGAGGCTCTACTACCCAGCATGCTCTTGGCGGACAAGAAATGGGGTTATAAAGGCTACATTAGCCACCACTAGCATAACACACCCGAATCTCCAATCTGACGGCTGTCAAGTTGCATTGTGGGTAATGTAGGCGTTCGGATAAAGGACAAAAATAGAAATCGTAACATAGAATTTTAAACTTTATCAGATCTTTGATTATATATTTAAAGTTCTCTCCCACATGTGACTTACCGGAGTGTATGAGCATGTGCTGCTTCAGGTTTTGAATGCGCGTGAATCGGACTCCGCAGGTCGGACACTGGAAGGGCCGGTCGGGGCCGTTGGTGCCGGGTCTGGCTGAGGGGCTGATGTAGAGGTGGTACGGGTACTGGATGCCTTCTAGCCTGAAACACACAGGAAGCAACAGACGGCCATTCAGACTTCTATACAACCAGAGGAGTCGCCCCCTGGTGGACAGTAGAGAGAATGCAGCTTTAACACATGAAGCATAGACTTCTATACAACCAGAGGAGTCACCCCCTGGTGGTCAGGAGAGAGAATGCAGCTTTAATACATGAAGCATAGACTTCTATACAACCAGAGGAGTCACCCCCTGGTGGTCAGGAGAGAGAATGCAGGTTTAACACATGAAGCATAGACTTCTATACAACCAGAGGAGTCGCCCCCTGGTGGTCAGGAGAGAGAATGCAGCTTTAATACATGAAGCATAGACTTCTATACAACCAGAGGAGTCACCCCCTGGTGGTCAGGAGAGAGAATGCAGCTTTAACACATGAAGCATAGACTTCTATACAACCAGAGGAGTCGCCCCCTGGTGGTCAGGAGAGATAATGCAGCTTAACCACATGAAGCATAGACTTCTATACAACCAGAGGAGTCGCCCCCTGGTGGTCAGGAGAGAGAATGCAGCTTTAACACATGAAGCATAGACTTCTATACAACCAGAGGAGTCGCCCCTGGTGGTCAGGAGAGAGAATGCAGCTTTAATACATGAAGCATAGACTTCTATACAACCAGAGGAGTCACCCCCTGGTGGTCAGGAGAGAGAATGCAGGTTTAACACATGAAGCATAGACTTCTATACAACCAGAGGAGTCGCCCCCTGGTGGTCAGGAGAGAGAATGCAGCTTTAATACATGAAGCATAGACTTCTATACAACCAGAGGAGTCACCCCCTGGTGGTCAGGAGAGAGAATGCAGCTTTAACACATGAAGCATAGACTTCTATACAACCAGAGGAGTCGCCCCCTGGTGGTCAGGAGAGATAATGCAGCTTTAACACATGAAGCATAGACTTCTATACAACCAGAGGAGTCGCCCCCTGGTGGTCAGGAGAGATAATGCAGCTTAACCACATGAAGCATAGACTTCTATACAACCAGAGGAGTCGCCCCCTGGTGGTCAGGAGAGAGAATGCAGCTTTAACACATGAAGCATAGACTTCTATACAACCAGAGGAGTCGCCCCTGGTGGTCAGGAGAGAGAATGCAGCTTTAATACATGAAGCATAGACTTCTATACAACCAGAGGAGTCACCCCCTGGTGGTCAGGAGAGAGAATGCAGGTTTAACACATGAAGCATAGACTTCTATACAACCAGAGGAGTCGCCCCCTGGTGGTCAGGAGAGAGAATGCAGCTTTAATACATGAAGCATAGACTTCTATACAACCAGAGGAGTCACCCCCTGGTGGTCAGGAGAGAGAATGCAGCTTTAACACATGAAGCATAGACTTCTATACAACCAGAGGAGTCGCCCCCTGGTGGTCAGGAGAGATAATGCAGCTTTAACACATGAAGCATAGACTTCTATACAACCAGAGGAGTCGACCCCTGGTGGTCAGGAGAGAGAATGCAGCTTTAACACATGAAGCATAGACTTCTATACAACCAGAGGAGTCACCCCCTGGTGGTCAGGAGAGAGAATGCAGCTTTAACA
The DNA here is from genome assembly GCA_023566465.1 of Cottus gobio. Taxonomy (NCBI): domain Eukaryota; kingdom Metazoa; phylum Chordata; class Actinopteri; order Perciformes; family Cottidae; genus Cottus; species Cottus gobio. The sequence goes on along the minus strand of CM042220.1, from coordinate 27,378,914 downwards.
CATGAAGCATAGACTTCTATACAACCAGAGGAGTCGACCCCTGGTGGTCAGGAGGGAGAATGCAGCTTTAACACATGAAGCATAGACTTCTATACAACCAGAGGAGTCGCCCACCTGGTGGACATTGGAGAGAGAATGCAGCTTTAAAACGTGACGCTTTAGCTTTACTCGGCAGAAGTTTATGTAGCATCTTAAATCCTTAATGTTTGTGTAAATTTCAATTTATTTTTATTTAACACCCATGTGCCATCCTCTTTGTTTACCTTTTTTCTCCCCACTGATAACCCCTTGTTTGACGTCACATTGCTCTGAATTGTGGGTAATTCCCTTGGGGAAAGTCTGCAGAACTGCAGAGTTGCGTAAAAGGTTCGTAATGTTTGCGAGACTCAAACATTCAGCAGGACGAGGAAAAACAAAAACAAACTACTTTGACAATAAAATTACTCAGATTCAATCTGCGTGACTCCTTGTATTTAAAAACGATCCTTAAAATTAAATAATATGCACAGTATGGAGGTTCATGATCTACATTTGTGCTGTTTTTTTATTTTAATATTAACTTCTCTCTTTTTTTTTTTTTATTGTTTGTCTGATTTCCTGTATGGTTAACTGTCGTGTTTATATGTATATATGTAAAATGAATATAAAATATATAAAATTCTTCTTGAGGGTGACATTCGGCATGTAACCTGAATAAACTGAAAATAAAACTGTGAGTTTACAACTTGGGACCCCTGAAGAGTTACATGCATCATATGTATTAGTATTAAATTGTTATAGCTAGTTTAATATATAGAATAATGATTTATGTCAGTGTTGTTTTCTGTCAACAGTCTGACACACAGCTGCTCTTTATGCATTATTATTTGTTGGTTGAAAGATAAACAGGATCCACCTGATGGACTGTATTAAAGAGTGAGAACATCTGTTGTCAGTGACATCAGCGATGTGCGTCACATGGTGTGATTCATCGCTCGTGTTGATCATGAGCTCATGATCTAGTGGGCGTGGCTCAGACGCCCGCTGCGTCTTCATCGCCCGTTGAGTCTTCATCACTCGCTGCAAGTCCTGACAAACCCGCATACCTCTCGTCATCCTCGCCGTGGCCTCCGGCGTTGGCGGCGCTCTGCATCGACGGCAGGCCCTCCGACACGCCCTCGTCCATGGAGCCTGAGGAGAGAAAGCTCAGGTTGACTGCCGCACAACGTCCAGAGCACCGCAGGTCTTTATCGGACAGAAAAGGTTTTCACACAGCGAGAACAAACAGCTCTTTTGGGAGCTTTCTGCATTTATTATGAAAGAGACAATATTTATAATAAGTGTTCACATGTGTCATGAAAATACATATATTTATAAATAAAATATTTTTTGTAAAAGAAATGATTAAAGAAATTCAACTTGTGTTTTTTCCTTTTTAATGATTTGTCACATTATCCGTGTTCTAGTTCTCTACTTCTAGTCATGATGCTTTTATTTACAGAAAGGAGCAGGACTTTTATTTTGAAGGAAAAATCAAGACCACACAGAGACACATGTGACTGCTTCAGGGTTCAGAGGGTTCACGATCTTTTACCCAATATATCCATGAAACTCAGAAGACACGTGCAGTTTACAATAAAAGTGGAGGATGAACTTTTTATTAAATAGTCATTTAATAAATGGTGCTCTGGAACACAAATAAATGAGCTCATTAGCGTTCAATATAAATGTGTCGGCTGAAACATTATGGAAGATATTTGTTTTGAAAGACGGCTGTTTTCTTCTTCTATGGCACTTTTGGCTGCGTCGGTTACAAATAATGTGACAGCTTGCCAGAAAATAGTGTTACCCATGAAAGAAATAAAGAAAGAAAGCATGAATGAATGTAGTTCTCCACAAACATTGCTTGCCGAGCTACGCCCGACCGTCTCCGTGGTGGGTTCTAACCCTGCGGCGGTAGAGGCGCCTCACCTATGGAGGAGGACTGGGGGCTGATGAGCAGCTCCTCCTGGACCTGCTCGCTGCCCGGCACCGTCTGCTGGTCGCTCAGCGAGCTCTGGGAGGCGCTGACGGGCTGCGAGGACGCCTCCTGCGCCTCCTCGTCGCTGAGGCGCTCCACCTTCACCCTCACGTCCTCCTCCTCGGCCGGCACCGGCGGCGACGACGCCGCCTTGGAGCTCTCGCACGTCAGGAAGTCGCTGAGCCGCCGGCCCGCCGCAGCCGGCGCCGCCTCCGAGGTCCCGCCGCCGCCCGGCTCCAGGCAGCGCGGGCTCTCCGGGAGCTTCGACTTGTCTGAGTGGAACCGCCGGTCGATGCCGAAGGGGAACGTCCACGGGAAGGCCAGCGAGGACTCCACGGGCTGGGCAGTGCCGTCCGAGAAGGAGGGGGAGGGGTTGGGGATCTGGGGGGAGGTGGTGGCCGTCTGCGCGGAGCATTTGAGCGGACTCTCCGGCGACGCCATCGTCACAAAGCTTTTGCGTTTCCGCCGCGACTCCCGGCAGACGGGCACGTTCCTCTCCATCACGCTGCAGTCGGAGGACACGGGCGACACGCTGCCGTCCAGCGGCGTGAGGCCGCAGTGCGACGAGGCACTCTCTGGCGCCGATTCGTGCGGCTTGTTCGCCGCCATGCCGTTGTTGCTGCCGCCCGGGCCCCACAGGATGCTGGACTTCATGAACTCCGAACACGTGCTGGCCACGGCGAACATCTGCATGTAGCTGGCGGCCGCCAGGACGTCGATGATGTTCTCCGTGCTGATGGAGAGCGTGGACGTGTAGGCGTACTCCAACAGCGGCGCGAAGCCGCTCACGGTCACATGGTGAAGGTCCAGCACGAACTTGTCCTCCTCGGGCCGGCCCACCAGCTTGGAGCGGAAGAACTCGCTGCAGCAGGCCAGGACCACTTTGTGGGCCAGGAAGAGCTTGTCCTGGACCCGGATGGTGACGTCGCAGAGGTGACCCTGGTTGCGTAGCGCGTTGAGCTTGTCCAGCATCTCCTGGCTGTGGGAGGTCGAGCAGTGGGTGAAGGTTTTGACTCCCATGTTGGAGTCAGTTCAGGGCCGAGGACAGGAAATGGGTCCTGGAGAGAGGAGATAAAAACACACTTCAGTTTGCGTCAGCTGGAGAGACAAACGTCCATTTCTTTTTGTTAGGGTCAGTTCTGGGTCGAGCATCGGCTGTATAGAAGTGGACGTAGTCGGCCTGACGTCTCTCAGCGGTTTTGAAGCCTCGAGTTCGGTGATTTGGCCGACGCCATCTTGGCTTTTGATACATCAAAAAAGAAGTAGTCATTTATATAGACTTCTATACAACCAGAGGAGTCACCCCCTGGTGGTCAGGAGAGAGAATGCAGCTTTAACACATCGACTTCTATACAACCAGAGGAGTCGCCCCCTGGTGGTCAGGAGAGAGAATGCAGCTTTAACACATGAAGCATGGACTTCTATACAACCAGAGGAGTCGCCCCCTGATGGTCAGGAGAGATAATGCAGCTTTAACACATGAAGAATAGACTTCTATACAACCAGAGGAGTCGCCCCCTGGTGGTCAGGAGAGAATGCAGCTTCAGAACTGGAGGTTGCCGCCTGGTGTCAAGTACTTTACGTCATAATTGTTTGCATATAGCACTAATGTGTTTGAACAATGAACACCTAACTAAAAGAATGAGGAGTGAATCACTCCATTAGGAATCAAAGTACAAAGAGAAAAGGAGATGTCAGACGCATCCCTCTGCTACACACCAGTCACATGGTAAAGACGGGATAAAGAAAACTACAGAGAAGTGAAGTGCATTGTGGGAGGCAGTGGGTGTAGGTAGAGAAAACGCTGAGGAAGGCGAGTTGAGGGGGGGAAGGAGCACGGAGGACGAAATGCCAAGTTATGTAACGACAATCAAAGCAGATGCGCAGCGATGCGAGCCAGAGCACTACAGGATGCTCAGCAGCTGAGACATGTGGACTCTGAGGCATGAGAGTTTCCATCTAACAAAAGCTCAAGACACACACACACACACACACACACACACACACACCATTATCAACGAGACCTCCATTCGGTTCTGCTGGGACCATTATTTAGAACGCACAAACTTGATGCATGCTGATATTGAAAAATAATAATTAAAACATTTGGCAAACATTGCTTTGTTACGCCAAATCTATAATTCATGGCAATATTTTACACATTTTGAAAACCTTGCTGCAAAAACAAATATGTATTGCTTTATTAAAAGTCTAAATCTTGGTCAAAAGCCTAATTAAAGATAAACCTGACAGGATAAGATCTAATTAAATAATCCATCAATCCCAAAGTGGGGAAATTTGCAGGATTACAGCATCAAAGTGGATTGTTCAACAAGAGGAGTCAGTAGAAAACAACAAAAACACAATACATAAAACAGTAAAATATATACATAGCTAAAAATACAATATTTAAATCAGATTTAGTGGTTGGATACACACTATGGTGCATGAGATAGATATAGATACATCACAATAAACAAAACTCATGATGGCGACAGGGGAAAGGGGGCGTGGCCTTCAACCTGGTACTTTTACTATGTTTACGTGACGTAAACAACACGAGCTGTAAACAGGTAACCGGTCCACGTGCACACCGAGAGCAGAACTCAGCGTGTTTCCGAGGGGCCCAACGTGTCCGGGTGAAAAAGATTCTGGACAAACATGTCAACAACAATCAGTTCGGCAAAAAGCTGGTGGGTAAAGTCAGCGAGGATATGAGAAGCACATCCAGTTTGAACCGTCAAAAATAAAATCGCGGGTGGGTAATAAAGGTAATCCTTCATCAGTTCCGTAACGGGAAATTTACAGGATTTACAGCAGCATATTATTGTAAATACGTAAATAAGCAAAAGAATATAACAAAAGACAGTAAATAATCCATCAGCATATCATACAGAAAACAGATAGAGAAAAGTAGTAAAAACATATAATTATTGAATTCCCGCCCCTCTTATTCTGAAGCCGCGTTAGCCACATTTCCGGTTTGAGCGCGGAAACGTTGACGCAGCGGGCTAACAACCGTTAGCTCCGAAGCTAACGAACCGAGAACGTTCCTTTTCCTCTACCGAGACCTGGACGACGAGGTAGCCGAATTAAAGCACACACAGCCGGGGTCACGGTTGCACCCCCACGGGCTGCTCGGAGCGGGCTTTTACCTTCCGGAGGACGAGGCCCGCGGTGTCGACGAGGGGCCTCGGGATGCGAGCAGCTCAGACAGCGGTGCGCTCCCCTCTGCCGCTCCACCCCGATCACTCACATTCCCCGCGCTTCTTCGGGCAGTTCGTCCGCCTGCCAGCCGCCAAAAGACCGAAACTCACGGTCGACTTGCCGCTGGCGTTAAAATTCACATCACAACGGGTTGAAGTGCCAAGTTTCTCTCCCCGAGGCTCTTGTTTTTCATTCCTTTGTGCTTCACCCCTCTCTTCTTCTTCTTCTTCTTCTTCTTCTTCTTCTGCGCTGTATTTGTACCCCCACAATGCACCGCGCACCTCTCACGGTGCCGTACAGTAAGAAACCGGAAGTGTCTCCTTCAGCAGCATGCCTCATCTTTGGCATTGTCAGAATGTCAATAATACCGCAATACAAATATGTTTGCATTATTTTATGAACATGTTATATGTGGATTGTTTAGATATGACAGAACACTGAGAAAGGGAATACATCATACATTTATTTTTGCCAAACTCTATATTCATAAGTGTAAGTTTACAAGTCAAAGACACATTTTAGTTTAAAATGTATATACAAGCTCTCAAAGGCTGTTCTAACAAAAAGGCCATGAGACCAGTAACGGCATTGCTTATGATTTATGTTTGTATTTATGCAGTCACAGTTTGTGCCTTCGTGTCCTCTTTATTATTTTGTTTTTATTCTCTGGGATTGCCGTATTTTGGTATTTTGCCATTTATTATTGACCATTTATGAAATAGTACATGTGTAATTGTTGAATAAAGAATACAAAATAAAATAATGAGTTCCCGCTGTTTTTATTAATTTGCATTAATCTGATCACCACATACACAACTCTGTTTATGGGCTGCAGACGACTTTCTTTTCTTCATATTAACATCTGAAGAATTATTATGCACTTTATATTTGTACTCTTGGTTTGTTGTATTTTACTTTTTCTATTTTAGTTGATTTTTGTACTTTATTTATTCCCCTTACTCTTATCGTGTACTATTATGCAATAACTCAGTATTATTTATTTACACTTAATACGTGATCATTCTTTAACTTTATTTGTTTTTTGTTTCTTGTGTATTCTTTTTATTAATTTGAAGACTTCATCGTTTCCTATTTAAGTCAAACACCACCAGGTCTGATGCCTCCTAGTAGTTTCTAATAAAATGTGATAAAATCTTAATCTTAAAAAAATATATTTTACCTTTAATTGATTATACTCACATCTTGAACTATATCATACAGCCATTGTGTTTATGACACTTCACGCCTGCTTCCTGAGAGATTTGACTCATATTTTAGTTCCTGTTTTAAAATATCTTTTAGTTTCTCCATCTCGACAACAATGGAAAGATATTTCTAACCCTGATAACTTGTCTTTTATGACTCTATTGAATGTTCGTTTCACAAACCAAACCATATGTCATATTCATATATCCAGGCTATGGAAATGTATAACCCATGATGGTTTGGGGGCGACTGTGGCTCAGTGGTTAGCAAGTCAGTCTTTCAACCAGAGGACCGGGGTTCAAACCCCGCCTCAGCCAGTCCATGTCGTTGTGTCCTTGAGCAAGACACTTAACCCCCAGTTGCTCCTCGGGCGCCTCACGAGGCTGCCCACTGCTCCTTAAAGGATGGGTCAAATGCAGAGGATAAATTTCCCCACTGTGGGACTAATAAAGGGGTTTCTTCTTCTTCTTTCAGTTAGTTTTATTCAGACTGGACTTATTCCAAAGTGGGAGGAGTCTACTGATAGGAGCAGCCTGAAGGTCTGGCTCCGCCCGTCTGGCCCACAATGACCTGAAGCCCTGAAGCCCTGAAGCCCTGAAGCCCTGAAGCCCTGAAGCCCTGAAGCCCTGAAGCCCTGAAGCCCTGAAGCCCTGAAGCCCTGAAGCCCTGAAGCCCTGAAGCCCTGAAGCCCTGAAGCCCTGAAGCCCTGAAGCCCTGAAGCCCTGAAGCCCTGAAGCCCTGAAGCCCTGAAGCCCTGAAGCCCTGAAGCCCTGAAGCCCTGAAGCCCTGAAGCCCTGAAGACCTGAAGACCTGAAGCCCTAACGTGTGTTTGTCATTGTGTTCTCGGCAGTGCGGCCTCGAGCGCCCTCACGTGAGGAAGCTGCTCGCTCAAAAGAAGCAGAAAGAGAGGACGTCTTGACATACATGTGTTTATTTGACCATTTTTAAAGGCAAACATCACAAAGACAGCAGCATCTGTCATGTTAATACATGTCCAACGTACAAATATTACAAAAATAAATAGCTTAAAAAGGAAGCTGTAATAATAAAGTAGCATGTCCTTCACTGAAGGGATATCGGCCGACGCTCCTCTTTGGTTCCATAACGGCGTGAATCAAATATACATCAAGTCTGAAAACAACTGTGAGCTCTTTTTTTCTTTTTCTTTTTGCATTAACAAAATAAAAGTCTGGAAAATAATAAAATTAATGTTGTTTTTTTTCATATACACGATAGATAGTATGCGTACCACTTAACTTAGAAACAACCTCCAAATAAACATAATGAAATATAATGCACCTGAAGAACCCTCCAATCAAACTGCAGGGCAGAGGGAGGCACGGCCTCTATGATAATCTGAATAATATCCATAAATTATATTCGTCCAGTTCGGAACAATCTGCTACGACGTATCGGCTACAACTGGATTATTTTCAGTTAAATCCAAATTATTGTCAGATTGTTGTTGATTTTCTGGACTAAATCTAGTTGAAACTGTAGACATGAGGAGCTGTGAACAGGAGCATCATGGTGTGTTCTTACCTCCACAGCAGGCAGCGGCTCCACTGAGGTTGTTACCGTGTCGGGTTCAGGCCCTTTGATGGAGCCCCCTTCAACCCAGAGGTTCTGTGGAACCCTTCTCCTTCTGGAGGAACAGACACACACAGCACCTTCATCCATACATCTATACACATAGCATCACATGTGCATCCTGAGGTAGATTTCCACGGGTTCGAATCTCTGTAGTGGTCACATGTCAAGAAGAGATGAAACAATATTCAGGCCAACCGGCACGCACACCCCTCTGGGGTCATTGAGTCTCTTTGTGGTTGTTTTGTGTCTCTTTGTGGTTGTGTTGTGTCTCTTTGTGGTTTATGGTAGTTTTGTCTCTTTGTGGTTGTTGTGTGTCTCTTTGTGGTTGTTATGTGCATCTTTGAAGTTGTTAGCTGTCTGTTTGTGGTCGTTTTTTGTGTCTTGGCATACACTTTGTGGTTGTTGTGTGTCTCTTTGTGGTTGTTGTGTGTCTCTTTGTGGTTGTTGTGTGTCTCTTTGTGGTTGTTGTGTGTGTCTCTTGGTGTTTGTTGTGTGTCTCTTTGTGGTTGTTTATGGTAGTTGTGTCTCTTTGTGGTTGTTGTGTGTCTCTTTGTGGTTGTTGTGTGTCTCTGTTGTGTGCCCGTTCAGTAATCCATTGCCTTGTGAGTCGGACCGACACCTCGTAGAGTTCCGGTCCTCGAGCTCCTCACAAGCACTCTTGGACACATTCTACGGACGCCGGCGCCGGCATCTTGTTGGCGTCGCAGGTCTCCGGTTCGACAGTCTTCCCGGTGTAGTCGGTGCAGAAGACGCTCCGGCGGCGTTCCCCTTGGCCACAAGTTCGCGAGCAGGCGGACCACGGCCCCATCTGCCACATGGGGCACGGCACGTCCCCGCAGGGCCGGATGTCCGCCGGCCTCAAGTCTCGGTCACACCGGCCGGACGGGAAGCCGGCGCTATCCCGGCACTCCACATCCCTCCTGGACCAGCCGGAGCCACAGCTCTTGGAGCACTCGGACCACTCGCCCAGCGCCCAGTCGGGCACGCCGAACGGCTGGATCATGTGCGGGGACGCCGCCGAGCCCTTCCTCTCCTTGGATTTGTTGAAGGTCACGTCTCTGGGGAGGAAGAAGGTGTATTTGACCTTGGGAGGGTTGGCGTCCCCGGCGGTGGCGAGCAGCTGGATGGTGAGGACCTCCCGCAGCCGGCGGAAGCTCTGGATCCTCTCCAGCGTGGTGGAGGACCCGCTGTACTTCAGCACGGCGCCCAGCACCGGGATGTCCTGCTCCACCGGGGACACGGAGAAGTTGCCGTTGAGGATGTAGCCGCCGGCACCGCTGCCCCTCTTGACGGCCAGGTAGTTCCCGTCGTGCTTGAGTCCCCTGTGGCTCCGCTGCTTGATGTCAATGTTCGTGGCGCCGACGGGGATTGTGACGATGTCGCTGTACCCGTACCTGGGACAGGAAACCAAGGTAACGGTCGCTTTGAAGATATAGTCCAACATCATCATCACATTGACTTCTTCTAGCCGACTGCTGCATTTTACTCAAATTTCATGCTTATGCGTGTTTATACTTTATGATATGCATTCCTAATATTTGATTTAAAAAAATACAGAAATCGTAACAAATCTAATGAACCTTTGTATCGTGACACCAGATTCTCTCACACAGTAATTGGTTAGAAAGTGTCAGGCTAGCTACTATTTATGCTAAGCTACGCTAATCGGTCCATACTTAGCGCACAGATTGGAAAGGCATTTTTTTTATCGTAGACTCGTTTTTTTCCATATCTCTGTAGTTTTTATCATATATTACTATCAATACAGAAATATTCGTCTCATGAGACACATGTTGGCAGTAAAGGACTTTCTGTTTCCTGGAAACCTTCAGGTTGTATTCACAAAGTACACAACATATGAAGTACACATGGTTTTTACAACAAGTGGTGGTTATAAAATAAACTAAGATTTCATCGTCACTAATAATAAACTATAACGTCTCGTTCTCAGCTCAGTGAAGGTTTGTGCAGAGAACTAAAACTAACCGGGTTGAATGGATTTCTCCATCAAACATTCAATAAAGGTACAGAACTTTTCCAATGTCTCTTTTCTGCACAGCGTTCCCATCCAGATAAGCAAGAGGAAGCTTTGTTCCCATGATGCAATCTCACATCAGGTTAGTTTTAAAGAGGCTCAAATATGTGCAGGTCTTTCAGCTCTTGTTCCTCCTTCTGCCACTGCAGTGCAAGAAATGCCAGCATGCCCGTCCACACGTCAGGATGTTTCTTTGTTTCTACTCACGTTGCTTTGTTGTACGAGCCCGTGATCTTCCTGCAGGTGAGCTCACTCCCTCCACACACGCCACACTTGTCCAGCCTCTTGTTGGACCCGATCAGCTGGTCGCAGCCGGCCTTCACACACTGGCCCTGGACGCACAGCGAGGTGGTGTCGGGGCCGCAGGGCGTCCCGTCCGTCACCTGCAGGGACGAACCAGCAGGACCGAGCCGTTAGCACGAGGGCTCAAGGGTTCAGGCAACACAGAGGAAACGCTTCTGAGCCTCCAGGGCTGCAGAGAGAAGCCAGGACCTTAAATTAAGACTGCTGCTGCAGGGTGAGCGAGCAGGAAGCACCAGAGGGATGCAAGAGGGATGAAGTTACTCATCCATCCTGCTCGATACCCAATGAAAACCTGCTGTACGGGTTCAAGCTGTTAATATCTGTTAATCAGATTCATATTCAGCTCAGATCTTGGATATTTGAATAGGATTTAAATAATTTTACTGGTCGGAGAAAATACAAATAAGTTGTTTTGAGGTAATTTGATAATAAAAGAACAAACCTCTATTCTTTTATTAATAATCAGCAAAAACTCTTGCAATATGTGAAAGTGTAAGAGTAGGATTGTGTTTGTGAAGACAAATAGACATCAATACATTTAAGAAGGAATCATTATTAAAACATCATAGCAGCTAACCAACAATAAAACATTTATTAATATCTAACTAAGATAATAACAACATAGCTAGCAACATTAGCTTGCTGTAGCACTCGCTAGCTAGCCTGTATTCTTCGCCATTAGCGTCCGTGGTGATTGTGCAATAAAAGCAACGTAAAATAATTCAAAATAAAGTGTATGCATGAATATGTATGCATCCATGTTTGTGTAGATCAAAATAACTGCTTCAGTCTGTTATGATGTAATGATCCCAGGAAATACATGAGGGCAAAACTGCCCCTAAGAATTTTGCCCCTGATATCACTATGACGGGCAAAAAATGCCCCCATAATTTCCTCGAATAATTATGATGATTTAATGAACATCGTAGTCTATATGACCCGGTCCAGTTGCCATAGCATGTTTTAAATGTTCGCCTTGACTGATGTTGCGTGTGCGTGAAGAACCGGACGTTAAAAAAATGGACGCTTCCTGATCAGAGCTGTGACCGCGCGCGTGAGAGGAGGAACGAGGACCAGCCAGCTGCGTCACCATCTCTGGTTCAAAAGACTAAATCCACTCACAGCCACCATCGAACAACAGAAACCAGACTGTCTCGGGGTGGAGGAAGATAACGAGGATAAAAAGACACGGACGTTTTGAAGGCATGTTGAACCTGCGGACAACGAGTTGCCAAAGCCGTAAATCCAGCCAGGTGAATTATTCTGCAGACTTCATCAAGGGAGCGGACACGTGAAGAAACACGTGACCTTCGGTCACCAGGGGACCGAGCAGCACGCCGTCGCCTACGGTGAGTGATAACTAGTAATAATGATGTTGGAATTATTTAGTTTGCTTTAGCTCTGATAATGTGTTAGCTACAGAGGCTCGCTCGCATGCTAGCTAACGTTAGCGCTGATAGTGTGTTAGCTACAGAGGCTCGCTCGCATGCTAGCTAACGTTAGCTCTGATAGTGTGTTAGCTACAGAGGCTCGCTCGCATGCTAGCTAACGTTAGCTCTGATAGTGTGTTAGCTACAGAGGCTCGCTCGCATGCTAGCTAACGTTAGCGCTGATAGTGTGTTAGCTACAGAGGCTCGATCACATGCTAGCTAACGTTAGCTCTGATAGTGTGTTAGCTACAGAGGCTCGCTCGCATGCTAGCTAACGTTAGCTCTGATAGTGTGTTAGCTACAGAGGCTCGCTCGCATGCTAGCTAACGTTAGCCTGATAGTGTGTTAGGTACCAAAGCTCGCTTGCATGCTAGCTAACGTTAGCTCTGATAGTGTGTTAGCTACAGAGGCTCGCTCGAATGCTAGCTAACGTTAGATCTGATAGTGTGTTAGCTACAGAGGCTCGCTCGCATGCTAGCTAACGTTAGCTCTGATAGTGTGTTAGCTACAGAGGCTCGCTCGAATGCTAGCTAACGTTAGATCTGATAGTGTGTTAGCTACAGAGGCTCGCTCGCATGCTAGCTAACGTTAGCTCTGATAGTGTGTTAGCTACAGAGGCTCGCTCGCATGCTAGCTAAGGTTAGCCTGATAGTGTGTTAGCTACAGAGGCTCGCTTGCATGCTAGCTAACGTTAGACAGAGCAGTGAATCATCCCCCATCAGTTACTGCCATGTTGTGGTTGACAACCAGTCCTCTATTTGGGCAAAATACAATGAGTTGAGACTGCAGTTGACTGGAGGTTTCACGGTTTAAATGTTTAGATTAAGTCTCTTATGTAACATAATATTTCTGTTTTTTGTTTTTACAGAAGCATGGAGTAATCAGCTCAACAATAGAGAGACAATTGTGGAAGCTGTGAGTTTGATGCAGAAGACAGCTTTCTGCAAACTGGTCCAGCTGTTTGACATTGAGCACCACATTACTAAACATCTCTTACTATCATCTCTTCAATCTGGAGAACGGCATGGAGTTGATATGGAAGATGTCTACATTAACCCCAAACAAGCAAGGGTTCTTACCCAGTAACTCGCAGAACAAGTTTCTGAAATTAACTTTTTTCCCTCAGCTCTGCTGAGCTTTTTGTTTGTAAATGTAATTTAATTAATCTATGTATAGCCCTTTTAGACTACTGCCTAATAGTTTTATTATTGCCATTTGATGACAATTGCTCATATACTGTTAAAATAAATAAGTATATTTATTGTTTTGAACAAAGGTTAAATGTTATTTTACAAGTTTCAAAAGTGGCCCCCAATTTTTTTTAAATGCCCCTGGATTTCAGTCAAAACTTGCCCCCTTAAAAATATGTAAATTTCCTACCTTGAATGATCCTATATCTTTGTTTACATGAGCATTCTTGTTGTGTACGTATTATATTGATGCTCAAATTATTAAAACAGACATTGTTCTTCAGGAGGTCGTCTGTCCTTCAATCGTGTTCTTTTATTTCAAAATATAACACAAACGTCTTTATTTTATGAATAATATTCACATTGACTGAAGAGCATCGGATCGATATTGAGGTCATTGTCTACAAACGGCTTGAATACATAAAGTGTACCTTGGATTCAAACACCTTGAACTCGCTGCTGCCTCTGGCTCTGCAGAACAGCTTGCAGCGGTCTCTGGGGGACACGCCGGAGTACTTTGGGATCCACTGCTTCCGGTTCCCGCTGAAGTCCAGGAAGCTGTGGCTGTTGTACTTCTCACACTGCTCCTCCCGGAAGCTCTTCCCTGAGGACAGGCAGGAAGGGTTAGGCTGCGAAGGTCAGGGGTCAACATCCCTCAGTAAAGCTGCCCTACTGAAATATAAATACTTAAAAAATAGTCTTATCTTCAAATATTTTGAAAATGTATATTCAAATAATATTCAAATGTCTTGATTACTTTTCAATGCAAAAACACCAGTGTCCCAACAGAGATTTTATTGAGTCTATATTTGTTGTAATAAAATATTTAATTGGGATTTAGAGGGTTTATTTATTTGCATGTTCATAGAACATTTGCAGTAAAATGAAGGAAGTCCATTTATGACAAAATGACAAAAGATCCTGTGGGTCATTAAAACAAGAGACTTCCACAAAAACATCATCAAACTGTATTGAAGAAGACTTGAAACTAGAGATTGAGACATAAACTCATGTTTACAGTGTTTACTGAGGGAATACATCAAGAGAGAAATAGTCATTTATATAGACTTCTATACAACCAGAGGAGTCGCCCCCTGGTGGTCAGGAGAGAGAATGCAGCGTTAACACATAAAGCATGGACTTCTATACAACCAGAGGAGTCGCCCCCTGGTGATCAGGAGAGAGAATGCAGCTTTAACACATGAAGCATAGACTTCTATACAACCAGACGAGTCGCTCCCTGGTGGTCAGGAGAGAGAATGCAGCTTTAACACATGAAGCATAGACTTCTATACAACCAGAGGAGTCGCTCCCTGGTGGTCAGGAGAGAGAATGCAGCTTTAACACATGAAGCATAGACTTCTATACAACCAGAGGAGTCGCCCCCTGGTGGTCAGGAGAGAGAATGCAGCTTTAGCACATGAAGCATAGACTTCTATACAACCAGAGGAGTCGCCCCCTGGTGGTCAGGAGAGAGAATGCAGCTTTAACACATGAAGCATAGACTTCTATACAAACAGAGGAGTCGCCCCCTGGTGGTCAGGAGAGAGAATGCAGCGTTAACACATAAAGCATAGACTTCTATACAACCAGAGGAGTCGCCCCCTGGTGATCAGGAGAGAGAATGCAGCTTTAACACATGAAGCATAGACTTCTATACAACCAGAGGAGTCGCTCCCTGGTGGTCAGGAGAGAGAATGCAGCTTTAACACATGAAGCATAGACTTCTATACAACCAGAGGAGTCGCCCCCTGGTGGTCAGGAGAGAGAATGCAGCTTTAACACATGAAGCATAGACTTCTATACAACCAGAGGAGTCGCCCCCTGGTGGTCAGGAGAGAGAATGCAGCTTTAACACATGAATCATAGACTTCTATACAACCAGAGGAGTCACCCCCTGGTGATCAGGAGAGAGAATGCAGCTTTAACACATGAAGCATAGACTTCTATACAACCAGAGGAGTCGCCTCCTGGTGGTCAGGAGAGAGAATGCAGCTTTAACACATGAATCATAGACTTCTATACAACCAGAGGAGTCACCCCCTGGTGATCAGGAGAGAGAATGCAGCTTTAACACATGAAGCATAGACTTCTATACAACCAGAGGAGTCGCCTCCTGGTGGTCAGGAGAGAGAATGCAGCTTTAACACACTTCCGCATCAACTCTGCATGATTCTGTTCGATCCTCACCGTCGTTGTCGTCACAGGGCTGTGTGTTGCAGGACTGGTACTGGACCCTCTGGCCCTCGCAGTACCTCCCTCCGTTCAGAGGCACCGGGTCAGTGCACTCCCTGTAGGAGAACTCCACCCCGCCTCCACATGTTCTGGAGCACTGCTGCCACGGCCCCCACAAGCTCCAACCGCCGTCCACAGCCACCTGCGGTAGAGAAAAAAAAAACCCAGCGAGGCAAAAGAGTAGTTGGTTAGCGCTCAGTGCCAAAGGCAACCTCAGCTGAGCAGCCTGAAACCGCAGTCTGGGCTTCTGGGTCTGAGGCCGCACAGCGTGCTGGCGTGCCGCGGCTCTCCGGCTAAATCTGTGTTGAAGTTCGGCACGCGCCCGCTGTCTGCCTCGAGCCCGCATTCCTGCCACATGTGTCACTCACCACTGTGGAACCTGCCATGCTGCTGCTCTGTGAGGCACAACTCAGAGTGTGTGTGTCTGTGTGTGTGTGTGTGTGTGTGTGTGTGTGTGTGTGTGTGTGTGTGTGTGTGTGTGTGTGTGTGTGTGTGTGTGTGTGTGTGTGTGTGTGTGTGTGTGTGTGTGAGTGTGTGTGTGAGTGTGTGTGTGAGTGTGTGTGTGTGTGTGAGTGTGTGTGTGTGTGTGTGTGTGTGTGTGTGTGTGTGTGTGTGTGTGTGTGTGTGTGTGTGTGTGTGTGTGTGTGAGTGTGTGTGTGAGTGTGTGTGTGTGTGTGTGTGAGTGTGTGTGTGAGAGCGTGAGCATACTTTCAGAGGTTTTATGAGTTTGGAGCAGCTATCGGCACCAACTGCCAGCACGTCTGGGTTCATAAACAGATGTGTGATCATAACATGAGGAGAAGATATCAAGACTCCAATGATACACTAAATGTTCTTTAAAATAAACACCGTGAAGCAACTGGGTTACAGTACTACTACTACTATACTACTACTACTACTACTACTACTACTACTACTACTACTACTGCTACTACTACCACTACTACTACTACTACTACTACTGCTGCTACAACTACTACTACTATACTACTACTACTACTACTACTGCTACTACTACTTTTACTATAATACTACTACTACTACTACTGCTACAGTACCCTGAACCTCTCATTCATGTTTTCCTACCTCAAACTGCTCACAGCTGCGATGCTAACGTAGCTCTCGGCTAACGGAGCCTCTGTCTTAACTCTGAAGCTTCCTGTGTGAGTCACACTGGAGACTCACAATGGAACGTTTTATTTGTTTGTCAAACTGTTCTGGAACTTTCGATTGTATCAAATGCATTCTGAACTGGGATCGCCCACAGATGCAGATGTTCACATTTTTCCATTTTTAAAGGAAGTGACTCGTAGAAACCAGTTCTCAGCAGCCGGAAAGTAACGTGCAACGAGAAGTAAATCAGGAAAGTTAACCGGCGCTCAAATGAAATAGTTCCATTGTTGTTGAGGTCAATGCAGCTTTAATATCGTATTGTGTTTAAATCTTTGGTCTTGCAGCTGCATTCTTAAGAACTAAAACAAGTATAATACCAGTTAAGGAAAGGGTGCCATGTCATTACTCCAATACCCCAATAACAAAAGCATATTTGTCCGACAGCTTGTTAACCCCAGACGCACATCGTAGCTTCGGAGAGCTTTTCCCAGCCGAGAGCATAAAGAAGCGTCCTCACCAGCGGCCGCATCACCTCCTGGGTCGGCATGCACGCCCCGTGGAGGCAGGTCCCGTTGCGGCTGCAGGGCGTGCCGTCGGCCCAGGGCAAGCTGCCGTTCCGGGTGGAGCACTGCAGCGTCCCGTCCTCCTGACACCACAGCTGGCTGCAGGCCTCGCTGTCCGAGGAGTTGGGGCATTGGACGAACTCCTCGCCGAAGGTCTGCTGGCACTGCTGGTCCAGGCTGTACTCGGTGCCCGGCAGCTCCCTGGGCAGCGGCACGGCGCTCTCCGGGACGTCCAGCAGGCAGTCCCCTGCGGCACAAAGAAAAGTTATGGTGGCTCATGGGGATCAAGGACTGGGTGGCAGCTGTAGATGTGCTGGTGTGAGGCATGACAACAGTGGAAAGGTATTCATAGCAAGTTGTGTCCTGACTATAAAAATGAATAATTGGAATCGAACTAATGGAAAGCACTTTTATAAGCAATCTAGCGCTCTGAATCTGGACAGCTATTCCATGATAATTAATTATTTTCCACTGATTATTCTTCGTTCCATTTAATACGCTTCTGTCTGGAGTTGCCAATGACGTCCACAGTTCTGAATGCAGGACGTTTTTTTTCTTTTCAAACTGATAAAGAACATATTTAGCTGACACCAGCTGTTGCTTTTGGCTGAGGGGGTGGCTCAGTGGAAAAGAAGGTTTACCGGCCGGTCTGGTGAGGACACAAACAACACAAGATGCACGAGACGAGGCAGATAAACTCTAGAACGCATCATTTGAAGGGAGCGACATGTTTAAGCAAAGAAAGCAACAGTGCGTTCTCTCGCTCTCTGAACCGGCTCTAATGAAGTCTCTGGGTCTCTGCAGCGTTTCCTACCGTGTCCGTTGTCGAAGAACTCTGTGATGTAGCGCGCGCTGCAGGGAGACCAGGGCGCCGTCTTGTTGAGGCTGACGAACAGAGGAGCCATCAGGTGATGTCCTCCCAGGTCTCCAAACAGCCTCTCGCAGGTCTTGGAGTCGTCGTGAGGCATGCTCAGCACGTGACCTGCAGCGGCGGGAAGAAGGAGGCGGCGATGAGGAAACGCTTGCTCTCAGGTGCCCGGATGCATTACGGCTAACGGACGTGCGCTGACCGAGCTCGTGTGCGGCCGTGAAGGCGGCCTGCAGGCCGTTGTCCTCGATGACCGAGCAGCTCCTCTTGGGGTCGCACATCGTACCCACGTCGGCAACACCCAATGTGTCGCAGCTCTTCTGTCCGCAGATGTCCTGCAGAACAAACACACACTGAGACGGGGAAGCCACGGTCGAGAGGTCGATGTGGGATTTGAGAAAGCGGATCCAAACCAAAGTGTACAAAAGCAGATGTCCAAATGCATCACTGTGACCTTTTTCATGGGAGAGAATGCAGGTTGTAAGTCACTTATAGAACCGCAGGTTGCGGCCGAGGTGAAGGTCAGTCAGTGCAGTATTGAGCAATATTGGCTCCATAGCTCGTGTTGAACCGAGTTAACGTTGTTTTCCCTTGAAAAGTAGACCATGTGCTCGAAGACAGCTGGCGGAGTGGACTATGGGAGAGTTAAGAACATTATTCTGTCAAATGGTAAGTGTATTAAGGGTATGGCAGCCCTGACTGAATGTTTTATCAATCAAGCACAGACAACCTTCAGTGTCAGTGTGTGTCCGGTTGTTTTTCTGCTGCTTTTAACCAATAAATGAAAAAACATGTTGCTCAGTGTTTCCGTCCCTAAACAAAACAAATAAGTCCTCTGCATGCAGCCACCCAGTATCAGAAGTCTTTCCGTCCTCCAGAGGACACCTGGCTGTGTAGGACGAAGACGGACGTGGCCTCGCCTCGGACCCCCCAAGAAACCCACAGGGCTGAACCCGCCGTGATTCAGAACCCATCTGGACTCGGAGGCTGCCACTTGAACGCAGTTCAGCGTCTGTTTGTACACCTTGTTCCACGATTGCATCCATCGCTCATGTCTGCAGACGCAGAGCGAGACGGGCCAAAGCGTCGCGGTGGTACGCTTTTTACTACATGCAACAGAGTGTTCAGCTCCACAACAGCCGGACTGTGGGATGCACAGCATACGTCTTCAAACCCAGACTTGGCCTGCCCGCTCAGGCTGACCATTTAAAGTGTTTCAATCATGTCCGGCTCTGATTTGTGGCGGCACTAAAGTTAGCTCATCCAAGAGCGGCCTTCCCGTCCTCCAACATTTCAAGGCACTTCTCCGCTGAAGTGGAAAAACAAACACAAACTGGGCTCCTCGTGAATGATGGTTTTCCACAAACCGAAAGCCGCCGCCTCGAAAAAAAACCCAGCACAAGACAGCGAAGGCCCACATGTGTTCTATTCATCATCGTCTCCCTGACCCAGGGTCAGATTTACACGCTCACGGAGTTCAGTTGGCAGATAAATGCCAAGCTTAACCGGGCACCATGTGATGGTGAAGAGGTCTTATGCTCACACCTTGTCAACATGCACATACCAGATGGCAGAAGGCAGCCAAGCACAGCAGAGCCAGCCAATCACAACTCAGACCCTCAGGACTCGGGAACCTTATTTCCTGTTGGAGCGTCCATAAAGTACAGTGTGTTTGCTCTCTGTTGACGTTCCCCCTGCGTGGAAACGATTACAAGTGCTCCATCTCCAACTTTCCCCTTTCAGCATCCTCACTTCCCCCAGAGGGCTGGAAAGGCTTTCCTTTGCCTGGAATCCCACACACACTGTGCTCCTGGGTCCAGATGGGGGACCCCACACCTGGGCCTGCAATGCACCTGCAATGGCCTGCAATGCACCTGTGCACCAACAGTTAAACCACCAACCAACAGTTAGGTTTAGACAACTAAACCACCAACAGTTAGGTTGAAACAACTAAACCACCAACAGTTAGGTTGAAACAACTAAACCACCAACAGTTAGGTTGAAACAACTAAACCACCAACAGTTAGGTTTAGGCAACTAAACCACCAACAGTTAGGTTGAAACAACTAAACCACCAACAGTTAGGTTTAGGCAACTAAACCACCAACAGTTAGGTTTAGGCAACTAAACCACCAACAGTTAGGTTGAAGCAACTAAACCACCAACAGTTAGGTTGAAGCAACTAAACCACCAACAGTTAGGTTTAGGCAACTAAACCACCAACAGTTAGGTTTAGACAACTAAACCACCAACAGTTAGGTTTAACAACTAAACCACCAACAGTTAGGTTTAGAACTAAACCACCAACAGTTAGGTTTAGACAACTAAACCACCAGTTAGGTTTAGACAACTAAACCATCAGTTAGGTTTAGACAACTAAACCACCAACAGTTAGGTTTAAACAACTAAACCACCAACAGTTAGGTTTAAACAACTAAACCACCAGTTAGGTTTAGGCAACTAAACCACCAACAGTTAGGTTTAGACAACTAAACCAACAGTTAGGTTTAGACAACTAAACCCCCAACAGTTAGGTTGAAGCAACTAAACCACCAGTTAGGTTGAAGCAACTAAACCACCAAAAGTTAGGTTGAAGCAACCAAACCAGCAACATATTTTCTCTGTTGCCACTAAAGCTCTCTGGATCAAACCGTATGCAGATGACACCGTGCTGTTCCTCACCTCCCTGGTGAAGAGCATGGCCGTGTCGTAGTGCTCCGGCCGCCTCTGGCTCGCCGGGTTGAAGAGCTGCTGCCAGGAGCAGAAGTTCCTCAGGGCCACGCCCCCGTTGCTGGAGACCTCCGGGCCGACCTCCTCGTCCTCCACCACCAGCATCTTCACCACCACCAGGTTCACCGAGTTCTTTATGCTGGGGTGCTTGTAAAGCTGGGCGGCCATGGACAGCAGGGTCAGGACGTAGTGCTGTGAGGGAGAAGGACACACCTTTTACACATTAAAACTTTCATGAACAAAAACGTTCTTCGTAAGTACAGATTGTTCCGTGGAACTTGTTTCTGCTGCGTTGACTCCGATATCAGATTTCTGTCGCTGATCGTGTTATTTGAGAGATTCAAAACCTGATAACAGGCGTGTGACGATACGCCATTAACTTTTATGGACATAAACCTGATAATTATGACTTGATCTGCTTGGTTTTGAAATCTTTTTTAACTTATTGACTAATGGAAATGACCTCAATAATGTGTGTATATATATATTAAATAAGACAATCTAATTTGTGATGAAACCTGCTAGAATCCCAGTTACCCTCTGACCTTCACACCTTCACTGCACTGAGGCAGCCTGGGAGGAGCTTATGAGTACGAACAGACGTCATGGACATCCCAAACTGACAGACTTTAGGAAAGTAGCATGACTTTCATTTTTCCACACAGCGTCACCATATTGTGCTGAACTTTAGATATTGTTTGTTTTGCATGATGAGCAGCAGGAAGTGGTCCATCATGTAATACAGTGAGGCCAGCAGGGCCTCTCGGGATGCTGCGGCGCAGCTGCCAGGTCGTGACCACGCGCTCAGGAATGCTCTCAGCATCGCTCACATTTCTGATGCCTGACTTCTCACTCAGCCCACCCACTTCCGGCCGAGCCCTCTCTGCCAAACGTGTTTGATGGAGCCGCGCAGACCAAACACACCCTGTTGCTTCATGTGTGGAGGCTGAGCGCCCTCGAGCATGATGGGACCTATGACGTGTTCCGTTGGATGTGTTTGGGTTCCTATCAACAGTGTGTGCAGGAGAGAGTGAGATCATCGGGTCTGACCTTTATTTCATCCC
This sequence comes from Cottus gobio, assembly GCA_023566465.1. Classification (NCBI taxonomy): domain Eukaryota; kingdom Metazoa; phylum Chordata; class Actinopteri; order Perciformes; family Cottidae; genus Cottus; species Cottus gobio. Next base: position 27,357,378 of record CM042220.1, on the reverse strand, counting down.
CATAGAAGTGGGTCATGGTGGAGTCCGCCACCACCAGAGTCTCTATGAAGCGAGGCGCGGAAACAAAGCGTCTCCGGCGCGGCTCCCTCCGCGCGGCCCCGCCGCGGCGCGTAACACGTTCCCCTCTGTGCTCCGCCGCCGGCTCCGTGTGATCAAACCGGAGGGGGACACCGGGACTCCCGGTGAAGGTCTTCCTCCTGATGATATGCAGCTGCTCTGCGGAATCTGGCCCGAGGCCGCGGACTTTGGGCTCAATGAAATACTCCCTCCCCTCCGTTATGAAGGTGCCGAAGATGCCGGAGCACAAGCTGAGCGCCACCACCGAGCTCTGGTCATGATCCACGTTCCCCGAGTAGAAGCAGCCCCGGAGCTGCCCGAAGCTGTCCTCGGTCTGGAGGTCCGCGGCGGGCCGGCCACCTGGAGCGCTGCGCAACGCGCCGCCAGCTCTGACGCGCTGCACGGTGAAGGACGGCGCGAGGAAGCCGGGGTCCGGGACCAGGTTCAGGGTCAGGTCCTGGCCGAATGCGCGGAGGATGAACCTCGGCTGTTCCTCGCTCCGCTTCCAGAAGCGGCCGCTGGCCCTCCGGTCCGCGCGGACAGGTAGCAGCTCCTCAGACTCCAGCGGGGCGCAGAGCGCCGCGCGCATTACGCACAGCAGCGAGACGGAGAACCACACCGTGGAACACATGTTCTGCGTGGAACGTTCTGATCCCAACGTGAGTCCTCTACCTCGGTCTCTTCCAGTCCAGTAAGAACCCCTCCTAATGCAGGTCTTGGTCCAAGCGTGTCTGGTATTTCATTTCAGTCCGTCTGAGTTGTGGGTTCTTGTCCCTCACCAAGCTGAGCCCTTGTGGTCCTCTGAGCAGCACCGCCTCGGTCTGGACCCATCGGGGGTATTTATACCTTCTGCTCTTCCCTGGACTCGAGGGGGGTTATTTTTGATATCCTCCGCTGCTGGAAATTCTCCTCCCACTCGCACTTCACGAGAACTCGCGGATAACCGGACCCAATGAGAAGGGCCGACACGCCCCCTTCTGAAATAGCTCGAGACCGCGCGCCTATTATTAACCCGCGCGCTCTGAGGCGGCGTGCCGGAGCCCTGAGCCCGGAGCCCTGAGCCCGGAGCCCGGAGCCCGGAGCCCGGAGCCCGGAGCCCGGAGCCCGGAGCCCGGAGCCCTGTGTGTGTGTGTGTGTGTGTGTGTGTGTGTGTGTGTGTGTGTGTGTGTGTGCGTGCGTGCGTGCTTGAACACTGATCAATGTTTCATCACACTAGTAACCCTATATGGAATCCTCTAGTGATTTTTTTTTTGCACCACGTTTTCTGCAGAGAAGCATTATTTGAATATTAAGAAAAAGAAAAAAAAATTAATGTGGAGTAAAGCAGGTTTAACTAAAGAACAATTAAAATCAATAAGTACATCAAAGTGTGTTCCACTGCTGCACATCTGGAAGATGTATTATTGCATTCATGATTATTTCTTTCCAGCAACTTTAGGGCTGTGATCATAATCATAATCATAATCATATTCATGGTGCTGAAGAGGCTTTACAACACTGAACACATGTCCTGCAGGCACCGTGTGAATCCCCTCGTTAAGATCTGCTGTGGAACGTGAATGATCCACGAGGAGCAGTTTCACGTGTTCACCGTCAGGTGGCGCCAGAGGACAGCGGACGTGTTGGAGAGGACCGGAGGACCGCCAAGTGGCGCTCTATGCCCGCGTTTCACTTCAGTGTCTCTTTAGTCTGAGCGAAGTGATGAGCAGTGTGTGTGTGTGTGTGTGTGTGTGTGTGTGTGTGTGTGTGTGGACTTTCTCCTCTGATGAATTCTGGTGTTTTCTTATTTATACATAAGAAAACACAAATGTATTTAACTTTACAGTTCAACCTGTCTGTCTCGCGGTGCAGTCTGGGTGATGATGCTCTTGTCACGTGTTGTACAGCAACAATAATATTTGGAGAGTTACAAGTGGATGAAGACCGAGAGGCATGACCAATGAGCTCTCTCTCTCTCTCCCTCTCTCTCTCTCCTCTCTCTCTCTCTCTCCTCTCTCTCTCTCTCTCCTCTCTCTCTCTCTCTCTCTCTCTCTCCTCTCTCTCTCTCCCCCTCTCTCTCTCTCTCTCTCTCCTCTCTCTCTCTCTCTCCCCCCAGATGTCGGGTCTTTAAAGCCCAGCAGTTCGGGTGAGCGGGTGTCAGAGTGGAGACGGTGCAGGATGACGAGCAGCTGAGGGACGCACGCGGACACTCCGTGCCATTACGCGCCACCTCTTCCCCGCACGCGGACGCACCGACTCCCCGAGAGAGACTCTCACGATGGCGGCGCTCATCAGGTCCCTGCTGGTCTTAACAAAGTTCCTGCTGTGTTTGAAAGCAACGCACTGCCTGGAGGTGGACTTCTGCATCCCTGTCCGCGTGGACCCTCATGGGCAGGAGAAGCACGTGCACCGGCGCGCGGAGCAGCAGAGTGACCGACAGACAGTCTTCAGATTAAGTGCATTCAAACAGGAATTCCTCCTCCAGCTCACGCCGGACTCCAGCTTCCTCGCAGCGGGCTCCTTAGCATCCAACGCCGGCCCTGCAGCCGCGGACCTCCGGGAATGCTTCTACTCCGGTACCGTCAACGCGGAACCGGACTCCTTCGCCGCGCTCAGCCTGTGTAAAGGTCTCCAGGGGGGGTTCTACTACAACGGCATGGAGTACTTCATCAGCCACACCAGGACTGGAGACGCGGGATCTGGAAACCCCTTCAACGGGACGCACGTCATCCGCCGCTCGACGCGCGCTGAGCACTCGGGCTCCAACTCCACCAGCAGGTGCGGAGTCACACCTGACGCCAACTTCACCGTGTCCCTGGAGAAATACAAGCACATGCGCGGACTGGGGCTCGACAGCTTAGCTGAAAGTGTGCTGAGAACCCTGGGGAGGTCCAAGAGGTTCGCCTCCATCCCCAGGTTCGTGGAGGTGCTGGTGGTGGCGGATGAATCGATGGCTGCGTTCCACGGGGATGACCTGAAGCATTACCTCCTGACCCTGATGTCAGTGGCCGCCCGGCTTTACAAGCACCCCAGCATCCTCAACTCCATAAACATAGTGGTGGTGGACTTCGTGGTGATAAACCAAGCCGACAAGGGGCCCAAGGTTTCCAGCAATGCAGCGCTGACTCTGCGCAACTTCTGCTCCTGGCAGAAGAAGCTGAACAAACACAGCGACAAGCACCCGGAGTACTGGGACACGGCCATCCTGTTCACCAAGCAGGTAAGCAGGGGGGCACGAGTAGAACCTGTGGGACACGCCTTGTGCATGGAGGGGTTATGAGGCAGTGGGGCCCTGGGAGGCGACTCCTCTGGTTGTATAGAAGTCTATGCTTCATGTGTTAAAGCTGCATTCTCTCTCCTGACCACCAGGGGGCGACTCCTCTGGTTGTATAGAAGTCTATGCTTCATGTGTTAAAGCTGCATTCTCTCTCCTGACCACCAGGGGGCGACTCCTCTGGTTGTATAGAAGTCTATATAAATGACTCTACTTCTCTCTTGATGTATTCCCTCAGTAAACATTGTAAACATGAGTTTATGTCTCAATCTCTAGTTTCAAGTCTTCTTCAATACAACATGATGTTCATTTAGTAAATTATGCTCATGTAGAGTCAAACAGACCATAAAGCACGGGACACTTTAGGGGCGGGGCTACAAGGTGATTGACAGGTTGACACCAGAGACCCCTCGACACCAAGAAACGCCAAACGTCGAGGCCTCAAAACTGTCACAAAACCAGTGGGTGATGTCACGGCGACGCCCACTTCTGTTGTTGATAAAAAGCCTTTTAAAAGCCTGTAAAATATGTTTGTAGTCATTTGATGGACAACAGTATAGATTAGCTGTCACTGCGTCCAGTCCTCCATCCATTAACCCGTGTGCCGTAATCTCCTTCCTTTAGTTCAATGAGTCATTGGAAAAGACAAGCTCAGCCAGTTCCCTCTCTCTAGTTGTTAATGGCTGCTTTCCATTAGGTCCAGTTTGGTTCTGGCTGTCCATTTGATACACGGCTCTTCCACTGCAGCGCAACATACAAAATCACTTCAAGGTCAAATCCTGAAAAAATAATGGAGAAAAGATCCCTTTATTTACACTGAGGGCAGTTGCATGCAGGAAGGTGCAGGTCCGACGTCGCTGCCCTTGTAAGGCTCAATGGGTGAGATGGAAAAAGTCTTGTCATAGGTTCTGGAGAGAGTGGTGTGGAATACACATGGCTGGCAGAGGGGGCTTCTCTGGCCTGAAGCATAGACTTCTATACAACCAGAGGAGTCACCCCCTGGTGGTCAGGAAAGAGAATGCAGCTTTAACACATGAAGCATAGACTTCTATACAACCAGAGGAGTCACTCCCTGTTGAACAGTAGAGAGAATGCAGCTTTAACACATGATGCATAGACTTCTATACAACCAAAAGAGTTGCCCCCTGGTGGTCAGTAGAGAAAATGCAGCTTCAATACATGACACATAGACTTCTATACAACCAGAGGAGTATCATGTCAACATATTGTATTTGGTCAAAAACAGAAGCTCTGACTTAATTTAAATTCTGACCTGATGATGGTGATTTCAGTCGTATGATAATCCAATATAATAATGTATTGTCTTTCAATGGAATCAAAACATGATTAAATCATATTTAAATATATTGTGATACAACATTACGTTGTTGAAATTGATAACCAGCACATAGACTAATTTGCAAATTCAAATAATGTTCTTAAAAGTAAATAAATAATAATTGACACAGGAATTTACAAAACTATTTGGTTGGTTCATATATAGACATGCTATTTCAGGATTTATATTGAGATATGAAATTACCTTTTTGGGGATAGATTTTGAGGAGCCCTAATTCAGAGAATCACCAAAGTTAATGTATTGGATCCCGAGGGTAACAAGAATGTCTGCACCCAGTTTCATGGCAATCCATCCAACAGTGGTGGAGACATCTCAGTAAAACAACATAGAGCCATGGGATGGACGGAGTCCCTGGGATTCATCCTCTTTGCCTCTTTAACTAAACACCAAGAGGAAATCTGTGCTGGGTTACCTCCCCTGACCCTCTGTCTCAATATATTTTAAGAACAGAGCACCAATAAACAAACCACGGGCCCATGTGCTTTGTGTTAGTGCTCTTCGCGGTCATCTCGTTCTGTAGCTCGAGGCCCCGCCTCACCAAACCTGTTCGGGAACAAGACTCTAGTCCAATCGGATTGATCAAGATTTCTGTGAAATTAAAAAGTGGAACTGACCTGTCTTGTCTCCAGGATCTCTGCGGGGCCACGACCTGCGATACGCTGGGGATGGCTGACGTGGGGACCATGTGCGACCCGAAGAGGAGCTGCTCCGTCATCGAAGACGACGGCTTGCCCTCCGCCTTCACGGCGGCCCATGAACTTGGTGAGCAAGTTGTGATTTCAGGAAACTGAACACTCACGTCACGCATTTTAGACGCTAATATACCTTCAGCATCCAACACAGTCTCACAGCTGTTTGTCACGAAATGCATTCTATTGGTTTTGTGTACGACTTCTTCTTCTGTACAACATTACGTTAAAAACGAAAGTTAGGTTTAGGCAACTAAACCACCAACAGTTAGGTTTAGGCAACTAAACCACCAACAGTTAGGTTTAGACAACTAAACCAACAGTTAGGTTTAGACAACTAAACCACCAACAGTTAGGTTTAGACAACTAAACCACCAGTTAGGTTTAGACAACTAAACCATCAGTTAGGTTTAGACAACTAAACCACCAACAGTTAGGTTTAAACAACTAAACCACCAACAGTTAGGTTTAAACAACTAAACCACCAGTTAGGTTTAGGCAACTAAACCACCAACAGTTAGGTTTAGACAACTAAACCAACAGTTAGGTTTAGACAACTAAACCAACAGTTAGGTTTAGACAACTAAACCAACAGTTAGGTTTAGAAAACTAAACCATCAGTTAGGTTTAGACAACTAAACCAACAGTTAGGTTTAGACAACTAAACCATCAGTTAGGTTTAGAAAACTAAACCATCAGTTAGGTTTAGACAACTAAACCAACAGTTAGGTTTAGACAACTAAACCATCAGTTATGTTTAGACAACTAAACCATCAGTTAGGTTTAGACAACTAAACCATCAGTTATGTTTAGACAACTAAACCATCAGTTAGGTTTAGACAACTAAACCATCAGTTAGGTTTAGACAACTAAACCATCAGTTATGTTTAGACAACTAAACCATCAGTTAGGTTTAGACAACTAAACCACCAACAGTTAAGTTTAGAAAACTAAACCATCAGTTAGGTTTAGACAACTAAACCATCTGTTAGGTTTAGACAACTAAACCAACAGTTAGGTTTAGACAACTAAACCATCAGTTAGGTTTAGACAACTAAACCAACAGTTAGGTTTAGACAACTAAACCAACAGTTAGGTTTAGACAACTAAACCAACAGTTAGGTTTAGACAACTAAACCAACAGTTAGGTTTAGACAACTAAACCATCACTTAGGTTTAGACAACTAAACCAACAGTTAGGTTTAGACAACTAAACCACCATCAGTTAGGGTTAGACAACTAAACCATCAGTTAGGTTTAGACAACTAAACCAACAGTTAGGTTTAGACAACTAAACCATCAGTTAGGTTTAGACAACTAAACCATCAGTTAGGTTTAGACAACTAAACCAACAGTTAGGTTTAGACAACTAAACCAACAGTTAGGTTTAGACAACTAAACCAACAGTTAGGTTTAGAAAACTAAACCATCAGTTAGGTTTAGACAACTAAACCATCAGTTATGTTTAGACAACTAAACCATCAGTTAGGTTTAGACAACTAAACCACCATCAGTTAGGGTTAGACAACTAAACCATCAGTTAGGTTTAGACAACTAAACCACCATCAGTTAGGGTTAGACAACTAAACCAACAGTTAGGTTTAGACAACTAAACCATCAGTTAGGTTTAGACAACTAAACCAACAGTTAGGTTTAGACAACTAAACCATCAGTTAGGTTTAGACAACTAAACCATCAGTTAGGTTTAGACAACTAAACCATCAGTTAGGTTTAGACAACTAAACCAACAGTTAGGGTTTGTTAATTTCCATTATCATTCTTTTCATGCTGATTTACACACAAACAGACGTTTCATGTTGGTGAACACAAACCAATCAACTGCATTTTGCAGCTCTTTCATTACCTGATTCTGGGCCGAGGCCTCAGAGTGAGATCTGCTGTCAAAAGAATTCTGCTCTGACGGACCCATAACCAGCGTGGACACCGGCCCAGCCGGAGGGTTTGGTAACTTTCACCACGGTCTTCATGGCCGTGGTTCTCAGTCCGGGCCCCAGAGGCTTTCCATCCGAGCAGCTTTCATTTCATTCACCTGATGTTCAGTTTTTAAATCTCTCCTCCGTTAGCCGGTCACAATGAATACCAGCAGCTCTCTGGAACAATGTGGAAATCTACTGGTGTCGGACATCACAGCTGCACAGCGTAACTCTGCACGATGACAGCTGCAAATGGGAAGTGAGAGATAACGGTTGAAATATGTCTCATGATAACATTATACTAACAAATGTTCACTTATCTTGAACATTCCAGTTCGCCTCTGAGGCTTTTGTGAGAAAGCTGAGCAAGAAAAGAAGAGAAATGGAGTGAAGGAAATAACAGGACAGCTTCTGACTGCTCTTTGCACTTCAGGCTATGTCCTCTATAAGAGTATGGTATGCAGCACAGCATGCTTGAGCACACACATGTATGTAATCTGCCAAATTAGGCATGAATTGTGGCAGTTAGCATTGAAATGGCATTGGGATAGTTATTTTGGGAAATAGTCTTAGTGTTTGACTCTAAATGAGCATAATTTACTAAATGAACATCAAGACTTGAAACTAGATATTGAGACATAAACTCATGTTTACAATGTTTACTGAGGGAATACATCAAGAGAGAAGTAGAGTCATTTATATAGACTTCTATACAACCAGAGGAGTCGCCCCCTGGTGGTCAGGAGAGAGAATGCAGCTTTAACACATGAAGCATAGACTTCTATACAACCTGAGTTGTCTAGTTTCAGCTTTAAATGACCGGCTTTAGTCTGTGAAAATAAATATAAAAGCAGCTGAAGTTGAACACTGCTAATACTTCTTTCCCAATAAAACGTAATGGGTTATTGACCTTGTATATTGTAGTTGTGATAAAATGTCTAGGTTAGGTAAATCCTATTCATAATACAAGTGACATTTATTTTTCCAAAATCATAATCAGTGGTTGGGGCTTTAAAAGGAGCCAAACTCCTGAAACCAGATGCACAAGTATAACTCCCGAGGCCCCCAGAGAGGAATTGGTTTACACTGTCCTCATATGTGTTCAGTCATTTCCTCCCAAAATGTCTCATGATTGAAAACACCGTTTTTTTTTTCTTTTTTGGAAAGTACTCCATGTTCGTATTTAAGGAGGGGAATGATTTCCTTGGGAACTAAATTCCCCCGTCAGGCCGGGTTTAAAACATGGACGTATGCCACGCCGTATATTCCCATGCTCACTGCATTCCTGTCTGCTATGACATCAGCTTCAAGTCAGTCCAGCTTGCTTTGCCTCATACTTACATGTGTTGAGGTGTCTGCTGAAACGCTTCTCTTTTTCTTAATCAACTCAGAAAGCGGTTCAATCTTTTGCTGATGAGGATGAGACCTTTTCTTTCTCACAAAGATCTGGAACCTTTTTTCGCTCTCTGGCATCGGCAAAAAAGTTGACTCACATCTCACTGCTCCTGGCTGCTTTTACAATTGACTTCTATCTATCAAATCTCTTACTGCCCATTTACCCTGAGATCCCTGTTCCTTGTTGTGTTCCAAGGTCCTGATTCTTACATCAGAATCAGGACCTCGAATACTAGAATAGTTGCCTAAACCTAACTATTGGTTTAGTTGCCTAAACCCAACTATTGGTTTTGTTGCCTAAACCCAACTGCTAGCCTCTAACAACCTTCCTCCTGTCCCCCTTGTCCCCTCAGGCCACGTCTTCAACATGCCCCACGACAACGTGAAGGCATGTGAGGAGGTATTTGGGAAACTGAAGGACAACCACATGATGTCTCCCACACTGATTCAGATCGACAGGAGCCGGCCCTGGTCGGTGTGCAGCGCCGCCATCATTACAGAGTTCCTGGACAGAGGTCATGGTTAGTAAACACTTCCTGTACACGTCTCTGGACTCCCTAATAATCTCCAGGCTTCATGCGCTCAGCTGGTTGTAATTTGTGTTCACACAAAAAGACCTTGGCTCTAGTCGGTCACGGTTACATTTGTAATTTCACTTGGACGTGATGACATGTATTTTACTCTCATATAAATAAATATTAATGTTATTTTATTTAGTTTTTTTCTATTGGGATGAAAATTGTTTAGTTTTTTCGGCTTTTCTCGAGTTTCTTTTATTTAAAATGTGTGCCTAATCCTCAACAAATGTTTTCTTGGAATAAAAGTCAAAGTAGTTGTAAAACACACTTCATAAATAACACAATGGAATCCAACAGCAAGAGGACAAAACCTGATAACAGCATAATATCAACTAATCAAATACAAGTGGATACAAGTGTTTGACTGGTGGATACAAGTGTTTGACTGGTGGATACAAGTGTTTGACTGGTGGATACAAGTGTTTGACTGGTGGATACAAGCGTTTGACTGGTGGATACAAGTGTTTGACTGGTGGATACAAGTGTTTGACTGGTGGATACAAGTGTTTGACTGGTGGATACAAGTGTTTGACTGGTGGATACAAGTGTTTGACTGGTGGATACAAGCGTTTGACTTGTGGATACAAGCGTTTGACTGGTGGATACAAGCGTTTGACTGGTGGATACAAGTGTTTGACTGGTGGATACAAGCATTTGACTGGTGGATACAAGTGTTTGACTGGTGGATACAAGCGTTTGACTGGTGGATACAAGTGTTTGACTGGTGGATACAAGCGTTTGACTGGTGGATACAAGTGTTTGACTGGTGGATACAAGTGTTTGACTGGTTGTCAACAGTTGTCATGTCATAGTAGACCTGTTGAAGATAAAAAAGGCATATTTTCTCTTACAGACAAGTTCATGATGAAATTAGGAAATATTTGATCCCAAAGCACATTGAAACAAACTTAAATTACTTTCCACGGGATGAGAATTCTGCATCATTGGCTAAAAATTAGTTTTCTTTTTCTAAAACACCAAAATGTCAGATTTCTTAGCCAGAAAGGGAGCATTTCATTATGCAACTGGCACAATGCAGAGTCTCACTTGCCTCAACAGAAATGTGAAACAGAATCTCACCGGAGTGCAGTAAACTGAACAGGTGTATCCGAGGTAGTACTTTTCCTTGAGGTGTAATTTCATATGCTGATGATGAAAGAGCATCCACTTCCAGAACCCACATTCAATAAAACATTCCAAAGTGTATTAATATATTATTCTGGCTCCTTCATGCCAAGTCTTTCTCTGCCAGTGTGTAAAGTGTAATAAGTGACTGTCGACCGTTTACTGAGTTTAACACTGCAGTCTTTTCTACGTGAGTTATCGGCCCAACACAAACATGATCTGGGGCCTGGGCTGTCTCATTTGGACAGCTCGCACTCTGGCTTTGTGCACAATGCAGAAGGTTTGAAACTCATTCATGAGCATACCTTTAATGTTATAATCCATCGTTTTATAGTCCTGTAGCTTTGCACGGACTTTGGTCGACACTTCCTTAAATGGACTAACCGGACTACCCTTCTAATGCAGTTTGAAAGAGCAAAATTTATTTGATTTTCATATCGAATTTGATATGAGAAAGATGAGAAAGTGTGTATGTTCTTCCCACTTGATAATGTTTTACTCTTTTAGGTAATTGAAAGCAAAGGCTGTTAATCGTCTTAAAAAACATTTTCTGTTATATTTATTGAAATTCTCATTACATCTGGTGGATGCCTTTGATTGGAGAAGAGTTGGCCACATCAGGCTTCGTAAGTGTAGGAAATAATTGGTTAGCCACAAATTATTTTTTTAATTTCTTCTTAATGCTGCATGTATTTCTTTCCTGGCCACTTGGCTGCAGTGCAACAAGCTGGAAACAAAACACTGACATATTACCACATTGTTAAATTGATATGCTCAATGTGCAAACAGCAGCATTCATGTTTCTATCCAATGTCCAATGATCACCTTTCCTTTAGCTACTGCAGGTTTAGTTCTCCTTCAGCTCCTGGGGGAGGTACCTGGTCTTTACCCCCTGCTGGTGTCCTGTTTGCTGCTGGACATGTAGCGTAAAGCAGCTTCATTAGCTTTTGCACTGAAAACTGCTGGAAACGAGTTGCAGTAAAGTAAAGCCTTGAGACCAAAACAATGAGCTGATCTGATTGGTTGTGATATTGTTTGGTGTCTTCAGGAGACTGTTTGCTGGACCAGCCTCAGAAGCAGCTGTCTCTCTCGGACAGCCTGCCCGGTTCCAGCTACAGCCTGCACCGCCAGTGTGAGTTGGCCTTCGGGTCCGGCTCCAAGCCCTGCCCGTACATGCAGCCCTGCTCCAAGCTGTGGTGCACCGGGAAGGCCCGCGGCCAGCTGGTCTGCCAGACCCGACATTTCCCCTGGGCGGACGGCACCAGCTGCGGCAACGGCAACGGCAAGGTGTGCTACCGAGGAGCCTGCACGGATAAGAACAACACCATGCACATCAAGGTGAGTGTGTGCGCAGAGCGAGCCCCGTCCTGATTGGTCATTCTTTTCTTCACAGACTGATGTACCTTTGCTACAACCCTCTTTTTACTTTTGTCGCCAGGTGGACGGCCGGTGGGGGAAGTGGGGGGCATTCGGAGGTTGTTCCCGGAGTTGTGGGGGAGGAGTCCAGCTGGCCAAGAGGGAGTGTGACAACCCCGTTCCTGAGAACGGAGGCAAATACTGCTACGGCCTTCGCGTCAAATATCGCTCCTGTAACCTCAACACTTGTCCTGACACAGGTAACCTCGCCTCTGTTTGAGTATGTTCACACAGTAAGACACTCATGGAAGGCTGTGGCTGTTCCCCAAACCTGTTCCCCAAACAGTGGCTGTCCAATTGCCTTTGGAGAAGTTGAAGCAACCATCAAAAACATAAAAACGTCTGGTTGTTGCACCTTCGATTGTCAGAATCAATATTCCATAAGCGGACTCGAGTTCATGCATTCAGTCATCAAACACATGGCTGAAAAACGTGTGTGAAGCATTTAAAAAGTCAATGAAGTCAAACCTCTGAGTCCTCTTCATGGCGTCTGGTGTTCTGAACACAGATAACATACGTTTTTGCTGTCTGGGTTTCTCCACCAAATACCTGTTCATACCTGGATACTAAATATTGGACAACGTGCTGATGTAGTCTACCCGCTCACTAATATCACACGGATCTGGAAAGTCAAGTTGTTTTGGTTGCATTCTCCATCTTTTGATGTTAATGTCCTCTATAGTTAACAAGATATTACAGTCCGCTGTTCTTCCATTAGCAAACTGTGTGCTTCATCATATGTGAAAGGGTCTACAGTAGTACCACAACCTAGTAGCTCAGAGCCACAAAGTTAAATGTAGGGGTTACGAGATATGTCAAGAAAAGCCCCATTTCATGACTGGCACATCCACTGGAGGAGCTAGCCCTGGATGATGTCATGCGTTACCTTTAGCAGATGTGTGCTAACCCTATCCCTAACACTCCAGAAACCCCAACCAAGCACATCGGTTATTTCTTTATCCTAAATGGATAGAAGTATGTAAGCTAAGCAGCAGGCTAGTGCGTATTTAGGACCCCTTTTGCCAGCAATGGAGTATTCATCAATCTAATGGGAGGTTGTTTTTTTGTACGTCTCTAGGGAAGAGTTTCCGTGAGGAGCAGTGTGAAGCCTTCAACGGTTTGAACCTGAACACCAACAGACTGGGTTCCTCTGTGGTTTGGGTTCCTAAATATTCAGGCATCTCCCCAAAGGACAAATGCAAGCTCATCTGCCGAGCCAACGGGACCGGATACTTCTACGTCCTCTCTCCAAAGGTACGTAGCGGATTCATGTTTGAAAGGAATTCGGGATAGTTATTTGGGGAAATATAACTATCTGGACTTGAGTAGTCGCCCCCTGGTGGTCAGGAGAGAGAATGCAGCTTTAACACATGAAGGATAGACTTCTATACAACCAGAGGAGTCGCCCCCTGGTGGTCAGGAGAGAGAATGCAGCTTTAACACATGAAGCATAGACTTCTATACAACCAGAGGAGTCGCCCCCTGGTGGTCAGGAGAGAGAATGCAGCTTTAACACACGAAGCATAGACTTCTATACAACCAGAGGAGTCGCCCCCCCTGGTGGTCACGATAGAGAATGCAGCTTGAAGGCACTTCAGCGTTGGCTTCCCTTCTCAGAACTGGAGGTTGCCGGGTATCAACTGTTGTCCTCGCTAATGCAATCTGAACTCCTTGTCACCGAACACCTCGTCATGAGTCAAGCGCTCATGGGAGGTGTAGTTGAAACATTTATAGAAGCAGCTCTCTGTTCACAAAGGGTTGGAGTGTCACTGCCTGGTGTGATTTGTTCTCTTCTTCTCAGTGAGGGGGGATGTGTTGGAGCCTTGCAGAGCGATGAGAGTGCTGAGAGAGGGAAACATGCAGGGACAGTATCACCTCACAGCTGTGGCTTGTCAGCAACTATTTATGCAACCAGAAAGCAAACAAGTGTGCAGCAGCGATGCTATGCAACATCTCGTTTACACTGAAGGACTCTGCACTCTCACTCTGGGGATGCTTTCTATTCATGTAGCTCTCTGGTTCATGATGTTTGTTTAGTCAGAAGAATACAGTATGGGTATGCTGGAGCTCTTTCCTTCCTTCTTGGTGTTGCTCTTGCTTACATATTATCCATCTTAAGATGTACCGTCTCTAAACGCCTGCAGGTTGTGGACGGGACGCCCTGCTCTCCCGACACCTCGGCTGTGTGCGTCCAAGGAAAATGCATCAAGGCGGGCTGCGACGGCAAGCTGGACTCCAGCAGGAAGTTTGACAAGTGTGGAGTGTGTGGCGGCGACAACCAGGGCTGCAAGAAGGTCTCGGGAATGTTCACCAAACCTGTGTAAGTATTGCATGCCGGCACACGCCGAACCGCTCTTTAGTGTCGGGCCTAGCTCAACATGGAGGTCAACATGGAGGTCAATGTGGAGGTCAATGGGGTATCGGGGTAGTATTGAGTACAGTATCGATGCATCCCTCGTCTCTGGACATCCTTTACGCCGATGATCTTTAACTGTACATGAAGCTCTCTTTAAGCTGCCCCTGGCCCTTCGGCAGCGTTAACGCTCTTTATCTCCACTCTTTTCCCTTTTCAGTCACGGCTACAACTTCGTGGCGATGCTGCCCGTCGGAGCTTCCAACGTCGACGTCCGCCAGCGCGGCTACCGAGGGATGGTCAGCGACGAGAACTACCTGGCGGTGAAGAACCGCCACGGCAAGTACCTGCTGAACGGCAACTACGTGGTGTCGGCCGTGGAGCGCGACCTGCTGGTGAGGGGCAGCTTGCTGCGCTACAGCGGCACCTCCACATCCGTGGAGATCCTTCAGGCCACCCGGCCGCTGCAGGAGCCCCTGACCGTGGAGGTGCTGTCCGTGGGGAAGATGACTCCTCCCAGGGTGCGCTACTCCTTCTACATCGCCAAGGAGAGCAAGGAGGAGAAGACTCTGCGGAAGGAGGACAAAAGCCACGCGGCGCACAACAGTGTCCTGGTGGACAACAACAGGGTGGAGGCCAGGAAGCAGGCGATGGGGAAGAGGCCGGTCAGCCACTGGGTGACAGGAAGTTGGGATTCCTGCACGGTGACTTGTGGGACCGGCCTGCAGAAGAGGCCGGTGCACTGCCAGAGCGCGGAGGGGCGTCCGGCGGCGGACTGTGACGGCGCCGACAGGCCCGTGGCGGTGAGGGCGTGCGGGGATCCGTGTCCCTTGTGGGACATCGGGGTCTGGTCTCACTGCTCCAAGTCCTGTGGGAGGGGCTTCAAGAGGCGGCCGGTGCGCTGCGTGATGGAGAACGGCCTGAACCTACCCAGAGACCACTGCTCTGGGAGGAGGAAGCCTCAGGAGCTTGACCTCTGCAACCTGAAGCCCTGTTAAAGCAGAGCAGACTCAGCCCGGGGACTTCTTTTTGTCAAATTGACGATTTGACACAAACCTTCACGCCCAAATCTGCGTGATAAGGATCCCAAGGCTGCGTGGGGTGAAAAATATCCTCCGATGCTGCCTGAAGGGGCGTCTGCTACACCGAAGAAAAGCCAACGGAGACGGAGAGGGTCTCCCTCCATTGTTTGAAAAAGACGGACATCTGTTTAGCCAGGAGAGCCGTCAAACCACCAGCCTCAGGGTGG
Organism: Cottus gobio; assembly: GCA_023566465.1. NCBI lineage: Eukaryota > Metazoa > Chordata > Actinopteri > Perciformes > Cottidae > Cottus > Cottus gobio. The sequence goes on along the minus strand of CM042220.1, from coordinate 27,341,969 downwards.
CCTGGCGCTTGGTCCACCTCTACCAGGACTGAGCATGTGCACAGAGTCACGGAGAAGGAAGCTGCAGAGACGATGATCACACAGATCTGCACACAAACAAGGTTTACTGGTTTTGTCACCTGCACGGGATGACGTTGCAAAAGCCAAAAAGAGAACTGGAGGTCCAGGACCAAACCAGAGAGACTTCAGAATCTAACCTGTGAAGAACTTCTCAAAATGTGAACCAGTACTGTATCCCTGCAGCGACACAGAGACCTGAAGGGTCCAGTCCCTCGTGGTCTTGTTGTTGCTCAGCTTCTTGAGTCGGTGCTGCTGTAGAATAATCTCGGGCTGTCATTGGTTGGTTGGGTCTGCGTAGGCAGTGAACCCAGCACTGCAAGATGCTACTTCAGTTGTTAAATTCAAACCTTCAATCGTGCGTTTGTCCGGAGATTTAGTTCACGCTAACGAGCAACTCAGATTTAGAGGTAAACGTGTGAATGACATCAGCTGACAGGAAGTAAACATGGACCCAGCTGCTGCCTTGCAATGCAGATGTTATTGTAAAGTCTGTAAAGTAACGCCGTGGAGTTCATGCCATCAGACAAGAGTCTGAAGGGAATCCTTAAAATCTTCACAACTGAAAGACAAACATATTTAAGCAAAGGCAACGAGACAATAAAAAACTAGATACTAAAATATTAATAAAAGTACAGATAATTTACCATTAAGAATAATAATTAGATAGTTCTATATTAGCTGCATTCCTCTTATTATTTCCAGTGCTCGGCTGCATTGGGGATGTGTAGTAAAAGAACATTTTATCTGTAATAAAGTTAGTTTTAGCCCTATAATAATCAAAGCCAACAGCCGGTCACACCGACATCCACCAGAATGAACAATAAATCCTACGGGACCAAAAGAGTAGAGATATTTTATAATAGCGCTGCTTGCGTGGTCCAAACGTTTTGTAAGAACCAAACTGACCGAACCAAAGAGTCCTGAGCTCCAGGAAAGACCTGGTGTGAACCACGTGTTCTGAAACCAAAGGGATGCTTTTAAAAAAAATATTTGATATTTCTTGGTTCCATGATGGCGCCCCCTAGTTGTGTATTAATTCGATGCGACCTTTTTAGCACCGATGTGGACGGAGACCATCGGATCAAACAAACCAAATTATAACAGTTACGTCATCGAACACACAACACACAACACACAACACACACCACACAACACACAACATATTAGTTGTTTAAAAATAAAAACCAAAGACAGTTTATCTGATGTGATGTGGGAGGTGGGGGTGTAACGGTACACAACATTTCACGGTTAGTCATAGGAAAAACAAGGAAAATGCAAAATAATTACTGTTTTTGTTAATTAATTTTAAAATAACAATAACGTCAACTGTTGTTCATTGGCAAGAATGCATAAGTGTACCAGAAATACATTTTCCACAGATATTCCCAACTTCGTTGGCATAGATTGTGAAGAGTATAACTTTAATATTCAGTAAAACAGTAAATAAAAACATGGCGGCTAGAAGCTCCTCAGCAGACACCATGCGTCATGCAGCACATCATTCATTCATAATATAATCTGTAGTTCAATCTTCAGTCAGCTGACTACCCTGGAACCCAATCAGAGAGCTGATAATGTGCTTTGCATCATGGGATTGTTTCCGTTCCCTTGGATCACATCTGATCACTCTGAATGGTTGAATGTCTTAAAAAACTCTTTAAATGGACGGTTTGGAGTTCGAGGGGCGTCTGGACCGTTTCACATGTTTACCAGATGGATTCAAACCTCTCAGATCCAAACCGTCAACCCTCCATGCATCAGACGCAGAATAACGGACCCAACAGAACGTTACGTCTCTTGACAGTCCGGTTGGATTCAGGGGACCAATCCTACCGTCTGAAAGATGGCATGTACAGTCAGTCTTGTTTTCCACATCATGTACAGTTGATGTTATTTTGTTTCATTTGTCTTTTGTATTGTATACTATGTATACATTCATCTAGCTGTATAAAATAAAGTACATATATATATATATATATATATATATATATATATACATAAGAATATGCTGAATCATGATTCTGTTTTTCAAGTAGTATTCAGATATTTTGAGCCAACGTATTACTTCCCTTCTGTCTGATCCTCATAGTGGACGAGGGACTGGATGCAGTCTTCCATCACATGAGAGGAGACAGTCTTGATTCCTCAGCTCTTCTCCAGCTGACCGCAGATGAAACACGTTCATTCATCCACTTTGGTATTCTGCTGACTCCAGCTGCACTGTGAAAACACTCCCAGTTCAACCAGCGGCTGCCCAGTAAAGCTTGAAGCATTGTTGGACGGACGTCCCTCAGACCAAGGATTTGATCCCTATGAAGGTCCATACTGGGGAGACACTTCTGGTTGTATAGAGGTCTATGCTTCATGCATTAAAGCTGCATTCTCTCTCCTGACCACCAGGGGGCGACTCCTCTGGTTGTATAGAAGTATATGCTTCATGTGTTAAAGCTGCATTCTCTCTAATGACCACCAGGGGGCGACTCCTCTGGTTGTATAGAAGTCTATGCTTCATGTGTTAAAGCTGCATTCTCTCTACTGACCACCAGGGGGTGACTCCTCTGGTTGTATAGAAGTCTATGCTTCATGTGTTAAAGCTGCATTCTCTCTCCTGACCACCAGGGGGCGACTCCTCTGGTTGTATAGAAGTCTATGCTTCATGTGTTAAAGCTGCATTCTCTCTCCTGACCACCAGGGGGCGACTCCTCTGGTTGTATAGAAGTCTATGCTTCATGTGTTAAAGCTGCATTCTCTCTCCTGACCACCAGGGGGCAACTCCTCTGGTTGTAAAGAAGTCTATGTTTCATGTGTTAAAGCTGCATTCTCTCTCCTGACCACCAGGGGGCGACTCCTCTGGTTGTATAGACCTTTGATTGTTGCTGGTCCGAGAGATGTCTGGATAATGTGGTTGATGTTTTCAAGACTCGAACCTTGTGAAATGTTCCTTTGTGAAGGACAGAAGCGTCCCATCAACACCATGGGAGGCCGCGTTGAGGACCAACAGTAAAACCTGTGTGCTTCGACTTGGACGCTCTCTCTTTGAGTTTTCCTTCATCGGTCTGTAGAACCCGAGCAGCCACCCTGCCAGGGACCAGATGTGCTCGGTTCAGAGACGACATCTGATGGAGAAGGTTTAGTCTGTCCGTCGGTGCTGCGTTCGAGGGCAGTTGGTTAAAAACACAAACACCGTTCACCAGTTGTCGTTTACAGCTGCTCTGGGATTGTTACCTCAAAACACCCCACAGCCACGAGAGGAGAAGCCCTTCTGCTAATTGACGCGCTGCACATTAGAAATCGTGGTCGTCTGCTTCTCCGCCCACAGAAAAATAAGTTTTAATGGAAACAGCAAACAGCAGTGACTCAGCAGGCTTTTTATTCTGGGCTGGGTTGGTGCACGTGAGCGTGCACGTCTCATGACTCCTGGTCGGGCCTTAAAAGCCTCGTGTGGTGGGCTTGTTGCACCGTGGCATGCTGGGCCACACAACGAATATTTGATTTATTATTACGCTCTAAAAATATGTTTTATTAAAAAGAAATTAACCAGATACATCCGCCTGAGCTCGTCTCGGTCACGTGACACGTTACCCCAAAAATGAACAAGTGAGCAAAAATGGGTGAAAAAAACAAGAAGAAGAAGAAGAAAGCTGCATTTAAAAGACAAAATCAGGAGTCCTGCTTATTAAAATGTTAAATGTGTTTATCGCTGCAGGTGATTCTCCCAAATATGTGGAGATAATTCATCATAAAGAGTTGTACTTTCTATGCACTTTATGCTTTATACATTTTATTTTGTCATATTTATCCTCCACACCTCGAAGGAAAGTCTGTGAAAATTTACTTTTTTTACTATTTCATTGCTTCAAAAGACACAAATATACCTTCTTTTTTTTTACCCTGTAAAACAATATCATAAAACCAGATATTTATAAATCCGCCTCTTCCAGTTTGCACCACAACTGGAGCAAAAGATGTCATTTCTTTTAAACCGTCACACCCAATCCCAATAAACGGGGAAAAACTGTAAACTCTGTGCAATCTCAATCAGACTTTAACTGAACTGTGGCGGAGCAACGTGGTTATAATAACGACGGGGGGCGTGGCCGGGCGTGGATGGGCGTGGCCTGGCGGCCGCGGTGAGGATTCACACTCAAAGTTAGTCGAAGTGAGACTCGCTGTGGGATCTGAACCGCCGATGGAAGACCCGTCAGACACCACGTCCATAAAATGCGTCTGGAAACTCAATCAAGCCGCTCGGCTCCTCTAGGCTCCGCCTCTCGGCTCCACTAGGCTCCGCCTCCCCACCCAGCTTGCCTCCTCACAGCAGCCCAGTGTCTTCAGGAGTCTTTCTCCACATTAATGGACCAGGACGGCGCCTGTCGCATCCCCAGCGGACTTTCTCACCCCCCCGACCCCCCTCCTTCCTCCTCTTCAACCAGAGGCCCGTCCACCTATTCAGACCCGGCTCACGGGGCTAATGAGCATGACGGTTAATGCGTGGCGGCACTGGGAACCGCCAGGCTTTAAGTCGGCCTTTCTTTAGGTCGACTGAACCAAAGTCAGGACGACCAGCGTTGCAGAATGAAATGCAAGTGGAACAGCTGTTTAACAGATGATCATTATTAACTATTAGCATTATGTTTACACAAATCATTTCCTGTTGCACAACATAGAAAACAGACTGTTTGTTTCCCTTGTTTCCTGCTTTTACTTTGAAAATTGTCACGTATGGTACTACTTCCTGGCCTTGATTGTTTTGCTTGTCTTGCTTAGACTTGTTTAGTGAAATGTAAACACAGAGATCCTCACGACATGCAGAATAAAAGGTAGACGAGAGAAACCTGCAGAGAGAAACATATGCCCGAAAATGGAGATTAGTTTTTGAAAACTCAATAATATAAATATAGTATGTATAATATATATCTGTGTGGACCTGTGTTGGAGAAAAAAAAGAAATGTGAAGGTCAACAGTGATTTCTTCATCTGCTACAATTTATTTATTGTCGTGAAAAAGCAACTTTACAATGTGTGTGTGTGTGTGTGTGTGTGTGTGTGTGTGTGAGTTCATGTATTTGCTTCATATGTTTGTAAATAGAGGAGCTCTGTATTCATGACTTCATTTAAAGGACTTCACTCCATTTTAAATATTGTTTTGACATCTATAACCACATTTATTTTGTTGGCAACGCAGTTCATTCAGCTTCATGTTGTCTTTATTAAATACACATACATAAAGAGTACAATAGAGTACTGTGGTAGTACTTGGGTACTTTCCACCAGTCTTACACACACACACACACACACACACACACACACACACACACACACACTAAATTAGGGTAGTTTCCAGCGCCTACATATATTTAAGTTGCCATGGAGATTTAGCATAATAAGGGCGGGGCTTACTTACCGCTCCTTACGTTACAGCGATCATCTCGCTGTAATGAAAAGCAGCAGAAACAGCTCGTTGTGCGTCTGCACGCTGCAGACACACACGTGTTCCACACTCCAAAATGTTGGGAATGTTTTCTGAAGTCCTTTAAACCAGAGACGACCTTGAGCAGAGGTTGAGGTGCTGCAGAGGTCAAGGTGCTGCAGAGGTCAAGGTGCTGCAGAGGTCAGGGTGCTGCAGAGGTCAAGGTGCTGCAGAGGTCAGGGTGCTGCAGAGGTCAAGGTGCTGCAGAGGTCAAGGTGCTGCAGAGGTCAGGGTGCTGCATAGGTCAAGGTGCTGCAGAGGTCAGGGGGCTGCAGAGGTCAAGGTGCTGCAGAGGTCAGGGTGCTGCAGAGGTCAGGGTGCTGCAGAGGTCAGGGTGCTGCAGAGGTCAGGGTGCTGCATAGGTCAGGGTGCTGCAGAGGTCAGGGTGCTGCAGAGGTCAGGGTGCTGCAGAGGTCAAGGTGCTGCAGAGGTCAAGGTGCTGCAGAGGTCAGGGTGCTGCAGAGGTCAAGGTGCTGCAGAGGTCAGGGTGCTGCAGAGGTCAGGGTGCTGCATAGGTCAGGGTGCTGCTGAGGTCAAGGTGCTGCAGAGGTCAAGGTGCTGCAGAGGTCAGGGGGCTGCAGAGGTCAAGGTGCTGCAGAGGTCAGGGTGCTGCATAGGTCAGGGTGCTGCATAGGTCAGGGCGCTGCAGAGGTCAAGGTGCTGCAGAGGTCAGGGTGCTGCATAGGTCAGGGTGCTGCATAGGTCAGGGTGCTGCTGAGGTCAAGGTGCTGCAGAGGTCAAGGTGCTGCAGAGGTCAGGGTGCTGCAGAGGTCAAGGTGCTGCAGAGGTCAAGGTGCTGCAGAGGAGCGAGCAGCTGAAACGTGGGTCAGACAGTAAGGAGGGGAAACAAAGTTAGGGAGGGAAAGGAAGAGCGAGGCAGCATGGCTTCCATCACAACACGCTGTGTTTGCTTTACAGGTTTACACCAGAGCCGCTGATGAGCTGCTCTGGATGGAGGCGGGGCTTCTTTTCTGGCTCAGAAACCATCGCTTTTGATGGTTTAAGTGACAGCTGGTAGATTTCATCAGCAACACAATTAAGCTAACGCTATGTTCTCTGTTCTATGTCGCCCCCTGGTGGTCAGGAGAGAGAATGCAGCTTTAACACATGAAGAATAGACTTCTATACAACCAGAGGAGTCACCCCCTGGTGGTCAGGAGAGAGAATGCAGCTTTAACACATGAAGCATAGACTTCTATGCAACCAGAGGAGTCGCCCCCTGGTGGTCAGGAGAGAGAATGCAGCTTTAACACATGAAGCATAGACTTCTATACAACCAGAGGAGTCACCCCTTGGTGGTCAGGAGAGAGAATGCAGCTTTAACACATGAAGCATAGACTTCTATACAACCAGAGGAGTCGCCCCCTGGTGGTCAGTAGAGAGAATGCAGCTTTAACACATGAAGCATAGACTTCTATACAACCAGAGGAGTCGCCCCCTGGTGGTCAGTAGAGAGAATGCAGCTTTAACACATGAAGCATAGACTTCTATACAACCAGAGGAGTCACCCCCTGGTGGTCAGGAGAGAGAATGCAGCTTTAACACATGAAGCATAGACTTCTATACAACCAGAGGAGTCGCCCCCTGGTGGTCAGGAGAGAGAATGCAGCTTTAACACATGAAGCATAGACTTCTATACAACCAGAGGAGTCGCCCCCCTGGTGGTCACGATAGAGAATGCAGCTTTAACACATGAAGCATAGACTTCTATACAACCAGAGGAGTCGCCCCCTGGTGGTCAGGAAAGAGAATGCAGCTTTCTTCTATGTATTTTATGAATCTCATCCGTTTAAATTAAAGATTCAAGTTCAGCATAAATAAGGGCGTGGCCTTTTTGAGTGAAGGGTGGCTGCTCGCTGTATCCTCCGCTGCGTCGGGTTTGATATCGATCACAATCACAGGGACTTCCTGCTTTGCCAAGAGCAATATGTTTTGCATGAATCTCTGGTTTTGATCGCTCGCTACAGCACCTCTATCTCTATCTAAATCCCAGGGTTGACTTGTGTTACATAATGCTTTCCCTGAACAGGAAACATGCACACTCAGTCATGCTCATACAATAAATGTGCTCTGTGTGTGTGTGTGTGTGTGTGTGTGTGTGTGTGTGTGTGTGTTTGTGTGTGTGTGTGTGTGTGTGTGTGTGTTTGTGTGTGTGTGTGTGTGTGTGTGTGTGTGTGTGTGTGTGTGTGTGTGTGTGTGTGTGTGTGTGTGTGTGTGTGTGTGTGTGTGTGTGTGTTTGTGTGTGAGAGTGATGAAAACATGCGGTCAAGCCTGCGTACGCACGAGCAGTAAAAACAGTATTTTTTATGACGGGTGTTCTCATCCACGCGGTCTGTTTTCAATGTGACAGCATCGGATCAAAGACCACCTCCCTGCAACACCAGAATCTCGAGACTCTGATGCCGGTGACTCGATCTCTTCAGCTTGACAAGGTATCGGGTGTCGTGCTCGAGTGATGTAACCGGCACGGCAACGGACCATTAATCACCGACGTCTCCAGAGCCGGCTGGTGCCAAACTGGGGATCCAAAGTGAAACCACATCTAGTGACTCGGTCCAGGTTCAGCCTTTTGTTTTTACTTTCTGTCGTTGTTTCTGTTGCACGTGTTTTGAACTAAGGTTTTGAGGCAAACATCACAAATGTATCGATGTTTCTTTTCATCCATTAGCTTGAAGCGCATATATTCAGAAGGAATAACGTTTATTAATCAAAGTTGATGAAAATAATTTGTCTCTTAATATCTCATCATATCAGCTTCCCTTGTGTAAACCGGACATCGGGATGATAATCTATCTTTTTATTCTTTATTAGTTGGTCTTTCTATTGGAGATGATGGATTTTACCAGCTTGACATTAAAGCGTTGTCCATTGTAGAGGAAACAATGTATCAATAAAGGTGGATTCAAAAATCTTCACTGCAGCCGAGTGTAAAAACATTATGCAATCTTTTGTATTTTTTATCTGAAGTTCTTACATTTCCACAGGTGGATTGAAACCTCTCCCTCGTGCACGGTGGCACAGTGCACGTGAGGTGGCAGCGACCAACTGAAGGCCAAAAGTTGTTTTTGCTTCATGTGAAAGTCGGGTGAGTGATGATGCAATACTGGGTCAGGAAGTTTAGTCTTCACCAGCTGTGGTACTTCCTGTCATACCTCTAAGTCCTTCACCTGCAACACTACAGAAACAAAGCAAAATGTTGACACACTCGTGTAACAATAATACCTCTAATAATCCCTCCTGGCCGCTGGAGGTGTGTTCTCTTTTCTTTTCTTTTTGTCAAAACATAGCAACCAGGTGCCAAATCATCAGCGTGCATCGTAGAGGAAACCACAAAAAAGTTCTGCCCGAACCTGACGGACCCAACTCATTCTGCCATGAAACAAAAGGGTCGAGAACATAGAGCGTTGCCTAATTAAGAAGTAAGAAGAAGTACGCAGATCTGGGAAATAACAAACTATTCGTCCGGTTTTGTTGCAGCCAATCACTGCAAGTGTTATTCTGTTAAGAAGATAAGATAAGATAAGGTAAGAAGATAAGATAAGATAAGGTAAGAAGATAAGATAAGATAAGACAAGATAAGACAAGACAGGACAAGATAGGGTAGGATAAGATAATATAAGATAAGCCCTACGCGCTAGCAGCTAGCTACTTGCTAGCATGTTAGTGTGGACTTGCCCACTGCGCCACATGAGAAGCAGCAGGTTGGTCTACTTTTTACCGAATACTGGTTACGATTAAGAGTGATGTAAAGTGATATAGAGTGATATAGAGTGATTAAGAGCGGTCCAGTTTCCTGCGGTTCCCGCGGCGTGGCAGCGTCCCATCGTGGACTCTTCACTGCAGCGTAAAACCTTTGTTAAGTTTAGCTTCGTGTGAAATCCAAACCTTTTACACACATTTGCGAGACATTGTTTGTTAAAATGTAAACTTAAGGAACATGAAGAGCTTGTAACGTGTCACCTGCACGTGGCCCGAGGCACTGGAACCAAGAACCGGGTCTTCCTTTTATGTTGGGTTCCTGGTTTTAAGAAGTTCTCTCTACTCAGTGTTTTCCTCCCCGCCACACATGTGAACCCTGCAACGCACATCAAGCCTGTGTGCATGAGTTCATGTGAGAAAGAGCAGGAACCAGCATCTGGATCCACTCCAGTATTATCAACAAATAGCCGCTCAAAGCTAAACGATCAAACGGTGACTCGCGTGTCATACGAACACGCTATCTGGTTGGATTCTCCACGCGAGCTGAAGCTGAGGCAGAGCTCAGCACCTCATATGTCTATCTGACATATTCCAGTAACATTCAGCACTAATTCACTCGAGGAGTCTGGGATTTGTGGTCAAGGATTATGGCGAGCCACGAAGACGAGCTCTGAAGCGTCCGTGAACACGGGCGCGAATGGTCCTGGCTCTAAAGGGGGATGGGGGTGGGTGGGGGGATCATGGAGGCCAATCTGGCAACCACAACACGGCTCAGATTTCATAGGATGGTGCAAAAGCTGCAGCAGCGGTTGGAATTGTTCTCGTTACGTTTGACAAACCGGCCCAGTAACACGGTCTGCTGGCTTTGTGTTTTATTCAGGACGAAACAAACCAACGAGACTCAAGCAGGAGCCGTGTGGGGACACAATAAGACCAAGTCAGAGCCAGTGACGTACTTTATGACATCCAAAAAGAAGACTATTGGGGGGCTGGAGGGGTTGTCTAAACCTAACTGTTGCTGGGTTAGTTGTCTAAACCTAACTGTTGCTGGGTTAGTTGTCTAAACCTAACTGTTGCTGGGTTAGTTGTCTAAACCTAACTGTTGCTGGGTTAGTTGTCTAAACCTAACTGGTGGTTTAGTTGTCTAAACCTAACTGTTGCTGGGTTAGTTGTCTAAACCTAACTGTTGGTGGTTTAGTTGTCTAAACCTAACTGTTGCTGGTTTAGTTGTCTAAACCTAACTGTTGGTGGTGTAGTTGTTTAAACCTAACTGTTGGTGGTTTAGTTGTTTAAACCTAACTGTTGCTGGGTTAGTTGTCTAAACCTAACTGTTGGTTTAGTTGTCTAAACCTAACTGTTGGTGGTGTAGTTGTTTAAACCTAACTGTTGGACATGGAACACAGCTGTTTGTTCTCTGGATGGATAACGAGCGTCGCTCCAGCTTCGTCTTGTCAGCTCGTCAATGAGTCTGCTGTCCGATGTGCAACTGCAACTGCAACACCGTCAGAGCCGACGAGGCCTCGATCCACATAGTTCAGTCTGACAGGAGGCTCTCGAACACGCGGTCCTTGTGGAGCGATCCGCTGAGAGAGAGACAAAGAGACAGAGAGAAAGAGAGAGAGAGACAAAGAGACAAAGAGACAGAGAGAAAGAGAGAGAGAGAGAGAGAGAGGAGGTTTGAGACGAGGACGTCTCTCTCCAGAACTTCTAAAGAACCGATAGCAGAACCGTTAACTTGGTGTTAACTCATTTAGAACCGGTTCCCCTCAGAAATGTGGTCTAAGGTTCAGGGTATTGTTTTTGCCTGTCATCACTTTGTCAGGGAACCTGATCCTCTCCCAGGACCCGACCCTGGGTCCTGGTCTTCAGGACCCCCCCAGTAGAGGTCTCGTCATGGTTGTTGTGAGCTGAGCTCCACGATCGTCCAACAAATCGAATAAGAGGTCGTTTAGGAGGAAACACGAGGCGTTCCTCGTGGTGGACGTCCTCCTGACGGCTGAGCAACCCGAGAGCATTCCTCGCTGATGAAGACGTAACGGAGGCCGGGGGTGTCGGAGCCCTCCAGAGGCCTCGGGGTGTGGAGGTCCACAATCTGCCTCGACCCCAGAACATGAATATTGTGAAGAATGCACTTTTCGTTGGAGGCGGGGCTTAGCAGCATGAATCTGTGGCCCTGCAGTGACGAGAGACCCCCGATGGACGAGATAGAAAACATCCTCTCTCTCTTCCATGAACCCATCGATCAGGAAGACATGGAGCTGCTGGATACGGGTCATGTGACACCTCCAGTTCAGGGGCCCAGTGTTCCCACAGCCCCTTACTGGGAAACCAGAAGGCCCAACTGGACCGAAAGACCTGTTCAATAACAATATCTAGACAAGAAGTATTAGGGTTAATAAAGATGATGAAATACTTAGTTATGTTTAATAAAGATGATGAAATACTGAACCAGGAGAATCTGTTTTCCTCTGGCGTCTGTCTGGAAACCTCTTTTCCATCCAGACCTTCAGCTGGTCCACGTTAGTCCCCCCAGTAACGTGACCAGAGGAAACAACGCTACCTTCATATGATTCATGAAATAATCTGAAAGTCCTGATGGGGCTCCATCCAGTGAAGCAGCCTTGGACCTGATCCCACAGAGAGCAGGGTTCAGTCACACACTGTAAACCAGGTGAGAGGAGGATTAAAATAACTGCCTCTCACCCGTGAACCAGTGAACCAGACCTGAACCAGTATTTGTTCTGCGGGAAGTAAAAACACAGAAAGTCCTGTTCGGAGCCATTTCAAACATCTGGTGTGTGATATCATAAGACATAAGAATTGTAACTCAACAAAGACCACTCGGCTCATTGAGACAATGCAGCCTGGATCATGAGGGAGGAGGTCCATGAAGCCACAAACCTGGTCTGGTTCCACTCCGTAAACTTGCTTTTCTCAGATCGGTGTTAAGAGCACCGATCTATGTTCTCACAATCAATACGGTAATGTCTAATCGCTGGTTAGTGGCGATCAGTTACAGTTTGTAGACACAGTCCCACTAAAGAGACCACGGACCTAGAAACACTTCACCAATCACTATTGACCCCGGATCACTCAAGGCCTTTAACAACACTGGAGGCCGAGCTGGACCTCCATCAGGCGGCCTTCATCGACAGCTCCGAGCCTCTGATCCATCAGCTGTGATCCATCAGATCCATCAGCTGTGATCCATCAGATCCATCAGCTGTGAGGTGGAACCACCTCCAGAAGGCCACTCAGACTCCTGTTGAGACCTTCGTAATGATTCAAGTCTTTAATACCATTAGAGGAGAGGCTGTGATTACATGAAGGCTTTTAATGGAGAATGTGGAGTAATTTATTTTCTTTAATGGATGGAAAATGTAAAAGGTTGTTCCTCTTTAAAGCTGCGGCTGCCTAAAGCAAAATGCCGTATTTCCCATAAATGTTTCCCATAAATGTGGCCACTATTAACTTGTCAAATACCAACGTTTGAGGCATTGATTGGTTTTAACTCCAACAGAAACCCTCCAACAGCAAGAGCTCGTTAGTATGAAGTTCGTGAGATTCTGCTCAAAGGGGGCGGGTCCAACAGGAGGTCGCTGTCTGTGTCGTCATAACTAAAACATAACGGTTGACATTTGGTGACCTGAGCGTGAAATAGACCATAAAGCTGAGCATGCTCAGTGTGATCGACCCTCGTATGTCCACTTCCTATATCCAGCCTATGGTCCCCAGTCACGTGACTCGGATTCATTCACAATTCACACCCATTCACACCCTGATGGGAGGAGCTACTCGGCTGACTAACTCATTCACACCCTGATGGGAGGAGCTACTCGGCTGACTAACTCATTCACACCCTGATGGGAGGAGCTACTCGGCTGACTAACTCATTCACACCCTGAACCCACAGGACAATCGGGGTGAAGGGTCCTGATCCAAGGACACATTGAAACTGGATCAAACCGCCGATCTTCTGAGACTACGAGTTCTTCCTCAAAGAGACGGACTCTGCTGCAGAGAGCCTTCATCAGTACGGCGCCCTCTACTGGATGTAGGGGAAACAACCAGGAGCCGGTTTTCGATGAGTTGGGGAGTCCGAGTGACTGCTTGCAGGTGGTGATTGTGCAACGGTTGCAGGTAACAAGTTGAAACACACGGTAAGATCTCCCAAAGGTTGTTGAGTGGAACACAATAGAACATGGGTCACTAACTGGCGGACCGCGGTCCGGGTCCGGACCCAAACGCCGTTGTCTCTGGACCCTGGACCGAAAACCAATTATTATTACCAAATTATTAACTGTTGGTGGATCGCTTCTATTTCACCGGCGCAGCTTTTCCTGCCTTTACGGCTCTCGTTCAGCGGTCCAGGAAACACTCCGACCAATCACACGCCTTGAAAATCCTGTCACTTGATCCTACTCGACCAATCACATGTGTGTATTGCGTTAAGCCCCGCCCTCGACTCGAGTAAGACATTCGCACACACGGGAGCGACGGGAGTGACCTGATAGTTTGAAAAGTACGTGAGTCAGAGAAGTTGTTTCACTTGGCGCTCCAAAAGAGAAATGTGGACATCTTAACCAGAGCCTTGAACCAGGAATGGACAGACTTAAATGTGTATTATTCCCACAACCAGATCTTTAGAGCAAACGGACCGACTCACATCAGAGATTAAGGCCCAGAAAAATAAACCTAAGAGGCCAATATAATCAGAACCCTAACACATGAATTAATATGATCAGAATCCTAACACATGAATTAACTGACCAACAATAATGTTAACAGAGAGGAGAAATGAGCTGAAACAAGTGGGTTAATAACCACAGATGAAGTCCATGCAAACACATTTATCTTTTTTGAAAACAAGGATATAATATATTGGCTCTTTGGATTGACATCACTAGATGCCCGAATAAACTGAATTTGAAGCTGCAAGACAATTCAGTTAAATTAATCTTTCTAACATGATTTATTTAATTTATTCATTTAATTTATATAGTCACGTTTTTCAAAAGCTTTCTGTTTTAAATCCAGCCTTTATTTGCCTTGAAATAAGATATGATAATTTATGTATTATTAGAGTATGTATTATTTATAATTATTCAAGGAAATCTGTAATATTAAATATTGTTTAGATGTTAATTAATTGAACTTTATTTATTTTACAGTCAGTTGTTGACTACATATAGACGTTAATACAACTGTTGGCTACTTCAATACATATGGCACAAAATCATAGCACAAATTTGACATTATTGGGATGTTCCGGACCTTTGCATGAGGAAATTCTCTCGAACTGGACCTCGCGGAATTTTTGTTGAATACCCCTGCAATAGAACGTGTTAGAACGATGTAGGACCTCCTGAGTAATGCGACTCCCCGCTGTCCCGTTGAAAGTTATGAGTGGAAGTTTGGCCTCCGTCCATTTGTTGCCATGTACACCTCAAATATTAGCCAAACACTGAAAAGCCAAAGTTTACACAGCACAGAGACGTCGCCGTGTTTAATCTCCTCCAGTCGGAGCGGTTGAAAGACAGAAGGCAGGAGGATGGGAGGATGCTGAGCAGCTGAGATGAAGACGTGACGGCTCCATCCATCACTCTCAGATTCCATGTAGAATGTGTTGGAGGAGCAGAGCCGGGAGCCGACAGCCTCTGATGGATCACCGGCATACTTCACAGATTGTATAATTAAAGGTTCCCCAACAGAAAACAAAGTGCAGGTGCCTCGTGTACTTCTAGCTTTGTCTTAGCAGCTCCAGTGTGGCATCAGGAGGCCGGATGGAGAAATTAATGAAACTATGTTCTGGAACAACTTGCAGTTCTTCTGCATCATTTTACTCTGAAAAGTCACTTTCAGGCTTGTTGGAGGTATTTTGGGTAAATTTGAGTATTGCTTGACTTTTTTTGAACACCTGTCTGAAGCCGTCCTTTCACCCTTTAGCGGAATTTATTCTGGATTTCATATTAACCTTTGTTAAATTTACTCAATACAACATTATTATTGAATTTTATGTTGAAATATGTTGAAATCAATTATGTCCACTAGTGTCGAACTTGAGATCAGTTGTGAGTCGAAAAGTAAATAAATGACTTCCTGGTCTTTTCCAGACCACCTTTCCTCAACGTTGATGGGAAACCTCATGAAGTGACTTTATTAAGAGTTTATTGGTTATTCATCAAGCTCCACATTCCTCAGCCACTTCGTCTGCAACGTATCTGACTTCTGACTTGTGTTTTAATTACTTTATAAAAGTATTTTTGTGAAGACCCGTGTACTCACAGAGACCAGAGACCTCTTGAACGAGGGTTTGTTAGAGATCATCTCATCAGTTACAGCTCAACGTCGATGCTCCAACATTAATATATGTTGTACGTTTACAATCCAAACCGAAGCAGACGTCTTTGTCATGTGTTATGAAAAACTGTGTTATGGCGCTGTTACCTGTAAAATAGCTAAATATCTATTTGAGCACTTTATGGCAAAGAAAATGGCCAAAACACAAAAATACTTCAAACAAAAATGTAAAACTGTGAAATGTTTCCATCTAATTTAATAACACTCTGACCATGGAGAAGATCCTTTAATGTGACACCCTCTAATATTATAATTTTGGGTGGGAAACATCCAGAACTACAAAGCAAAGGGAATAAATATCAAACTGAAGAGAATATCACGACTAAAGTGAGGCGAACAACCATAATGCTAAATAAATAAATATAAATATAAAGTGTTTACTGCTTATGTTGTTAAGGCTCATGCTGTTTTATTTATTATTCTACTGCTGTGTCGTTACCCACCCGGTTCCTCGTGACCACGCCCAGGACTTTTCACGCCAGGCTCTTTCTCCATCCACTCGTCACTCCTTTCCCCTCAATCGCGGATTATCTGTGCTATGTTCTGGTTTATAGAGGCTGAGTCACCCCAAAAGACATGAGGCAACTCAGCTGTCAGTAGGTCAGAGACCAGCTGGTGCTGGTCTTGTGGTTGTCAGGAACAAAATAACAAGATTGTTTCAGATTAAACAATGGCACCAAAATCATCACTGAAAAAGTTTCCCACGTGAAAGTTTTCTTTTAACCGATAGTTTTGGTTGTCCGACCGATTCAACAAACTTTAATTATTATCTCAGACTCCTCTGGTTGTATAGAAGTCTATGCTTTGTATGTGTACAGATTGTGAAGCCCTCAGAGGCAAATTTGTATTTGTGATTTTGGGCTGTACAAAATAAACTGAATTGAATTGAATTGAATGTGCATTATCTCTCCTGACCAGCAGGGGGCGACTCCTCAGGTTGTATAGAAGTCTATGCTTCATGTGTTAAAGCTGCATTCTCTCTCCAGACCACCAGGGGGCGACTCCTCTGGTTGTATAGAAGTCTATGATTCATGTGTTAAAGCTGCATTCTCTCTCCTGACCACCAGGGGGCAACTCCTCTGGTTGTATAGAAGTCTATGCTTCATGTGTTAAAGCTGCATTCTCTCTCCTGACCAGCAGGGGGCGACTCCTCAGGTTGTATAGAAGTCTATGCTTTATGTGTTAAAGCTGCATTCTCTCTCCTGACCACCAGGGGGCGACTCCTCTGGTTGTTTAGAAGTCTATGCTTCATGTGTTAAAGCTGCATTCTCTCTCCAGACCACCAGGGGGCGACTCCTCTGGTTGTATAGAAGTCTATGCTTCATGTGTTAAAGCTGCATTCTCTCTCCTGACCACCAGGGGGCGACTCTTCTGGTTGTATAGAAGTCTATGCTTCATGTGTTAAAGCTGCATTCTCTCTCCTGACCACCAGGGGGCGACTCCTCTGGTTGAGTTGTTCATGTTTTTTCGTCTGACAACTTTAAGCCTTTTACATTGTTTTCACTTCAAGTTAATTGTAACAAAAAAAAGTCTTATTCAGTCTTCTGTTGTACCTGGAATCTGAAAACATGAAAGATGATAAATAGCCAAATTGGTTGGTTGGTTGGTTTGGTAAAAACTCTTTTTGGGCAGATGTGATAATTGAATCTATATGTTGTGCCATCTGAGTGGTTTCCTCCAAGTTAATATTCGCCTATAGTACATTCCAGTGAATCAGCCCCTCTTACACTACAATTATGATTGAGATTGACAGGGGGAAACATGACGGAGGTACAGGAGGTTGTTATGAAGACCAAAGAGGTTCAGAGAGTTCACACCCTGCCTTAGTTCATTGAAAAGTTATAAAACATCATCAGAGGCAGTGCTTTGCATTTCAGACGAGCACACAAGGCATTATAATAATTGAGGTGAGAAGATATAAGGCTGCTGTGAACCAATGAACATTTTTTGTGGATTTTCAGCCTTCCAAGGCAAAAAATGTGTCTGCCAAAGGATGGGAAGCCCTTTTGTGGACTGGAGCACCGTTCAACCAAACAGCTGCTGGTTGCAGCTTATAAAAGGTACGGGCATCTGAGTTTATCGCCTCAGGAGCTACGCAGCAAAGCAAACTTGCTGAGGTCCAGAGGTCGGTAGGTACAAATGTTCATCGTCCATGAAAACGTCGCACGAGATGTTCCAAGGACGCAGATACAGAGGCCCCAGACCGTATCCTTGTGGGACACCATGGTGTATATCACAGACAGACAAATATCACAGACAGAAAAATATAGAAAAACACAATATGTGTCCTACAGAGCTGCTTCCTATAGAG
Organism: Cottus gobio; assembly: GCA_023566465.1. NCBI lineage: Eukaryota > Metazoa > Chordata > Actinopteri > Perciformes > Cottidae > Cottus > Cottus gobio. The sequence goes on along the minus strand of CM042220.1, from coordinate 27,324,069 downwards.
CTGCTTCCTATAGAGCTGCTTCTACAGAGCTGCTTCTACAGAGCTGCTTCTACAGAGCTGCTTCCTACAGAGCTGCTTCTATAGAGCTGCTTCCTATAGAGCTGCTTCTACAGAGCTGCTTCTACAGAGCTGCTTCTACAGAGCTGCTTCTACAGAGCTGCTTTCTACAGAGCTGCCTCCTATAGAGCTGCTTCTACAGAGCTGCTTCTACAGAGCTGCTTCTACAGAGCTGCTTCTACAGAGCTGCTTCCTACAGAGCTGCTTCCTATAGAGCTGCTTCCTATAGAGCTGCTTCTACAGAGCTGCTTCTACAGAGCTGCTTCCTACAGAGCTGCTTCTATAGAGCTGCTTCCTATAGAGCTGCTTCCTACAGAGCTGCTTCCTATAGAGCTGCTTCCTATAGAGCTGCTTCTACAGAGCTGCTTCTACAGAGCTGCTTCTACAGAGCTGCTTCTACAGAGCTGCTTCCTACAGAGCTGCTTCTATAGAGCTGCTTCCTATAGAGCTGCTTCTACAGAGCTGCTTCCTACAGAGCTGCTTCCCATAGAGCTGCTTCCTATAGAGCTGCTTCTACAGAGCTGCTTCTACAGAACTGCTTCTACAGAGCTGCTTCTACAGAGCTGCTTCCTACAGAGCTGCTTCTATAGAGCTGCTTCCTATAGAGCTGCTTCTACAGAGCTGCTTCTACAGAGCTGCTTCCTATAGAGCTGCTTCATATAGAGCTGCTTCTACAGAGCTGCTTCCTACAGAGCTGCTTCTACAGAGCTGCTTCTACAGAGCTGCTTCCTACAGAGCTGCTTCCTACAGAGCTGCTTCCTACAGAGCTGCTTCTACAGAGCTGCTTCCTACAGAGCTGCTTCTACAGAGCTGCTTCTACAGAGCTGCTTCTACAGAGCTGCTTCCTACAGAGCTGCTTCTACAGAGCTGCTTCCTACAGAGCTGCTTCCTACAGAGCTGCTTCTACAGAGCTGCTTCTACAGAGCTGCTTCTATAGAGCTGCTTCTACAGAGCTGCTTCTACAGAGCTGCTTCTACAGAACTGCTTCTACAGAACTGCTTCTACAGAGCTGCTTCTACAGAGCTGCTTCTACAGAGCTGCTTCTACAGAGCTGCTTCTACAGAGCTGCTTCTACAGAGCTGCTTCCTACAGAGCTGCTTCTACAGAGCTGCTTCTACAGAGCTGCTTCTACAGAGCTGCTTCTACAGAACTGCTTCTACAGAGCTGCTTCTACAGAGCTGCTTCCTATAGAGCTGCTTCCTACAGAGCTGCTTCTACAGAGCTGCTTCTACAGAGCTGCTTCTACAGAGCTGCTTCTACAGAGCTGCTTCCTATAGAGCTGCTTCCTACAGAGCTGCTTCTACAGAGCTGCTTCTACAGAGCTGCTTCTACAGAACTGCTTCTACAGAGCTGCTTCTACAGAGCTGCTTCTACAGAGCTGCTTCCTATAGAGCTGCTTCCTACAGAGCTGCTTCTACAGAGCTGCTTCTACAGAGCTGCTTCTACAGAGCTGCTTCTACAGAGCTGCTTCCTACAGAGCTGCTTCTACAGAGCTGCTTCCTACAGAGCTGCTTCTACAGAGCTGCTTCTACAGAGCTGCTTCTACAGAGCTGCTTCTACAGAGCTGCTTCCTATAGAGCTGCTTCCTACAGAGCTGCTTCCTACAGAGCTGCTTCCTACAGAGCTGCTTCCTACAGAGCTGCTTCTACAGAGCTGCTTCTACAGAGCTGCTTCTACAGAGCTGCTTCCTATAGAGCTGCTTCTACAGAGCTGCTTCTACAGAACTGCTTCTACAGAACTGCTTCTACAGAGCTGCTTCTACAGAGCTGCTTCCTATAGAGCTGCTTCCTACAGAGCTGCTTCCTACAGAGCTGCTTCCTACAGAGCTGCTTCTACAGAGCTGCTTCTACAGAGCTGCTTCTACAGAGCTGCTTCCTACAGAGCTGCTTCTACAGAGCTGCTTCTACAGAGCTGCTTCTACAGAGCTGCTTCCTATAGAGCTGCTTCTACAGAACTGCTTCTACAGAACTGCTTCTACAGAACTGCTTCTACAGAGCTGCTTCTACAGAACTGCTTCTACAGAGCTGCTTCTACAGAGCTGCTTCTACAGAGCTGCTTCTACAGAGCTGCTTCTACAGAGCTGCTTCTACAGAACTGCTTCTACAGAGCTGCTTCTACAGAACTGCTTCTACAGAGCTGCTTCTACAGAACTGCTTCTACAGAGCGGGAGGGAAACGACTGCTCACACCACGTCGTTCAATCAAGTCAATCAATTACACGCTCGTTGTAAATCTTTAACAATTAGTGTCTGCAGTGTAACTGGAGCCCAGACTAGAGCGAGCTCTTTGTGCCTGGACCTTATCCAAGGTGTGTGTGTGTGTGTGTGTGTGTGTGTGTGTGTGTGTGTGTGTGTGTGTGTGTGTGCCTCAGCATGCTACGTTCATGGTACTTCCATGTGATCACATGCTCATGTTCGCATGAATGACAGCACCTGGTAGAGATTACCTTCAGAGGGGCTGAGCATTGATGTACAATCAACGCCGGGCTCACGCCAGTAAACAGTGGGGGGAGGAGGGGGGGGGCTTAGTGGTTAACAACCAGCACCTGCCTCATACTGCTCTACAACCAGTGGTGCGTGGACCTGCAAAAGCTGAAGGCAAAGTCATTATTTGACTGAAGGAGCCGGTTCAGAGAGAGAGGCAGGAACACACCGTGGTTCTGTCTTCGTTCACAACAATACATCATGTTGTCGTGACCTTTGTGGCGTCTTTAAGCTGCACTAATGTTTTCATCGGGTCAAAAAGGGATCAGTGCTGATCTGGACTCTGCGGTTCCCCTCGGCATCTTTCAGCTCATCGGTTCAGTTTTAGGGTCCACTTAGAGTCAACAGACCATAAAGCAGGGGAGGCTTTAGGGCGGGGCTACAAGCTGATTGACAGGTCGACACCAGTATAGGACGTCTCTACGTCCCTCCTCCTCAGTCCATATATGGTCACTTCCTGTTCTCTGGTTGCAGAAAACCAAGATGGCGACGACTAAACGCTGAACCTCATCTAAAGACTAGTTATGAATTACAAAGCGTTAAAACAATGCTAAATAGTGTGTACTTATTATAAAGTGCTACCCATTTCTGTTGCAGCAGCTTTTATTGGAATGAAATGATAATATATAATAATGAAAGAGCATTATATTGCAGTGACACATTGCCGAACCCTCGGTAACATGATCACATCCTATAATACTCTTCACTACGATCACATGCCTTTGAAGTTGTTTACTGGATAAAGAATGATGTAATCAGTACTCGTTCCTTAAAGGTTACGTAAAACACAGAATACCATGTGACACTCGGCCTTCTCAGACAAGACAGAAGGGAGGAAGACACGCCCACATGGGAGGAGCCAGCAGAACTACAACACAGCGCTGCACTTTGTCAGTCTGGAAACCTGCAACTACCTGATGACAGGTGAGGCTGACAGGTGACAGGTGAGGCTGATGAACGGCGTCCTGGAGGGGACATCTCTCTGCACCTTCTACCGGTCTGTGAGCAGGAGGAGAAACTGATGCCAGGTCAGTGAACGAAGCAGAAGACTCACAGCGAGGCTATACAACAGTATAAGTATAAGAAATAAGTAATAAAACAGTATAAAAAATAAGATAAGTATAATGAATAAGTTAATTAGCAATAGAATAAATAAGTAATAAAACTCTGTGAACCGGGCTCGAGCCACCGGGATCGAGCCCGTGAGGACCCGCATGTGTTCAGCGGACTTTGTTTATTTGGAGTTCTCTTCCCTTCAAGGAGGAGAACCCAACCCCAAACCCGACGCCGGGCCAGAGCAGTGACGACGTCCACAACATGAGAGGTGGCTGTGAACCCAGTAGCCCGGCCCGTGTGTGGTTCCAGTCCCGGCCCGTGCAGGGTTCCAGTCCCGGCCCGTGCGTGGTTCCAGTCCCGGCCCGTGCAGGGTTCCAGTCCCGGCCCGTGCGTGGTTCCAGTCCCGGCCCGTGCAGGGTTCCAGTCCCGGCCCGTGCGTGGTTCCAGTCCCGGCCCGTGCGTGGTTCCAGTCCCGGCCCGTGCGTGGTTCCAGTCCCGGCCCGTGCAGGGTTCCAGTCCCGGCCCGTGCGTGGTTCCAGTCCCGGCCCGTGCGTGGTTCCAGTCCCGGCCCGTGCAGGGTTCCAGTCCCGGCCCGTGCGTGGTTCCAGTCCCGGCCCGTGCGTGGTTCCAGTCCCGGCCCGTGCGTGGTTCCAGTCCCGGCCCGTGCGTGGTTCCAGTCCCGGCCCGTGCAGGGTTCCAGTCCCGGTCGCAGTACTCGTGTCGTTTTAAGTCCTTATCCTGCAGTGCATGAGCTGTTTCATGTGGAAGACGTCACATGACGAGTCACGAACATCTGATTTTTATTGCTTACAAATTTGACCTTTTTACCGTTTCATGTTCTTGCAGCTTTTTTATTGTTGGTTTTTATTTGTTTGTTTTTTCGTTGCTCACATGTTGCTGCGACACGCTGCAGAGAACAAGATCTGCTTCTCACAGGCAGCGGGACCAGCAGCACCGAGTGGGTCGCTGGGGGTCGGCGGCTCAAGCACAGGGTCGGCGGTTCGATCCCCGTCTTAACCGACTTTGTGTTTGAGAGAGGGAACAATGTTAAAGGCTTTGTTGTAATAAATAAATACAAATGTTTGTGTTTATTTGGCAGAGAAAGTTCATGAAGACCTGAAGGTTTGGGTTGACTGTGAAGCCGGTGGGAAAAATGTTTTTGTGAGATGATTATTATTATTATTGTTATTGTTATTATTATTTGTCAGGATAATTTTTTTGTGTCTGTTGTTGTAATACTCATTTTTAAAGAGACTAATAACAAAAGCTCTTTTCACCAGGTGTGGAATGAGAACAATTCATCACGTTATTCCAACAACAAACAACTTTCTTCTTCAGCCTTTATTTTGAAAAGACTGCATCCTGTAACTGAACTCGACACGTTGTTGCTGCACTTTCTCAGGAAAACACGAAAAATGAGGAGCAACTTTTTCATGTAACTCGGCGTGAGAAACCGGTCAGATAAACAAGCCGAGGAGTTCGGTTCCAGATGGAGAACCCGGAGAACCCGGAGAACACCTGCAGGGTTCAGGGTTTGAGGATCAGCTGGTTTTTAATTAGCTGGGATTATTTTCCACAAACCACAGATGACGGATGTCAAATACGATGACATCACTGTTGTGCCAGTGTTTTTTAATGTGTGTGTGTGTGTGTGTCTGTGTCTGTGTGTGTGTCTGTGTGTGTCTGTGTGTCCGTGTGTCTGTGTGTGTGTGTGTGTGTGTGTGTGTCTGTGTGTGTGTGTGTGTGTGTGTGTGTGTGTGTGTGTGTGTGTGTGTGTCTGTGTGTCTGTGTGTCTGTCTGTGTGTGTGTGTGTGTGTGTGTGTGTGTGTGTGTGTGTGTGTGTGTGTGTGTGTGTGCGTGTGTCTGTGTGTCTGTGTGTCTGTCTGTGTGTGTGTGTGTGTGTGTGTGTGTGTGTCTGTGTGTCTGTCTGTGTGTGTGTGTGTGTGTGTGTGTGTGTGTGTGTGTGTGTGTGTGTGTGTGTGCACCGTCAGCTGTTGGCCTCCATGCCTGATGGGTAGCAGAGCCACAGCTGCACCAGATGAAGCCGAGCTTCAGCGGACATGAGGTAGTACTCGTGTAGTACAATGTGTGTGTGGGGTAGGGGCGGGGCCAGCGCACCTGCGACGCAGAGAGAGAGGGAAAGGCACTCAGGGATCAGCTGCAGCTCGTCATCAAGCTGCAGCTGAAACCTATTGAGTGCGGGGACGTGGGGCTATTTAAGCCCGGCAGGGTTAGATAGCCGGGGGGTGAGCGACAGGAAGGGACACATAGCGTGAGAGAGCACGGGATGAGTGTAGAGCGGAAGCTATTGTGTGTAAGAATAAAGCCTGTTAAACCCGCAAGAGCCGTGTCTGACCTGTATGTCCGAGGCCATGGATCCCCGGGTAGGAGGAACCTTCGCCACACTGGAGCCCAACGTGGCCTACCGCGGGGGGAGGGAGTGGTTCGTCCAGCGGATGGAGGGCACGGCACCAGCGGGGATGGCGCTGAGTCACACGGAGACCCGCGTCACGGAGATGCGGCAGGAGCAGGTGGGGGACCGGCGAACGCGGACACCGGAGGACTTCCGCAGGAAGTTCCGCGCGCTGCGGCTGGGGCCCGGTGACCGGCCCCACCTGTTCGCACAGGAAGTGCGGTACCGGGCGGGACGGTGGCTGCGGCCAGACGGCCTCGGAGCCATCGAGGCGGCGCTGGAGCTGGTGGCCACGGAGCAGTTCATGGAGGGACTGCCAACCCGGATGGCTGCGTGGGTCCGCGGCCGCCAGCCGGCGTCGCTGCTGGCCGCGGTCACCCTGGCCGAGGACTACCTGGCCCTGGACCTGCCGGGTGAACCCCCAGACCTGGCCCTGCCGGGCCCGACCCCCCGGAGGGCATCAGCGACGCAGACGGCCCGAGTACTCCGGAGAGAGGCGGAGGCCCAGACCCGCAAGGCACCACGGAGGGAGGTGGCGGTCCAGACCGCCGCGGCGTCCAGGGCGGAGGTGGCGGTACCAACAGGGCCGACGCACCGGAGGGAGCCGGCCCCACGGCGCCGGAAGGCGCCGACCCGGCCGGACCCAAGGGAGCGGGTCCCTGCGGCCCGGGAGACGCCGTGCCCACCGCCGACCGAGACGGGACCGCGGCGACGACCAACGCGGCGGGGGAGACAGAGGTCACCACCCCCGGGACCCGTGGACTGGGGCCCGACGTGGCCGACGCCGGACGCCTGGGGGCGCAGGGACATCTGGCCTGACCCAGGACCGACCCCACCGGGGCCGACGACGGACCCCGGGAGCAACGGACACATCCGGCGGGACCCAGGGCCGGCGTGCTGGACGTGTGGTCAGCCGGGGCACCTCCACCTGGACTGCCCCGTGATGGAGGTAGACCAGGGAACGCGAGTCGCCATCACGCCGGCCCCGGCCCGGCGGTGGTGGAGGAAGAGGCGATGCCAGCAGCGAGCGAAGGATAGCTGGAGGGACGGAGCGAGCCGGCGGGGCCGGCTGGTCGCCCTGGTCCGGCGGGAGCCGGACGTCACCGGGGGCGCGCGGCGGTCTTCCGGGAGCGGCCAAAAGTATGGCCGGTGCTCCGAGCTGGGGCGGCTCCGCGGGGACAACCAGCGACTGCGGGGCGAACTCCGCTGGGCCGTCCAGGACCGGCGCCGCGACAAACAGACGATCACCCGGCTGGGCCGGCTGCTAAAAGCCGAGCGGGCAGCGCGGGCCCACGCGGAGGGCCAGCGGGCGCAGGGGGTGTGACCACGTTACCCCGTCCGGATGGCTCATTTCCTAACTCTCTCTCTCTTGTGTTGCAGGTGACCGCGTCGGACGGAGGGTGAGGGCCGTTTGGGTCCCGGAACGGAGGCGAGGGCAACCGACCTCCCGGGGCGCCTGATCACCCGCCGCCCGGACCACGTCCCGCTCCACCGACCCACCGGGAGGGATGTCAACGCCCGGACCACCCGTTGGCATCGGGCCTGGATGAAGGCAACCTCAGGGTGGTCCATAGGTCGGGGATGCAGAAGGTCGGGGCCGACTCCCTCGCCCGCCCGCAGGGGGAGGGGGGGAGTTGGTTAGACCGGTGGCTCCCCGGCCTAAGTCGGGCGGTGGGGGTATGTGGGGTAGGGGCGGGGCCAGCGCACCTGCGACGCAGAGAGAGAGGGAAAGGCACTCAGGGATCAGCTGCAGCTCGTCATCAAGCTGCAGCTGAAACCTATTGAGTGCGGGGACGTGGGGCTATTTAAGCCCGGCAGGGTTAGATAGCCGGGGGGTGAGCGACAGGAAGGGACACATAGCGTGAGAGAGCACGGGATGAGTGTAGAGCGGAAGCTATTGTGTGTAAGAATAAAGCCTGTTAAACCCGCAAGAGCCGTGTCTGACCTGTATGTCCGAGGCCATGGATCCCCGGGTAGGAGGAACCTTCGCCACAGTGTGTACTGTACACACACTCTGACATGAGGTAGTACTCGTGTAGTACAATGTGTGTACTGTACACACACTCCGACATGAGGTAGTACTCGTGTAGTACAATGTGTGTACTGTACACACACTCTGACGTGTTTCACACACGTAAACATTCAATCTAAATACATCAACACGCTGCCATGCGTGAATATAACCGTAGAATACACTTATTGTAAGTCTCTTTGGATAAAAGCGTCAGCTAAATGACATGTAATGAAATGTAATGTAATATCTCGTGAAATCAACTCAAATGTAACCCGGAAATAAATAAACGGTCTTTCACCGTTTATTGTTCATGGCCTGAAACGAGAAGTGGATTTATCGTCATGTGACTTCTTATTTTAACCCAAATCATCATCTTTATAAACATAACTCAGTATTTTATCATCTTTGTAAACATAACTCAGTATTTTATCATCTTTATGAACATAACTCAGTATTTTATCATCTTTATGAACATAACTCAGTATTTTATCATCTTTATAAACATAACTCAGTATTTTATCATCTTTATAAACATAACTCAGTATTTTAGGCTCCCTCAGCGGTCCTGGTTCCTGGAGGAGAAGCTGAAGCTTCCCGTTGGTCTCAGACACCTGAACGCCTCACACAACGGCCCCCGACCCCTCCCACAAATATCTGAGACACCCGGGTCCAAACGTTTCCCCTTCAGTGACACTCTGGAGAAAAGAGCTCTCAGACTCAAATATGTGGTTTGTAGTCGTTTGTGTCTCTTTGTGGTTGTTTGATTGACTTATTATTATTATTATTATTATTATTATTGACTCATCCCCCACTCAACAGGCTGTGGCTCAGAGGTCCATTCAGTAAAGCACCATGTTCACATTGCTGGTGTCCACAAAGCATTGGGTGAAGCACGACATGAAAGGTCAAGAGGTCAACGAGTTAAGAGATGATTCATCTTTAAAGCAGATCGATGTCCAATAGTTCATCAGAGGTTATCAGGCAGCGTTATTGATCTATAATTCCTTGTTGCTGTGTTCACACTGTCTGCAAATTTGAATTTGCCAGATGGCCTAAAATAAAATGTTGTTATGTCTGGATATCTGGAAAAAGTAAGTCACGTATTTTTTAAAGTTTGGAATTAAGAGGAAAATCTATCTAGAGTTTTAACATCTGTCAGGTTCTATTTCGGCCCCACGACCGCGGTGACGATGAAACAGAGTTGGTCTGCTCGCTGCCGTGACCTCAGATTTTATACTTGTGAGCGGCCGAAAGATGAAAATAATACGACCGCGTGATGACATGAGCTCATGCTCTCTCTTTGGAATCAGAAAAACAAAAAAGGCTGCGAAGATTTTTATGTATTTTTCATCCTCTCAGGCGAACTTCACCAGCTGCTGTTTGTGTTCGTCATAAGAACCTCGACGTCTGAGAACCAGTGAGTCCAGTCGCTCGCCTCCCGATGCCCAATGACGCTGCGTCAGGAGGGCGGAGACGTTAACGAGAGGGCGGAGACGTTAACGAGAGGGCGGAGACGTTAACGAGAGGGCGGAGACGTTAACGAGAGGGCGGAGACGTTAACGAGAGGGCGGAGACGTTAACGAGAGGGCGGAGACGTTAACGAGGGACGGAGACATTACCGGGAGGGCGGAGACGTTAATGAGTGGGCGGAGACGTTAACAAGAGGGCGGAGACGTTAACGGGAGGGCGGAGACGTTAACGAGAAGGCGGAGACGTTAACAAGGGGCGGAGACATTAACGGGAGGGCGGAGACATTAACAAGAGGGCGGAGACGTTAAAAAGGGGCGGAGACATTAACGGGAGGGCGGAGACGTTAACAGGAGGGCGGAGACGTTAACAAGAGGGCGGCGACGTTAGCAAGAGGGCGGAGACGTTAGCAAGAGGGCGGAGACGTTAGCGAGAGGGCGGAGACATTAGGGTTAGGGTTAGGTTTTAAGATTAGGGTTAGGGTTAGGATTAGGGGTATATGTGGTATATGTATTATTTAGGGTTAGGGTTAGGTTTTGTGGAAGGCGAGGTCCTCTGAAGAGGACCAAGGGTTGGGGTTAGGATCTGGGTTAGGGTTAGGATTAGGGTTAGGGTTAGGGTTAGGTTTTAGGAAATTCACATAGACCCCCTGCTAGGCCCAACGGCTTTGCAGTTGAATGGAGGCCCAAGGGTTAGGGTTAGGGTTAGGGGTATATGTGGTATATGTATTATTAAACTGGCCATTACTCACCCAAACAACTGGTATATATGTAAAATCACCTGAATCCTCTCGTGGTTACAAATGACTTGTTTTCTTCACGTCTTCAGTTCCCAGAATGAGCCTCTTCATATTAAACCCTCTCAGCTTCTCGACACCTCGTCCAGTCCGGACTCGTAATAACTGTCTGGACTGTTGCTTCAGGTGCACCGTTGTGTTGCCTCTGGGGCGATGATGTCATCGTGTAATGGATCCACGTCTACGCAGTCGTTACGTTTCTCCATCATGAAACTCATTTTAAACACAGTTTTTTATTTTTTATTTGAAGACAAAGACCGGAGCCAGATTAGGACCATTAGGACCTTAACTCCTTTAGCTCTTTAACTCTTTGACTCTTTAACTCATGTAACTATTTAACTCCTTTAACTATTTAACTCATTTAACTCTTTAACTATTTAACTCATTTAACTCTTTAACTCATGTAACTCCTTTAACTCTTTAACTCATGTAACTATTTAACTCCTTTAACTCTTTAATGTATTTAACTATTTAACTCCTTTAACTCTTTAACTCTTTAATTTCTTTAACTCTTTAACTCCTTTAACTCTTTGACTCTTTAACTCCTTTAACTCTTTAATTTCTTTAACTCTTTAACTCCTTTAACTCTTTGACTCTTTAACTCTTTAACTCATGTAACTATTTAACTAATTTAACTCTTTGACTCTTGAACTCTTTTAACTCTTTAAATCCTTTAACTCTTTAACTCCTTTAACTCTTTAACTAATTTAACTATTTAACTCCTTTAACTCTTTAACTCCTCTAACTCTTTAACTCATTCAACTCTTTAACTCTTTAAATCTTTGTCTTATTACTTTTATCCTGATGACATGTCAACCCTTAAAGCTCTGCTCTGAGGTAAAATATGTATTAGGGGTTCATAAGTTGCAACTAATAACTTTATTATGGGTAACATAATAATGGAGCAGGATCTTATTTGTGTTTAATGCACCAAAAGATGCATTCAAATGGTGATTGGTTCAAGTGGAAAGGTCAACGGTTAAAGGCACGAATTATCTCGCTGTTGTGAGTTCAGGGGATAAGAACAATGTGCAGATGACTTTATAATCCATCACTCGATGTCATGCAGAAGGAGAGAGAAAGAGTAATCTGAGTCAGCTGTCTAAATACGTCCACGGTGCGGTCTACATACCGGCCTCATGGCACCGAGTGAGAAACATTAAAAACACATCACTATTAAACATCTAATTATCCAAATATTCACTCTGGGAATGAGACACGGGGCGAAGTATTTACATTACAATCAGCTGGGCTGAGTTCCACTTACACTCCCCAATCAGATAAACAATCAATATTTCAGTCACTTGTTTGGCCTCGCTGAGGAAACACTGCGCCGTGTAAAACCTAGAATGATCCTGAAATATGCTTCTCATGTTGGTTCGTTCAAAAAAGTAGTACCTTGTAGCCCCGCCCCTAAAGCATCCCCTGCTTTATGGTCTGTTTGACTCTAAATGAGCATAATTTACTAAATGAACATCATGCTGTATTGAAGAAGACTTGAAACTAGAGATTGAGACATAAACTCATGTTTACAATGTTTACTGAGGGAATACATCAAGAGAGAAGTAGAGTCATTTATATAGACTTCTATACAACCAGAGGAGTCGCCCCCTGGTGGTCAGGAGAGATAATGCAGCTTTAACACATGAAGCATAGACTTCTATACAACCAGAGGAGTCGCCCCCTGGTGGTCAGGAGAGAGAATGCAGCTTTAACACAAGAAGCATAGACTTCTATACAACCAGAGGAGTCGCCCCCTGGTGGTCGGTAGAGAGAATGCAGCTTTAACACATGAAGCATAGACTTCTATACAACCAGAGGAGTCGCCCCCCTGGTGGTCAGGAGAGAGAATGCAGCTTTAACACATGAAGCATAGACTTCTATACAACCAGAGGAGTCGCCCCCCTGGTGGTCAGGAGAGAGAATGCAGCTTTAACACATGAAGCATAGACTTCTATACAACCAGAGGAGTCACCCCCCTGGTGGTCAGGAGAGAGAATGCAGCTTTAACACATGAAGCATAGACTTCTATACAACCAGAGGAGTCGCCCCCTGGTGGTCAGGAGAGAGAATGCAGCTTTAACACATGAAGCATAGACTTCTATACAACCAGAGGAGTCGCCCCCCTGGTGGTCAGGAGAGAGAATGTAGCTTTAACTTTCCTTCAGAACCAGGGGTTTGCGCCTGCTTATTGATCACATATCCCTCAGTAAAGAGTCTTTGGTCGTGTTCCCCTCTAAAGACCTACAAACATCAAACCCTGCCACACGACAAAGGCGTGATTGTTTCTGAGAAAACACTGCAGCTCACACGACAGTAACAGTTGTTCCCCTTCACTCTAGCCCTTGTAAAAAAAAGCCTCCGGGGACCGGGGGACCAGAGCAGGTTGTTCCTGGACGCCGGCCATGCCGCTCTCTCTCCGTACAGCTGTGAAAACCTGCAGCAGCCTCACATCTGGCAGCTCCAGCAAGCCGCTGCCACGTCACCTGGTCTGAGGTCAGCGCTGCTGTCAGCGAGAGTCGCCCACCACCCGGCTGTCAATCACAGTGTGTGTGTGTGTGTGTGTGTGTGTTGGTGGGTTAATGCGTCTGTTAAATGACCAACTCTAACTGAGGCTCATCAAAAAGCCATCCATCACCAGTAAAAGCAGAAGTGAATCATAGTTATTTAAATTAAGATGCTTCTTCTGGACTGGGCCGGTCGGTCACGCCCAAGTTTCTGCCCCAGTTTACTTCTGAGATGGGGCCTGAAAACTGTTTAATTCATGTGGTTTATTTTTAGATTCAACATATGTAAACATCCAAAGAAAATTGCAGAAAAAGGAAAAAGGAAAGGAAAAGTGTAGCACATGAATATGAAGTAAGACGTGTAGCCGTTAGTTGATGAGCAGCAGACCTGCACACCTCTTGGCCTCATGAGCGTTTGAGAGAACAGACTCTCATCATCCAGCTGCTGGGAGGTTATGATGGGATAAACAACAACCAGTCAACGCTGATTTATTTGATTTATTTAAGAACTGGTTCTGGTGATTTAACCAAAACCGTAAACTGAACTACGTTTTTCTCTCAGAACACCGAAGCAGCTTCGGGGCGTTTTTCGCTGCTGTCAAAAACAATACAATTCTCATTGATCTTGATTTTCTCTTCAAAATATAATAAAGTCCAGTCCTCAGAAACAGAACCATCAGGACTAGAAGTAGAGAACTACAACACGTTTGTAGTGCTGAATAACTCACTTATTATGACATAAATCATACAAAATTATTAAAGAAACTTCAACTTGTTTCTATGATAATTTTTATATATATAAATATATAAATAATATATTCAAATATATATAATAATAATATACATTTATATAATTATTTATATATATATATATAAATATACAAATATACATTTATATATATAAATCAATATTGACACCATGACATCATGCATTGACACCATGACATCATGCATTGACACCATGACATCATGCATTGACACCATGATGGGTGACCTCTCATTTCTTCCCAGCGCATGGGCCCGTTATCTAAAGTAAGCTGGCCGAGTGCCAGAACCAACGACTCGGCTGAGACTCGGGGCCCCAAAAACATGACGTTATATTCACCTCCTGATATGTGTGAGAGCGAGTGTGTAGCATATGACTGGGGTAGGGTGTGTGTGTGTGTGTGTGTGTGTGTGTGTGTGTGTGTGTGTGTGTGTGTGTGTGTGTGTGTGCACGCCACATTAGTTAGTAACCACACAGCTTGTTGGCCAACACTAACAGCTGCAACGCCTCGGTGGCTTAATGCTCGGTCAGCGGCGGCCAGCGCCACGCCCAGAGCCAAAGCCACCCCAAAACCCCCTGTCTCCACCTCTCTCTCTCTCTCTCTCTCCCTTCCTCTCTCTCCAGCTTGCATTCATTGTTGATCGGCACATACGATCCCGGTAATGCAACACTAACAAGACCCACATGGCCGGGGAGAAGGGTTGTGTTTGTTTTTTGTTTTAGCTGCCCTGCGGATAAGATAAGTTAAGATAAGTTAAGAAAAGAAAAGATAAGATACGATAAGTTAAGATAAGTTAAGTTAAGATAAGATAAGTTAAGATAAGTTAAGTTAAGATAAGATAACTTAACTTAAGAAAAGATAACTTAAGATAAGATATTGCAGAAACGACGTAAAGTGCAAACAAGACACAACTACAGGTTGTGTCTCATACATGTTTCATAACATGTCCCGCACATACTTGTGCGTGCTCCCATGAGCCGGGGGGCGTGCACGTCACATCGGTGTGAGCGCTGCAGCGTGAAGAGAGCGCGCGGAGCTTCGGGCTCATTAAGGCTCCATAAGAGGAAGGCCTTTATGTTCAGGCGCGTTGCGTAACGCCTCGACGCATGCACACGAGCGCATGCACACGAGCGCATGCACGCTGGGCCGCTGCAGCGGAGCCCCGCTCTGGAGACGCGGCTGTCACCTCTCGGCTCGACGGGCTGATGGTGACGGTCAGGTCAGACAGAGGAATGTTAATCTGATAGAATACAATGACCAATCAGATAATCGGATTAAGAGAGGGGGGGGGGGGCATTAGCCCCTCGGTCTGAGCACGAACAAACGCACAACTGTTTGGAGACGTTATCATCAAACTCACACGCTCCTCTGGCTCCAAGCGGCAGAAACTTCACCTCCAATATTCTCTCCATATTCTCTCCATATTCTCTCCATCTCCCAGAAAAGAGACTTTCTGAACGGCACGCGGCGTGTGGAGCTGCAGCCACCGGAGAGCTAACGGCTTCCAAATGTGCCGTGACACGCCGGAGGATGACGTCATGGACACATTAACCGCGAGCGGTGGAAAGTCCCTCTGACCTCAGAGACCCCAGAGACCGACACACACCCCGTTCCCACCGATGGAGACGCTGCGCGTGTGTGTGTGTGTGTGTGTGTGTGTTCCCACCAAGCGTCCCAGAGTCTGCAACAGGTGCAGCTGATTAACTAATCCCTCTCTCTCCCTCTCTCTCCCCCCATCTCTCTCTCTCTCTGTGCTGTTGCTCCATCTTGGCGTCGCTCCAGAGAAGGAGAGATCTCAGCTGCTCCTCCGTCGTTCTCTGAGTCTGTAATTGGTTTTTAAGAGCGTCCGTCACTCTGAGGATATTGAAGCTTTTCAGCGTGACGGCGTCACGGCAACGCTTCATGAGCTTCAGCACAAAGAGAGTTGGCGCCGAACAATAAACCAGAAAATGACTTTTGAAAGGCTGATCTGGATTTTGTTCCAGTGTGAATAATTCTTTTTGTATCACGTTGCATGCTTACATATTGTAAAGAGAATAATGTTGTTGGTTCAGGGTCACGCCCTCAGGTCAGCTGATCAGGAAACCAGAGGATTCTCCTTCAGGAACAAACCCATCCTAAAGGAGAGAAACCAGGAAGTAAAGCTACGAGGCCTCAAGCTACAACGCTTCATTACATGTAAAGAATTCTGAAAAATATCCCACAAAGCAACAGGTGAGGCGGAGGAATGAGGCTGATGGCCGTGAGCTGACAGGCGGCGTGCACGGACATCCCAATGAACCTCCTCCTCCTCCTCCTCCTCCTCCTCCTCCTCCTCCTCCTCCTCCTCCTCCTCCTCCTCCTCCTCCTGCCATAACACTCTCCCTGCTCCTTCCTCCCACCTCTTCCTTCCCTCCTCCTCCCCTTGCTTGTCCATTTGGTGCTGAGCATGTTACCTGAATCCAGCTGCTGCTGGACATCATTCCCTCCATGACGGTAACATAAACATGTTCTTGTGATTTCAGGGCATCAGATGGCGAGCGAGGCGAGATAAAGTGTTCCTATTGGCTGGATGTGTTGACGTGTGCAGGATGACAGGAACAACGTTTCCCACAGGAAACCCTCCACTGAGGTTATCAGCTGTTCCTCGTACGTAGGACGGCACATCATCGGCATGTTGTCGTCAGTCCAAAAGTTAAAGCGTGATATGATTTATAAATAACAGCAACAAACCTCTGAGGCTCTGCAGTTATTAAAGAGAAAGCTGCAGATTTACTGGTTTAACAAGATGGAGTCACGGATAAAGCATAACCAATCACGTATATATGACGTGTGCATGACGTATGCATGACGTGTGTATGACGTATGCATGACTTATGCATGACGTAAGCATGACGTGTGTATGACGTATGCATGACGCATGACGTGTGTATGACGTATGCGTGACGTATGCGTGACGTGTGCGTGACGTATGCGTGACGTATGCGTGACGTATGCGTGACGTATGTGTGACGTATGCGTGACGTATGCATGACGTATGCATGACGTATGCGTGACGTATGCATGACGTATGCGTGACGTATGCGTGACGTATGCATGACGTGTGTATGACGTATGCGTGACGTATGCGTGACGTATGCCTGACGTATGCATGACGTATGCGTGACGTATGCGTGACGTATGCGTGACGTATGCATGACGTATGCATGACGTATGCGTGACGTATGCCTGACGTATGCATGACGTATGCGTGACGTATGCGTGACGTATGCGTGACGTATGCATGACGTATGCGTGACGTATGCGTGACGTATGCCTGACGTATGCATGACGTATGCGTGACGTATGCGTGACGTATGCCTGACGTATGCCTGACGTATGCGTGACGTATGCGTGACGTATGCGTGACATATGCGTGACGTGTGCGTGACGTATGCGTGACGTATGCGTGACGTGTGCGTGACGTATGCGTGACGTATGCGTGACGTATGCGTGACGTATGCGTGACGTGTGCGTGACGTATGCGTGACGTATGCGTGACGTATGCGTGACGTATGCGTGACGTATGCGTGACGTATGCATGACGTGTGTATGACGTATGCGTGACGTATGCGTGACGTATGCCTGACGTATGCATGACGTATGCGTGACGTATGCGTGACGTATGCGTGACGTATGCGTGACGTATGCATGACGTATGCGTGACGTATGCGTGACGTATGCCTGACGTATGCATGACGTATGCGTGACGTATGCGTGACGTATGCGTGACGTATGCGTGACGTATGCATGACGTATGCGTGACGTATGTGTGACGTGTGTATGATGTATGCGTGACGTATGCGTGACGTATGCATGACGTATGCATGACGTTGGCGTGACGTATCCGTGACGTATGTGTGACGTATGCGTGACGTATCCGTGACGTATGCGTGACGTATGCATTACGTGTGTGTGACGTATGCGTGACGTATGCATGACGTATGCATGTGAAATGTCTTTAACACTTGGGAGCCATGAGGTAATTTCCTCGATTTTCCCTATTTTCTTTAAATTCATCTTTTAAAGGCACTTCCATATGATACATACTCGTGTGTTGTATATCAAAAATTGCAGAACAATCTCAGCTCTCTATATAATGAGGCACCATTGTCCTAAGGCAAACGTGTAAAGACATAATATGGCCATAAAGCTGAAAAAATTAATCTCGATATTTGAAATTCTTCATGTATCTTGAGAAAACATAACTTTACTCACCTGGTCAAACTGTTTTGGTGCTTGAAATTAGTTTACCAAAGGTCTTAAGTTCACAAAAGCAGTGGAATATATGACTACAATGGTAGATACATGTAAATAAATGTAAAAAAGCAAATTATATATTATCGTTTTTTTTTTGTAGAAATGATGTCTGGTACACCTTTCACCAAAATGATAAAAATGGGACTGAGAAATGGCTTCATACTGCAGATCAAGCTTCATGGGGTGTGTGCAAATGAAAAAAGATCATTACAACTTTTTGTTTTCAAATCAAATTTGTATTATATGGTGGATAGATATGATGGAGCGGCTGGCGTTGTGGCCGGTGGCGGTGACAGAGGCTGCTGCAGTGAAGCTGCATGTTGTCCACTGGGCCCTGGCAGTGTGAATCCTCTCTGTAAAATAAATGACGACTAGTCAGTACTATGTTCACTGAAATAAACTTACAATTAAGCACCGTGCCGTTTTACAAACATGTAAAGGAGATCCACCACGGACTATGCTAACGGCATGAGCTACATGTGCTAACGTAAACAAACCAACGATGGTTACGTCCTACAAACACGTAACTATCGTTACAAACACGTAACTATCGCTACAAACACGTAACTATCGCTACAAACACGTAACTATCGTTACAAACACGTAACTATCTTTACAAACACGTAACTATCGTTACAAACACGTAACTATCGTTACAAACACGTAACTATCGCTACAAACACGTAACTATCGCTACAAACACGTAACTATCTTTACAAACACGTAACTATCGTTACAAACACGTAACTATCGCTACAAACACGTAACTATCTTTACAAACACGTAACTATCTTTACAAACACGTAACTATCGTTACAAACACGCAACTATCGCTACAAACACGTAACTATCGTTACAAACACGTAACTATCGTTACAAACACGTAACTATCTTTACAAACACGTAACTATCGTTACAAACACGTAACTATCGCTACAAACACGTAACTATCGCTACAAACACGTAACTATCGTTACAAACACGTAACTATCTTTACAAACACGTAACTATCGTTACAAACACGTAACTATCGTTACAAACACGTAACTATCGCTACAAACACGTAACTATCGCTACAAACACGTAACTATCGTTACAAACACGTAACTATCGTTACAAACACGTAACTATCGCTACAAACACGTAACTATCGTTACAAACACGTAACTATCGTTACAAACACGTAACTATCGCTACAAACACGTAACTATCGCTACAAACACGTAACTATCGTTACAAACACGTAACTATCGTTACAAACACGTAACTATCGCTACAAACACGTAACTATCGTTACAAACACGTAACTATCGTTACAAACACGTAACTATCGCTACAAACACGTAACTATCGTTACAAACACGTAACTATCGTTACAAACACGTAACTATCGCTACAAACACGTAACTATCGCTACAAACACGTAACTATCGTTACAAACACGTAACTATCGTTACAAACACGTAACTATCGCTACAAACACGTAACTATCGTTACAAACACGTAACTATCGCTACAAACACGTAACGGAGACCCCGCACTACTAGTCGGTACTGAGTTCACTGAAAGAAAGTTGACGGTGATAGTAAAGATAGTTGATTACACACCGTGCAGTCTCACGGACATCCAGCACTATGCTCACGGCATGAGCTAACGTAAATATGTACTAAAACAAAGTTTAGTAAATACACTTACCCATCTTGAAATGCATCCCTTTTATTGGCGTAGTCCTCTTCATCTCAGGAATCAAATCATTGCTTCAGGCTCCTCCGCTGTGCTCGTCACTGCTCCGGCTAAAAGTTGCTTCGCTCGGGGTAAACTCTGCTCGGCAGGTTCACTCTGACTCACCTGAAGCTTTGCACGCGTCATACGACACGTCCATGTTTAAATGCTCAGATCTCGCTGTGTGAATCTCGTACGATGACGCGAGAACAGGACGAGGAAGTAGAAAGTCTACTGATTACGGTAGAATTTTAATCTTATTTCTGTGACGTTTTATCGCGAAGATATGAATTTAAACAAAACGTAAACACCACATTCCGCATAAATGCGCAACCTGACTTCGAAGTGTTAAGAGGCTCGAAGACCCGAAGACCTGAAGACCCGAAGACCCGAAGACCCGAAGACACAAAGACCCGAAGACACAAAGACCCGAAGACACAAAGACCCGAAGACACAAAGACCCGAAGACACAAAGACCCGAAGACACAAAGACCTGAAGACACGGCCCGTCGATCTCTTCCTGGTTCTTTCTCCTGTTGGCGGACATCTTACTTCATCTGTTTGTGGCTCTAAACGAGGAACATCGTGTGACTTTGTTCACTGCTCACAGCTGTTTGTTTTTATTTATTTTTATTTTTTAGGAACATTTTTATAAATATGAAAACAGAAATAATCATTCTTACAAAAACATCCTTCAACATTCATCTGCTTTTGTCCTTGAATGACTTGAGTGTTCGGCTTCTGCTCGCCGGACACATGTTGTAAATATTAAGTGACATAATAACTATGATGGCTTTCCATACCTGCAACATATATTTATCTTACAGTGGTTTTCCATCCCCAACCTTATTTCCTAATGTAGCTGCCTGTCAATCACAGGAATGTGATTTTAAGATAAATCTTCGAAGGCCGGGAACTTATCGTTTCAATATCTGTATTTCCATTAACGTGATTTTATGTGCGTTTTTGAAAATGGATGGAAACGTCAAAATTCAATAAAGCAGACAGGAAGTCAAGCACAGAGACAGGAAGTCAAGCACAGAGACAGGAAGTCAAGCACATAGACAGGAAGCAACGAGTGACAATAAAACTATCTCCACACATTAACAGAGAGGCTGGCCCTACCTGCTGGTCTCAGGCCTCGTCTGGTCCACGGCCACCAGGCTGAGGACTCAGGAGGACTCAGAAGGACTCAGAAGGACTCAGAAGGACTGGCAGTGATTTAGTGACCTGAAAGGTCATGAATGTATCTGTGACCTCTGAGTGCTTCGCTCCACAGCTGATGTTATCTGGCTGAAGAATGCTCGATGGCTTTACGACAGCATGAAGGATGAGCGAGGCCCATAAAACTAATGGCCGCGGTCCGAGGACAGGAAGCGAGGAACCAAGAGCAACGACTGCAGCTGGTCGACGACTAACAGCGCAACATTTATTTTGTGTTATCTCAATTGTTTTTGACATCCTGCTACCAGTCTCGGTCAGGAACACGCACCTGTAAGCTGCCGGGCATCGACTCGCCGGACAAGCCAAAGGAGGAGCAGACTCTCAGTGACACGCCCACATAAAGACCTGCCCCGTCACCGGGTGATGGATGGCTGTTTATTACGACCTCAGCAGATTGGTTCAGCGCTCGTGACCTGAACTCGGTTTATCTTCTGTTTACTCAGAATAAACTTCTGTTGCTGCTGGAAGGAAAACACGACTGGCATGAAGAGTTGTGGACTGAAGGAACGTTGGATCACGGATGTGTTCAAGCAATCAGCGACAGAGAGACGGAGGCACTGTCCACCTGGGTTTCCTGTTAGGAAAGAAAACCTAGAGAACCATGGGTTCAACAGAGGGGGGGGGGGGGATGTAAAGAGAGTCAAGTAGAGTGCCAAGAACAGAGCCCTGAGGTGCTCCGTATTACGAGAGGGTTTTATGTCCTTTAGAGAGACGAATTTACCAACAGATGGTCTGATATGAATCACATTTAATGTCAAGATTGGAGGTTACATTGAAAATCTGATAAATTATTAGCAATGCTTTGGTCAACAGTGATCTGATATTTATATAAAATCCAATATGAGGGTGATTAGCAGGCTAATCGGGACACGAGTGGTAATAATTAGAAGTGAGTCCTATATTAAAGGGAAAGGGAATACTCTGTGGAAGGAGACAGGAATGTTATGAACCGGCCGATTCATCTTCCTGTCAAACCCAAACATCCTGGCTCAGCTAGCTTCTGGTCTTTGAACGCGTCATTGTTAGCTATGGCTGCCGACATGGATTAAAGCTCATGAAGGCTGGACAGTAAACAACGGTTGGTGATGCTAAGCTAACGTTGCAGGTAACAAAGTGCCAAATTAGATCAACTCTAAACCTATTTCTCCCAAGCTGTGTGGCTAGAGGCCAATCTAGCAGGCTAGCTCAGAGCTAGCAGGCTAGTCCTAGCTCTAAGCTAAGCTAACAGGCAGCAACAAAGTCTAACCTAATGCTCGTCATCATTTTGAGAAACTAAAAGGTCGCTAGTCTAATTTGATATATTAGCACAGAGAGATACATCGAGGAGAGAAACAACACGAGCTCTCTGTTTAGCTTTCCTGCGTCGAGACCTCAAAGAGATCAAAGTGTAGGAAGTACGACACGCTCGACGTCAGTGATGAGTCACGAGCTGCTTGGTCTGAAACATCTCGGCTCCTGAATCACAGAAAGGTTTGCTGGAGAAGTGCAGCGACTCTCCCGGAGGACGAGAGGAGATCTCCCTCCATCATCTCCGGTCAGAAAGAGGCTGATGATCCTTTACTGAAACTTCACGGTTTCATAATCACGTTAAACCGATGATTGAGATCTGAAAAAAGTCTCAGTCTCCTCACTCGTGATTATAAAGGTGAAAACAATCTGCTGGGCCGAAGGAGGGAGAGATGGATGATAGATGGATGATAGATGGATGAATGATGGGTGGATGGAGGGGTGGGGGGCGTCCTTCATCATGTAATCAGCCTCCTGATGAGATCTCAGAGAGCAGCTGAGGCCTGAAGACACAGAGCTACCTATTATTATATATTATTATATTATATACAGAGAGCTTATATATTATATATTATTATATTATATACAGAGAGCTTATATATTATATATTATTATATATGGGCTATTATAAACACATAGTTTATATATTATATACACATAGTTTATATATTATTATATTATATACACATAGTTTATATATTATTATCTATTGTATATATACTACGTCTTAGACGACCTCTGCCGGTCAGCTGAAAGAATATTTGTATGAATGAAGATAAAAATGTCTCAAAATGATTTATTGTTATTGTTGGATGGAATGTGGCTCAAAGTGATGAGTGGTCGACCCCTCAGGCTGCCGTCAGACCACAGTGTGTGTGTGTGTGTGTGTGTGTGTGTGTGTGTGTGTGTGTGTGTGTCCACTTTTAAATCCCCAATGAGCTCGCTGACTGTAACAAAGTCTGAATGACAGAATCCTGTAAGAACAGATGAAAATAAAAAGGATTTGAGTCTCACAGCATTCAACCCCTCAGGATGAAGGTCCTCCTCCTCCTCCTCCTCCTCCTCCTCCTCCTCCTCAGCAACAGGTGATCCCTGTTTGGTTACCCCGTGGCGCCCCCCTGTGGTCTCCTTGAGAATGGACCCTGAACCAGCCTCTTGGGCACAGCGCCCTCTAGTGGCGCAGAACGAGTCTCACAGCCTCAAACCAGCAGAACACACCTGCAGGCTCAGAGAGATGGATGTGTATGAATATGTATGGGGGTGTATGAATATGTATGTGCGTGTATGAATATGTATGGGGGTGTATGAATATGTATGGGGGTGTATGAATATGTATGTGCGTGTATGAATATGTATGGTCGTGTATACATGCATCCAACAGACACCTGGATGAAAATGAAGAATTGCATTAGTATTGATGAATATTCAGTTTATGTGAAGCATTTTGAGTGTTTGTTGTGTTTCTCAGCCTCTAGAGGGCGCTGTGGTGCAGCACAGACACTCCTTCATTTCATCGACCGAACAGACTAAAAAACAAAATGTGTTTTTCTCTGCATGTTGTTGAAGCAGCTGAGATGAGATCAGCTGTTTTTAGTTCAGCAGCTTCAGAACAGCTGAAAACCTCTAATGCAAAAATGTGTGTGTGTGTGTGTGTGTGTGTGTGTGTGTCTGCATTGTATTATGTAAGAAAGGAAACAAGGTGGAACACAGCAGACGGTGTGTGTTGGTGAAGGTTTGTTGAGAGGAGGTTGTGTAACCGGTCCAGAACACAGAACATGTGGTAGCAGAGCGAGACCAAACATTTAGAAGCCGAGGCGCCATGGCTGCATGGCTCCTCCTCTTCCTAAACTAAATAATGTGCCACTTTTTTCAGATGATAAAGGCAATCAAGTGTTTTAAAACTTCATGCAGTTTAATATATATCAATAATACACACACACACACACCCCTGAACAGATGATGAAACGATTCATAAAAACTTAATGGCGGCAACAAACATGAAGATTAAATAACGTTATGTTCCTGGTTGGC
Source organism: Cottus gobio (assembly GCA_023566465.1). Taxonomy (NCBI): domain Eukaryota; kingdom Metazoa; phylum Chordata; class Actinopteri; order Perciformes; family Cottidae; genus Cottus; species Cottus gobio. The sequence continues at coordinate 27,299,968 of CM042220.1, read as the reverse complement.
CCAACACAAAATTCAGAAATTGGAAATAAAAGGCAAGATGGAGGATTTAATGATCATTTATTCAGATGCACTTCAGAGTGAATGTTTTGTGAATTTTGTTTCATATAATGTTGATCTGATGGCGAAAGATGCAGAAGCAGCTTTTTCCTGTTTCTGGACTTTCTTTGTTTGAAAAGGCCCTGCGGCCCTGCAACATGAATGAATTAATGCTAAAACAAAACTCAGATTCATATCAAACCACACAGTCGTCTCATCTGGAGGTCAGCTGACCGGCGGGTTGTGGAGCTTTCAGACGCATTTTATTTTTTTTAAATGTCGATGTTTAACTCGTTTAAACTGTTAGAAGTGAGCAACCACAATGAAGACCATGTTATACGATCAAAAGCTCCAGAACAAAGAAAATAACATGAGTCATCAAACAAGCTCTTTGAATGAAGTCCAAAGACAACAAATACATCAGAATATTGTATATTTATTCAATGTTTCTTAAAAACAATAGAAATATTATTTTCTACTGAACATCTGCATCCGTCAGCGCAGAGATAACCAGAAGTGTTGCTCACAGTTTTATCTGGAAATACGAATTTTCTCGTCTTTGTTATTGGAGCTCAACAGAAACCGGTCCAACCCGCGGTCTGATTTTTATTATGTATTTAAAGGTGTTTAAAGGGTTTCATCCACACACTGTCTGCTGATGTTGGACGTGACCCGAGAGCCTGCAGGCGACAGAAACACCCGTACAAAGAGGTGGAAACAAAGAAGAAAAGAAAAACATCGAAAGCATTTATGACCCCGAAGAGGCCGAGTAGTTTCCTGGTGAACCTCAAGGCAGTTAAAACGCGCCTCGGGTTAAACTTAAAGTAACATCTCATAAAAGATAAGCAACGCCTGTAAAATGCATCACCCTCCTCCAGCCAAGGAAATAACGAGCGCAAACAGATTTAATAACTCATGTTTGGCAACTTTATTGTGTGTGTTTATTACAGTATTATTTTATTTTGCAAATATGCTCAGCAAAAGTTGATGAAGTCTGTGAAACAAACAGACGGATTCACAGAGTTAACACAACACAAGTCCACAAGAGACGGAGAGGAGACAAAAGAGTGAATAAGAGTGCAACCGAGAACAGCTAACCGTTAACCGCTAACTGTTAGCTGCTAACGTTAACCGCTAACTGTAATCGCTAACTGTTAACCGCTAATGGTTAACCGTTAACTGTTAACCGCTAACTGTTAACCGCTAACTGTTAACCGCTAACTGTTAACCGTTAACCGCTAACTGTTAACCGCTAACTGTTAACCGTTAACCGCTAACTGTTAAACGTTAACCGCTAATTGTTAAACGTTAACCGCTAACTGTTAACCGCTAACTGTTACCCGCTGAATGTTAAGTACGACAGGTACGGATTGCTGATGAGCGACGTGTGCTGCATGAGAACAACCTGATTATTATCATAAGAGACGCTGTAGCTTTGATCGGTCACACAACATAAAGAAAATGTTGGAAAGGATATTAAGAGATCTGCTGTGGCAGTAGCAATGCAGCAGACTAGAGAAGGAACGTGTGCAGAGTCATTTTTCAGTTTCACAAGACAACATGCAACTCCTTTATCAGCGCAAGCAAGTGAAAGAACATCTTTCAACAAATAACAAAAACAGCTTCAACACAACAATGACGAACACAATATAAAGAACCGGTGCTTACGTTCTACTAAGGCGGCTTCATTTCTGCACATTGTTCATTAATTAAGGCAAACTCCAGGAACAAGCATTTCATTAACGAGAACACTATGAAAACGTCATCAATTAGTAAATCAAGCAAATAAATAGGTTAATAAATAAGCTGAATCACAAGGTAACACAATGGAAATGCAAAAAACCTTTAAGATGAGACCACTAAACCAGGAAGTAAGTGCAAAACACTGGAATGACAGAAACATTGAGTTATCTTTTGTTGGAATGTAACTTTTGTAACAGAGTCCCACATGACTGAACATGCAGGTCACATTATTTAATGCATTTTAAATGAGAACAAGATTAACATGTGGCCCCTGAAATTAAAATGCAGAAATGGCAAATTTAAATCACAACTATTTTGGAAACTTTAAAATGTGCTAAAGTCCAAATTAACCTCAACAAGCTAACAGTGCTAACCTGTTAGCCGTAATAACTATATCTTCACACAGACGCCAGTCATTTGTCGACGTGTAAACGTGCGAAAGTTCAAATTTAGCCTTTATAAATGTTGAGAAACTCGTGATTTGCAGCTGAGTGAAAAATAAACTAAGCGCTGTATTTTAGGACGACGCGTTCTCTATTTCAGTTTATCAGACGGGGAACGAAGTGCTGATTGTCATGTTCCACCACGAAGGCATATATATATTATATATTTGTAGGTATAGCTACACAGCCTACACACTGTCACGACTTGACATTATTATTAGTTTCCTTACTGCTGAAGAACAAAGATTTAAGTTAAAGCGAGTCCTGCTAATCCAGATCAGAGCTACAGGTGTGGGGTTGTTGTTTTGAGAGGGGGATGAGGGGAGGTCTACATAACAGCATCTGAAGCGAGTTTGGTGAAAGCCGGGCAGGAAGGGAGCACCCGGTCCAGATCTCTGAACACCGGCCACGTTCGAGGATCAAACACGAACCAGGTGCTCTGGTGTAACCGACGCCGGCTCTCGACGCGTAACTGAAGACGGTCGCTCTTATCGCAGAACGTTAGTACAACAAGTTGAAGGATGGAAATGAAAGATGGGTTCTTGTGTTTTGTCTTTTCTTTCCTTCCTCACGCCAGCTGCTTCTCTGGGTTCTTGGAGAGGGTTCGCATCAGGCTCCTCTGGAAGTCCTCCTCGGGTATTTCAGGAACCAGGAACTCCAGCAGAAGGTCAAATATGCAGAAGACCAGATGCCTGAGAGAACACAGGACCAGCAGTCAGGATCCTTTCTCTCATTATCAGTGGTGGAACATCCAGTTTAACGTTTCAAGTCAATTAAATCCAATAGCTGTTGAGATATTTCAGTTTTTTCTTCTTTTATTGACTTTATTTGGAGAACTGAGCAAGTAGCCTTTGCATATACAACAAAGAGCAACTGCCTGCAATAACGTGACCATGAAGTGTCCAGTGTGAGTTCACCTGTTAATATGGGGGTCTTGAAGAGAGTCCAGGGCAGTCTGCCAGCAGAGCTTGTACTTGTCTGAGCCCAACAGGTCTGAGATCAGATCTGGAAATACAAAGAATTATAAAACGTGTGTCACCAGCTGTTAGTCGTGTTTTTTTTTCCTAACCATGTCATAGTTGTAACTTGAGACATTCACTTTATTGCAAGAATTATTTACACAATTGTTTACTCCTTTGGTTGTATAGAAGTCTATGCTTCATTTGTTAAAGCTGCATTCTCTCTCCTGACCACCAGGGGGCGACTCCTCTTGTTGTATAGAAGTCTATGCTTCATGTGTTAAAGCTGCATTCTCTCTCCTGACCACCAGGGGGCGACTACTCTGGTTGTATAGAAGTCTATGCTTCATGTGTTAAAGCTGCATTCTCTCTCCTGTTCACCAGGGGGTGACTCCTCTGGTTGTATAGAAGTCTATGCTTCATGTGTTAAAGCTGTATTCTCTCTACTGACCACCAGGGGGCAACTCCTGTGGTTGTATAGAAGTCTATGCTTCATGTGTTGCATTCTCTTTCCTGACCACCAGGGGGTGACTCCTCTGGTTGTATAGAAGTCTTTGCTTCATGTGTTAAAGCTGCATTCTCTCTCCTGACCACCAGGGGGTGACTCCTCTGGTTGTATAGAAGTATATGCTTCATGTGTTAAAGCTGCATTCTCTCTCCTGTTCACCAGGGGGTGACTCCTCTGGTTGTATAGAAGTCTTTGCTTCATGTGTTAAAGCTGCATTCTCTCTCCTGACCACCAGGGGGTGACTCCTCTGGTTGTATAGAAGTCTATGCTTCATGTGTTAAAACTGCATTCTCTCTCCTGACGACCAGGGGGTGACTCCTCTGGTTGTATAGAAGTCTATGCTTCATGTGTTAAAGCTGCATTCTCTCTACTGACCACCAGGGGGCGACTCCTCTGGTTGTATAGAAGTCTATGCTTCATGTGTTAAAGCTGCATTCTCTCTCCTGACCACCAGGGGGCGACTCCTCTGGTTGTATAGAAGTCTATGCTTCATGTGTTAAAGCTGCATTCTCTCTCCTGACCACCAGCGGGTGACTCCTCTGGTTGTATATAAGTCTATATAAATGACTCTACTTCTCTCTTGATGTATTCCCTCAGTAAACATTGTAAACATGAGTTTATGTCTCAATCTCTAGTTTCAAGTCTTCTTCAATACAGCATGATGTTCATTTAGTAAATTATGCTCATTTAGAGTCAAACAGACCATAAAGCAGGGGACGCTTTAGGGCGGGGCTACCGGGTGATTGACAGGTCTCTAACAGCCTTGTCGGTACACGTACCTGGCAGCAGGCTCATCAGGCAGCTCAAGGCTCGCTGCCGGCTGTCGTCCTTCTGCTGCCGGCTGCGCTCCGGTGGGGTCGCAGTCGGCAGAGCTCCTCCCGGCCACACGGCCTCCTGGACGACCTGCAGGTACGTCACCCAGTACGCCGTGCAGGTCAGGTTGGCCACGCCCACGTCCAGCCACCTGAAACAGCAGCAGTGGATTCAAGTTAGCGCCGCTGACAAATGTACCGATTGTTGCTTTTTAGAAAGAAAGGAAGGCGGTAAAGACCGAGAGCCGGATTATGGGGTCTATGATACAAATACATATTTTGATTAACTGTATTGTTTGGTTAGCAACAGGCTAAGCTCCGTGAGCTTTCTTCTCCCTCTTGAAGAATCTTTAAGGAATAAATTTGTGTGCTATGGAGACCCAAACGCCCCGGGGTCCCTAAAGAGAGCGTCACCGCCGAGGTGCAATGCCCTTGGCACCAGTTGGTTGACCTCCTGACCCTTCAGATCCCACCCAACAGTCCTGAAGGAACCACTTGCACCATTGCATTCCCACGGGGATCTGAAAGGGCAGCAGTGGAGTGCAGCCCGGATCCGTCTTAAACTGAGACCCCCCCCTGCCCCTCAATTCTTCCACATAACTGCCGGGTTTAAGGTCTTGTGATGAGTAAACTCAATCGGCTCAGTGTAGCTGGCAGACGTTGACCCTTTTCACTCTGACCCGACCTTTTTCACGCCGGGATTTACAGCCGGTCCGGACGGGGAGGTTATTCTAGAGCACGAGGAAGAAAAGCTAACGAACATCATCTCAACGGGTTCCAGCGTTGCTTCAGGTCAGCGTCGAGCTGCCGGAGACACAACAACCTGAGAGGAGTCTGTCACGGAGTAGTAGAAACACTGGAAGAGTTTTCCAGGACCTGCAGACCCGGACAACCTAACGCCGTGCAGATGCTTGTTATGCAACATGGCTGGAAAACCTCCGAGGCCTGGTAAAACCAAGCGGGACCACCCTCCGGGCCCAATGTTCTGCTTCTCTTGCTCGCTCGCCGTGGCCCCTAATGAAGTTATTTCATTGGCTGGTTCTGGCCGCGCTGCACTAAGAGAAGCTATGGATGGAGGAGATGTGCCAGCCACAGATTCCTGCTTTCCACTGTTATGCATGCGTTTCATCCTCTGGTGTTTCATAACAGCACCAGATGCCAGAGGCCTGAATAGTGATGGTAAAGTATTTTCCATTCCTCACGTTGCACAACTGCAGAATAACAACATGCTTGGAGGACGGCTCAAATAATTACATCTTTAATTCATATAACAGACGTAACCTTCAACGAACATACAGGCAATTAAAACAGCCGAGAGGCTCATCAGTGAGATGAGATTTAAATCTTAAATCTTCTGTTACGTAACGGTCAGGAACACCTGCTGCTGGCTATATGACCGTCTGTTGTGCTTTAGATGTGAGGGTCCAAGTCCTGTGAATCAGTGCTAATGCTAACAAACATCTAGTGTCTCAAAGTGAAAGAAGGAGAAGAAGGAGAAGAAGAAGAAGAAGAAGAAGACTACAAGCTGGTGAATGTGGATGTAAAACAATACACATGCCTGTTTCATTATGTTAAAAATAATAATTATGATATGTAAGGCTTCTGCGAGCATTTTTAATCAGTAAAATAATCAAACAAACCTTTCTTACATATTAGTTACATAACCACAGGCCAAAAAATATAAAAAGGAAAAAAAGTGAATTATTTGCGACATGATGCATGCGAGACGATACAATTCAGAGTAAATAACGGGAAAAAAAGAGGTTTGTTCAGCTTCATGTCTATTTGAATTCTACCGCAAAGAGAAAATAAACAAAGATCAGATGACTGTGTAGAGGCTGGAAAATGACCTTCACTAATTAACAATTAAGAGTGGAAAGAGTGAGAGAGAGAGAGAGAGAGAGGGGGGGGGAGAGAGAGAGAGAGGGGGAGAGAGAGAGACAAACAGACAGCGTTCATTTGGACCAGGGAGTAACAGGATTAATGAGCCTGCAGAGTTGCAGAGGAGGTTGAAGGGTGACGCTTTTAGACGCTTTGCAGCTCACTTAAAACACACACACACAATTATAAAAAGTGTTTTAGTTTACTAATTTGTAGGAATTGTACGAGGCATTTTTGTTCTTCTGCCAGTCCAGCTAAATAACGAAGCTAACGGCATACGAAGCTAACGACTAACGGGGCTAACTTAGCTAACGGCATACGAAGCTAACGACTAACGGGGCTAACTTAGCTAACGGCATACGAAGCTAACGACTAACAGAGCAACAACTAACGAAGCTAACGACTAACGGAGCTAACGGCTAACATAGCTAACAGCTAACGTTACTGGAGGTTGCATTCAGTTACGCAACGATAATTGAAAATTTAGTGGTAATGTGAAGGTAAATTATAACGTTACCAAGATGTGTTCGTGTCATCTCGTAAAATTCTGTTTCACTATGTATATATATATATATATATATATATATATATATATATATATATATATATATATATATATATATATATACATATATATATATATATATATATACACACACACATACTTATATTTAAGCCTTCGTCGGGCCAAGTAAAGCTGACATGAAGCCGACATATCAAACTTTCTTTCCCGTCAGGTTAAATGTGTTTGAGGACCTTCAACCTGATAAAAATAGAGTTTTCCCGTAACGTTCGTCTGTGCTCACGACAGGAATTCTGTCCCTAAAAACAGCCAGCGGGTTAAAGACGGAGCGAGCGTCTCAATTTAGCTTCACGCTTGAGTTTAAACGATCCCGCCGGCAGCGTCTGGTCTGGGATCTAATCGAGGGCTTCGCAGCAGACGGACCATCCCAACGGTTCCAGGCTGCAAGTTTCCATCGATGGAGAAGAAAGTTATGAAACACTGGGCAACTGGAGGGCCGTGTCCGAGCCAGAAAATAAAGGCTAATTGGAAATCAGATCAAATCTTATTTTCATCCACAAAGCAATCGTATTGAGGTCGCTCACTGTGGCGGATGGGAGACATGACGAGGGCAGCAGAGGGCAGGAAGACGTGGTGTCTTCAGTCTGTGGGCTTGTTGTTATAATTAGAGCTCTGTAACCAATGCATCACTCAATTATCTTCTTTCTGCGGGATATTCATCCGTTTAATGGGCCAGGAAACACTGAGCCAAAGTTACGCTTTGAGATATTTCAGATCAGAAAAGTCTATAAAAGGTTTTCCCCTTCGAGGTGGAAAAATAATGTAAATGACATGCAAAAATAATTCATACGAGACCGAAGCATTTAGTTCACATTACGTCTTAATGAGAGCGCCAGTCTTTTTAAAATGTTCTCAATGAGGTGACGAGTCATTTATATAGACTTCTATACAACCAGAGGAGTCGCCCCCTGGTGGTCAGGAGAGAGAATGCAGCTTTAACACATGAAGCATAGACTTCTATACAACCAGAGGAGTCGCCCCCTGGTGGTCAGGAGAGAGAATGCAGCTTTAACACATGAAGCATAGACTTCTATACAACCAGAGGAGTCACCCCCTGGTGGTCAGTAGAGAGAATGCAGCTTTAACACATGAAGCATAGACTTCTATACAACCAGAGGAGTCACCCCCTGGTGGTCAGGAGAGATAATGTAGCTTTAACACATGAAGCATAGACTTCTATACAACCAGAGGAGTCGCCCCCTGGTGGTCAGTAGAGAGAATGCAGCTTCAACACATGAAGCATAGACTTCTATACAACCAGAGGAGTCGCCCCCTGGTGGTCAGGAGAGAGAATGCAGCTTTAACACATGAAGCATAGACTTCTATACAACCAGAGGAGTCACCCCCTGGTGGTCAGGAGAGAGAAGGCAGCTTTAACACATGAAGCATAGACTTCTATACAACCAGAGGAGTCACCCCCTGGTGGTCAGGAGAGAGAATGCAGCTTTAACACATGAAGCATAGACTTCTATACAACCAGAGGAGTCAGGATCCTAAAGACCGACTCCTGCAGGCCGTGAACAGGTTTTCGTCGCTGTGGTCTGTGAGCACACACAACCAGTCTGTTCTCTTCATGACCTCCACATGTTGGAGCTGCAGGCCGAGTCTCTACAGCTCAAACTAAACATCCTCAGACTTCCTGTCCGAGCTCAGCAGGATGAACACAAACACACAAACAAGCGCTCCCACTGGTTTTGTTACATTTCAATCTGTTTACATCCAGAGGAAGAACTCAGTCGGGCTTTTCCAGAGATAAGATTTTACCAAAAACGTCTTTACAATCTTGAACAAACAAAGTACTCAAATTAAATCAAAAACACTGATTATTTATAAGCCGATTTATCAACAAGATGAATTTCAATTCAAGCTGTGACACAGACACACACAGACACACACACACACAGACACACACAGACACACACACACACACACACACACACACACACACACACACACACACACACACACACACACACACACACACACACACACACGAGAGAACCATTGGGCTCAACTCCAACAGCGACGCAATCAACTACAATCCAGAATAAAAGCGTCGATGCTTTGAATGCTTGGCGGGGAACCGACCGCCGGTGATGCAAGAGGAGCTGAAGAAGTGGAAACATCAGCTGATCGTGTGCTGGACTCCGCTGGGGTTTGTTAGCGTTTCCATTTATGGAGAACACAGACGCGGAACCGGTTCCCGTTGGAGCTAAAATAAACCCAGACAGCGTTGTGCTTTCACACAGACGCCACGTCATCGCACAAGTATGTCCGTGTTCCTGGAGGCGAGCGCGACCCCTTAGGGTGCTCATCCCGAGCTCCGGACCTCGGGGTGCTCATCCCGAGCTGTGAAGAGGCCAACAAGCGTCACTTCGGTCTGCAAAAACACCTCGACAGCTTTCGGGGGGTTCGGGTTCCCTCCAGCTGATTGACACTAAATGAGGATTACAGCACAGAGCTCTAAGTGTGTTTCACACCCTTCACCGAGAGGTGACCACGGTATTTGACCTCTGACCTCCTCTTGGGGGCGATTACAAAGGTCTGCAGGAATCAGGAGAGCAACTGCCGACTATTATTAGCCCGTTAACAGAAGGCAATATTTATATTTCAGAAGCGTCCGTGGGATAATGCTCCAGTCTGAGGGCCCGACAGAGGCCTGCACCTTGTGCAACGGCGTCTTTCCATCCATCGTTTTCACTGAGCAGAGCCTGAACGCATCATCATGTAACTTGCAGTTGCAGAGCCTGAACGCATCATCATGTAACTTGCAGTTATAGCTTAAAACAAAAGCAGCGGTGCATTCCTTGAGTGCATTTTTTTTTCTTTGCATCAGGTAACAAAAACCTTTCTCTGAGAAATATGGCCGCCAAAAACACAGAAACGTCAGCGCAACACATTCCATGATCTTTGACGACACAGAGCTCGACCTCTTTGTCTTCTATACAACCAGAGGAGTCGCCCCCTGGTGGTCAGGAGAGATAATGCAGCTTTAACACATGAAGCATAGACTTCTATACAACCAGAGGAGTCGCCCCCTGGTGGTCAGGAGAGAGAATGCAGCTTTAACACATGAAGCATAGACTTCTATACAACCAGAGGAGTCGCCCCCTGGTGGTCAGGAGAGAGAATGCAGCTTTAACACATGAAGCATTGACTTCTATACAACCAGAGGAGTCGCCCCCTGGTGGTCAGGAGAGATAATGCAGCTTTAACACATGAAGCATAGGCTTCTATACAACCAGAGGAGGCGTGTCTCTCCCCACACCAGCTGATGTATTATATAGTTACATAACTATATCACCAGGGGACTATAATCCCATACCAGTGCTGGCTAAATGTATTGAAGAAATCAACAACTGGATGTGCCAGAATTTTCTTCAATTAAATAAAGATAAAACAGAAGTACTTGTTTTTGGTTCCAAGGACGAACGATTGAAAGTGAGCGCTGAGCTACAATCACTGATGTTAAAAACCTCAAACCAAGCCAGAAATCTAGGAGTAGTTATGGATTCAGATCTCAACCTGAACAGTCATATCAAGACAGTTACAAAATCAGCCTACTATCACCTGAAGAATATATCAAGGGTCAGAGGACTTATGTCTCAACAGGATTTGGAGAAACTTGTCCATGCATTTATCTTCAGTAGACTTGACTACTGTAACGGTGTGTTCACAGGTCTCAGTAAAAAGTCAATCAGAAAGCTGCAGCTGATTCAGAACGCTGCAGCTCGAGTCCTCACTAAGACCAGGAGAGTGGATCACATCACTCCGGTTCTGAGGTCTTTGCACTGGCTTCCTGTCCAACAAAGAATTGACTTTAAAATCCTGCTGCTGGTTTATAAAGCCCTGAATGGTTTAGGGCCTAAATACATTAGTGATCTACTGCTGCCTTATGAACCATCCCGACCCCTCAGGTCGTCTGGGACGGGTCTACTTTCTGTTCCAAGAGTCAGAACTAAACATGGAGAGGCAGCGTTCAGCTTTTCTGCTCCACACATCTGGAACAAGGTCCCAGAGAGCTGCAGGTCTGCTGAGACCCTCAGCCTCTTTAAAGCCAGACTGAAGACCTTTCTGTTTGCTGTTGCCTTTAATTAAACCAGATTCTACATCTTTTGTTTTGGTTTCCAACCTGCGTGTTGATGAAACGACTCCTTGCTCTTGCAAGTGCAGCGCTTATACTTTGCTCGTGACCAGAGAAATAAATCTACCAAAATGAGAGAAGTTTTACAAAATTGTACCTTGTCACAAGTAAAGTGAAAGCACATATTTCCCCGGGTTTTTTAGTAGGGAATGAGAATAAGTGTCTGCAAGGTTAGGGATTTAGGTAAAAGAATAAGGAGTTTAAATAGGACAAAGGGATGCTCTTTGAAGCAACCGGAGGTCGACTCTAGTCGGTAGAAATCCAAGTTGAATCCGTGTGGCACGTTGATACCTCTGGTAACTGAAGTCACGGAGCGATATAGCGATGAAGGTGGCGGTCAGTTTAGGGTTTAGATAATGCCGCTGTGGGAGCGATGCCGCTGTGGGAGCGATGCCGCTGTGGGAGCGATGCCGCTGAGGGAGCGATGCCGCTGAGGGAGCGATGCCGCTGTGGGAGCGATGCCGCTGAGGGAGCGATGCCGCTGTGGGAGCGATGCCGCTGTGGGAGCGATGCCGCTGTGGGAGCGATGCCGCTGTGGGAGCGATGCCGCTGTGGGAGCGATGCCGCTGTGGGAGCGATGCCGCTGAGGGAGCGATGCCGCTGTGGGAGCGATGCCGCTGTGGGAGCGATGCCGCTGTGGGAGCGATGCCGCTGTGGGAGCGATGCCGCTGTGGGAGCGATGCCGCTGTGGGAGCGATGCCGCTGAGGGAGCGATGCCAAGAGGTGCAAGGTTAAGGACACAGGGATAGATTTGTTGTTTTTCATGGAATGTGTGGGTGGTTTTTGTAAGTCTTGGTGAATTAACGAAATCTGAAAGCGTGTGTATCAGAACACAAAAGTGGACTGAGAATTCCTCGGGAGAAAGTGTTCGACTACATATCTGTGGGGATTAAAGGGGAATAAAAGGGAAAATCATAGTCTATGGTACTACGAAGCAAGGAGAAATAAAACAATATTTGTGAACTGGTGTTATAAACCTCAGCGATCGAGCGCTGTATCCCTCTGATACAGTAGAAGCTTCTCGTTCGAGTTCACTGTATTGGGTATTGCAGCCTTTCTCCTGGCCTCCAAGGATACGTGTAAATAAATAAAATAAACTGTACTGCTTTCTGCCTTTTAACTGTTTTTTTTTTATTGTTTTAATGACTGTTCTTAATTGTTTTTAAATCTTTTATTTTTGATTGTGTTTTTATGCTTTTAATTGTTTTTAAATCTTTTATTTTGCATTGTGTTTTTATGCTTTAATGGTTTTATGTGAAGCACTTTGAATCACCTTGTGTTGAAATGTGCTATACAAATAAACTTGCCTTGCCTTGCCTTGCCTTGATGAAGAGATCCCATCAACACTGCAGAGCCTCGCTGACAGACGGCCGCCCCGAAATAGCCAAACAACACAGCACACGGCCTTTCGTACGTCTTAAAAATAGAGGGCGCCCGGGTCTGAACATAAAGACAAACGATGTTCTGGTGCCGCCGCCCCGGGGGAACGTGAGGTCACGGCGCTAACGCCGCACAAACACGGGAACCCGAGAACATCGTCCGCAGGTCGGCTTTACTGGCATCGGGAGCTGAAGGCGCCAAATGTTTGGGGAGCTGATGTCAGGCGCTCCGGAGCGAACGGACTCTGTTATACAACCAATGTCACACACACACACACACACACACACACACACACACACACACACACACACACACACACACACACACACACACACACACACACACACACACACACACACACACACACACACACACACACACACACACACACCTCGGCTCGTAAACAGCCTCCCTGAAGGAATCTCCACGAGGGACCATGTGGTCCCGGGTCTGGACCGGACCGGGTCCACAGACTAAGCTCCGCTATGCAGAAGTTTCCATCTCTGCAGAAAAAGCAGCTCGTAAAAAAAAGAATAAATAAAGAAGTAACTTTGAAAGAGTCATTCAGGGAGAGATGGTTCACATCGTCTGTTCAGGTTTCATGGAAAGATCGACATTATGTGCTGAAGGACACACACACACATGAGGAGACACACACACACACACACACACACATGAGGAGACACACACATGAGGAGACACACACACACACACACACACATGAGGACGATGCTGAAGGACAGACACATGAGGACGATGCTGAAGGACACACACATCACGTGTCCTACACAACCCTAGTGGCGTCACCTGTTGATGAAGGTGCCAAACAGCAGCCGGATGGTCCTCTGGATGTTCTCCGTGCACAGCCAGCTCCACTGCTCCTCCATCAGCAGACAAAGGATGTTCAGCGCCACCTCGGCCAGCGCCGTCTCAGACGCTGCAGCAGACGCACAAAGAAGAAAGACGCACAACTCGGTCAGGGCATGCTGCAAGACGTCTCCGTCCAGAGATCCGGTCACAAGCAGCAGCTGATGGACGCATGGAGGGACATCTTTTCATTGCAGGTCCAGTGATCCATCAGCAGCTCACGCCATGCGCGTGCTAACATCGCCCCCGTGTGGCCGGGCGCTGCAGGTGCAGCTCGCTGTGATTAATGAATCAGACAGCAGACGTCATGTGACTCCTGCAGCAGACGTCATGTGACTCCTGCAGCAGACGTCATGTGACTCCTGCAGCAGACGTCATGTGACTCCTGCAGCAGACGTCATGTGACTCCTGCAGCAGACGTCATGTGACTCCTGCAGCAGACGTCATGTGACTCCTGCAGCAGACGTCATGTGACTCCTGCAGCAGACGTCATGTGACTCCTGCAGCAGGTCGTCAGTCGTGCTCGGAGCCGAAAAGCGTGAGAAAACAGGTCGATGCTGCAAAGTTCTCCTGAATCACTCGTACGAGGATCAGTGTGTGGAATTTAAATATAAAGACGGATCGGATCAGCACCGAAGAAAAGGAAAGGGAGAGGAAATAACTTTTAAATGTACCAACACTAATTATTGATCATTAATGATCAATATTCACAGATACAGATTCATTTTTTGTTTGATTATAGCAGCTACAAGCAGTCTACAAGGTGCTTTTTAACGCTCTGAAGTCAGCAAAAAAACGTTTTCTTTGTAAAAACACACAATTCAAACAATAAGGAAATTAAATCTTGTGATTTTCAGTGTTCCAGAAGTGTAACAATGAGCTCAGAGCTGTTAAACAGCTCATAATTAATCTCTAATATATATTTTATATTCATAGTTTATCACCAATGCTACATTTTACTAGATTACACCTGAACGCATCATGAGAACGTTATCATTTACCTTCAACCAGGACTCATTTTCACTGAGCGGATCCTGAACGCATCATGAAAATGTTATCTTTACCTTAAACTAGTACTCATGTTCACTGAGCGGAGCCTGAACGCATCATGAGAAGTTATCATTTACTTTCAACTAGTACTCATGTTCACTGAGCAGAGCCTGAACGCATCATGAGAAGTTATCATTTACTTTCAGCCAGTACTCATGTTCACTTAGCGGAGCTTGAACGCATCATGAGAAGTTATCATTTACTTTCAGCCAGTACTCATGTTCACTGAGCAGAGCCTGAACGCATCAGTGACAACAGTGCCCCCTGGTGGTAGACTTGGGTCTAGCGGCCCCCCTGCCCGGTTCTCACCAGGTTCCTGCCGGTTCTTCCTCCTCAAGCCGCCGTCCAGAGGGCCTCCTCCCTCCCTCGTCACCGGGCTGTCCTCCCTCTCCGCCTCCACTCTGGCGGACAGCTGCTCCTGTTCAGCGATGAAGGCTTTCAAGTCTCCCAACGACATCCCGTTGAACACCTTGGACAACAGAGAGAAGGAAGTAAGAACTTGAACTATCCCTGAAAGAAAATGACTGAAGCGGCGAGTGTCAACACGTGCGTTACGTACCGTGCTGGTTTGGTCCCAGCTGAACAAAACCGGCGGTCTGATGTCCGAGCCGTTCATGAAGGGGATGTTTTTACTGGAGAACTTCAGACGCGACCTGGAATCATGCAAACAAGGTGAAGCATCATTGTGCAACGATTAAACACCGACAATCATCACGTATCAACCGCTGCCTTCTTGAGAAGCCCCTCCCACTACAACCCCCTCCCACAACCAGAAGCATCTGTCAATCATCTGTTTGTGCTCTCATACCGGCTCTTCTTGTCGGAACACAGTTTCCCTCCATCCATCTCCGTCTCGTTGTCCTCTGTCGGGCTCTGAGGTTCTGAGCGAGGAAACGCCGTCTTCAGGGTGTCCACGATGGCGTTCACCATGAACTAAACAACAAACGCACACAACCCATGAGCTGCACTGCAGAACATCACAAACTCACGAAACCACACAAACAATAACTGCTGTCTTTACGTCTGTTTGATGTTATGTTGAGTGCTGATGGAGCTGCTACAATGTTAGCATAGCATAGCATAGCATCGATGGAACCAAACTCCATTCGGAAAACGAGCATTTTAAAAGCTGTTTGCTCGTCGTCTTCCGGAGAGAAATAACAAAACATGAATTTGGACTTTTAACAGATCGTCGTCATCATGTTGGTATTTCGGCATAATTTGTATCCGTTTATTGCAAACCTTGTCTATTCGTGACACGATGAAAGGTTTCTTGACAAACGCAATCCTGGCGTCGGTATTGAGAGCCAGGAACTCTTGCATCTCTACACTGTTGGCTATTTCAGGGATGCCACAGAGTAGCTGAAAGAGAAGAGAAAAGAAAAGCTATAAAAAACAAGCATTCAATTATAATAAAACATAAATAATACAATATAAATCCACTAAACCTTCAGAAAGGTCTCCAGAAGTCCTTTCCTGGCTTCTATCTTGTCGCTGTCCATGTTTCCGAACGGCATGTCTGGAAATACTTTCTTTGGACCTTTCACCCCTGAAACGGTAAAATTAAACAATTAAGCACCGAAACGGATCCAGAGCCGGATCCAGGTCTGGATCCAGGTCCGGATCCAGGTCCGTTTGTGGGACTAAAAGCCACCGAAACTGTGTTTTAACTGTAAAGTCCATCCTTCCAACCTTTGATGAGTCTCCGTAGTTCGTTTTTCTCCTCCAGTCGGGTTTGCAGGTTGAGGAACTCGCTGTAGCGCCGGTTGACCGTGTGATAGGCCACCTGCTGGATGGGCGATGGGTCCCCGCCCCCCAGCGGTGCCACCTCGGCCTCCTCGGAGCACGGTTGGGTGCTCCCGGGGGTCTCGCAGCACATCGCCGTCTCGTACTGAAAACCAACACCAAGTAGAAAGGATTCGTCATTGTGGCAAGGTTCGTCATAGCCGTGGGGTTTCCGGAGCTCTTCACACAAGGATGACACCAAAGCTGCACGTTTACGAGCTCTTTTATTAGGCATTCTCACACACCGATATTCACATGCCTAGCTCTCCTAGCTCTCCCCCCGTCTGCGTGGCTCTGGGAGCTTTTATAGCTCCCTTCCCCGCCCACGCAATCCCACGATCATGTGGACCAGCTGTGCCGCCTCACGCGCTGCACAGCTGATCCCCATGATCGCCTCTCTCTCTCCCTGCTGCAGGTGCGCTAACCACGCCCCTCACCCCACATACCCCCACCGCCCGACTTAGGCCGGGGAGCCACCGGCCTAACCAACTCCCCCCCCCCCCCCCCCTCCCACTGGGAGCGGGAGCGGGAGTCAGTCCCGACCATCTGCCCCCCGACCTATGGACCACCATGGAATTAACGTGCGTTTCCGCCAGATGCCACCGGGTGGTCCGGGCGTTGGCATCCTCCATCCGTGGGGGTCCGGGCGCGGGACATGGTCCGGACAGAGGGCGATCGAGCGCCCCGGGAGGCAGGTTCCTTGCGCTCTCCGCCAGCCCCCTCCCGGGGCCAAACCGGCTCTCGCCCTCAGTCCGCCGCGGCAACCTGCAACACAAGAGAGAGAAAGTTTAGGGTCGCGGGAACCAAACTGGTCCCCAATGTTCCGGCCGGGCTGCTACCGGCTGGCTTTCCCAGCGGGCCCGAGCCTCTCGCTCGGCCCGCATCTGTTGCCCCAGCTGCCGCCGGGCCTCCTCTGCTCGCTGAAGCCGGTCCCGGAGCTTCCTGTTCTCCTGGCGCAGCCGGGCCGGCTCTGTTCCCTCAGCCCTCCGGCTGATGAAGACCGGCCGGGCCTGGATCCACCTGGGTCGGCCGTCCTGCCTCCCCAGGGTTTCCGTTGTCCCCGTACAGGCCCTCCATAAGTGCCCCCTGTTTCCGCAGGACCAGCACCGCCTCCGGCACTGCCACTGCCGGTGGCCGGGCTGTCCGCATGTCCAGCACCGTGGCTCCGTGACCCAGGACGGCTCCCGGGTTTCCTGCCGGGACCACCCGCCGTCCCCTGACCACGTCGACCCCGGACCCCACTCTGGCTGACCAGGGCCCCGTCGCTGACGTCTCCGACGCCCCCGGCTCGCTGCCGGTGCTATCGGGCCTGTTGGCGTGGGAGCTGGCGTCCTCCTTGTGCGATCCGCCGCGTGTCGCGACGTCCCTGTCGCCGTCCTCGGGTCCGCCGCGCCCGCCGCCGTCGTCTGCGACGCCGCTTCCGCCGCCGTCGCCTCCGCGCACGCCGCCGCCGTCTGCGACGCCGCTTCCGCCGCCGTCGCCTCCGCGCACGCCGCCGTCTGCGACGCCGCTTCCGCCGTCGTCGCCGCGCCCGCCGCCGTCTGCGACGCCGCTTCCGCCGTCGTCGCCTCCGCGCACGCCGCCGTCTGCGCCGCCGCTTCCGCCGTCGTCGCCTCCGCGCACGCCGCCGTCTGCGCCGCCGCTTCCGCCGTCGTCGCCGCGCCCGCCGCCGTCCGCGACGCCGCTCCCGCCGTCGTCGCCTCCGCGCCCGCCGCCGTCTGCGACGCCGCTTCCGCCGTCGTCGCCGCGCCCGCCGCCGTCGGCGGCGCCGCCTCCGCCGCCCGAGCCGTCACCACCGTCTGTGTTGCCCGGGTCTTCAGGCGTCTGGCGTCGGTCTGGGTCTCCCCGACCCTCCGGCGCCTCGCGTCGGTCTGGGTCGCGGCCGTCGCTGTCTCCCGGACCGCCACCCGCTCCAGCGCCTGCACGAGGAGCGCCTCCCTCTGGGTCTGCTCCTCAAGCTGTTTCGCCAGCGCATCCACCGCTCTGGTGTACTCCCGCACCTCCGCTTGCAGCTGGACCTTCTCGGCCTCCAGCTGCCGCAGCCGGGCGCCGTCGGACCGCTGTCCGCGCGTCTCGTCCTCCGGCGCCGTCGGGACCCGCACCGCCTCGGCCACGTCCCGGACCCCCGGCGTCTGGCCGTCATGCGGTCCCCTGCGCTCCGCCGCCTGCCGCTCCAGGTACGCGCCCCACTCCTCAAAAGTGCGGTAGGGTAGCGGCTTCGCTGGCGCCGCCGGGACCCGCACCGCCTCCGCCACCTCCCGGATCGCCGGCGTCCCCTCGCCGGACATGGCGGCATACAGCCGCTCGATCTCAGCATTCCCGTCATCCCAGGCGCCGTGCCGCTCCTTCCCCACCGGCCATCCCCGTTGGGCGCCACTGTAACCAGGTTCTTCGTAGCCGTGGGTTTCACGGAGCTCTCGACACAGGGATGACACCAATGCTTCGCGTTTCCGGCTCTTTTATTAGGCATTCTCACACACCGATATTCACATGCCTAGCTCTCCTAGCTCTCCCCCCGTCTGCGTGGCTCTGGGAGCTTTTATAGCTCCCTTCCCCGCCCACGCAATCCCACGATCATGTGGACCAGCTGTGCCGCCTCACGCGCTGCACAGCTGATCCCCATGATCGCCTCTCTCTCTCCCTGCTGCAGGTGCGCTAACCACGCCCCTCACCCCACAGTCATGCATTGCACATTCCTGTCAGACGTTGTGTTGGGCATAACACACACAGGTCTGCTCACCTTGATGGTGTAGAGGGTGTAGGGGTGGGAGCCGGTGCCGCGGTGCTCCTTGGCCGTGATGGTGCCGGTGATGCGGAGGTTCTGGATGATGACCGGCCCGTCGGGGCTGATGAGGGGCTCGAAGCTGAACGTCTGCAGGGGGGAGGAGCCCTGCAGTGGGCCGACCACGGTCAGCTCATTCTGCTCCACCCCCAGAAGGAGCTCCCTGGCTGGGTTCCCTGAGAGGGAACCCTCCCTCTCCGGGTCCTGGAGGCTGCCGTTACCGGGAGCCCCCGCCGACGAGAGGTGGCAGCCGTCGGGATGCCCCACCGGCTCCGAATTCACCAGGACTTTGGGGCAGGAGCCGTCCACGGGGCCGGGGAAGCCGTCCTCTGGGTCCACGCCGTTGTTGTCCTCTTGTCCAATCATGACGAGGGAATCGATGGAGCCTCGCTTGTAGTCCCCCAGAGGGGAGTCCAGGTCCGAGTCGTTTTCCTGGTAAAAAGGGTTCAGCTTGCTGCCCCTCACGTAGTGCCTTAAGAAGGGCAGCGCCGGTTCCTCTTCCTCGGCGTTGCTCTGCGGACCGTCCGCCTCCTCGGAGTCGATCACGTCGTAGGCGGAGAGCTCCGGCGTTTCTGCGTCACTGAGCATTTCCCTGATCGGAGGAGCGTCGCTCTCCCTTTGAGGCGGTTGCGTCTCTTGCAGCGGAGCGAGCTCCGACTCAGCCGGCGGCGGCGGTGATGACGCCGGCGACGGCTGCGTCGGCTCCACCGCAACCGGCTCCTGCGGTTTTCGGGACTTGCCGAATATTTCGATGACGAGGACGTTCAACCAGTCGGGGTCGGCCAGCTTGGCGATGAGCGGCAGCATGACGTTGCAGGTGATGAGCTCGCCGACGACGAACCGCCCTGTACGGCTCTCCAGGTGAGGCGGCGGCACCAGGACGTGCAGCAGCAGGTCCACGACGGCCCGGGTGTAGTCCACCTGCCCACCGTCGCCGGTCGTGGCGAGATGAGGCGCGGTAACCGTGGAGTACGCCCGCCAGAGCCGCTCGCCATCGCCGCACCACTTCGCCGCCGGGCGCTCCGGCTGCTCGGACGCCAGCTGCTTGGCTCGGATGTAGTCCTGCAGGTGGCAGCCGAACAGATCCAGGACCCTCTGGGTCAGATCCTGCAGAGGATCAGACAGTTGACCACGATCCGTGAAAGACGTTAAAATCAACCGTCCAATGAATTGTGTTCACAACTGTTGAATGTTCATACATGGTTGTATGTGTTGATCTTATTGGTATTGTTTACATTATTTTGAGGTCAACGCTTGGATGGGCGGGTAAAGTGGTTATGAAATGTTGCCAGAGCGATTAATATGTTGATAGGAAGTTTACAATGTGTATTAAAAGCAATTCTTATTTGATCACAAAAACATAGGGAAATAACCCTAATAAACTGTTCAGACTTTTATACAACCAGAAGAGTCGCCCCCTGGTGGTCAGGAGAGAGAATGCAGCTTTAACACATGAAGCATAGACTTCTATACAACCAGAGGAGTCGCCCCCTGGTGGTCAGGAGAGAGAATGCAGCTTTAACACATGAAGCATAGACTTCTATACAACCAGATACCCTTTCATCACGTACCTTCCTGTCGAGCTGTCGAGCGCGGCTCTTCAGCTCCATGGCCATAGAGATCATGGCCTCCTGAACCTCCGTCTCAAAGCCACTCTCGGAGGACACAGTGGAGAACCACGAGGTGACAAAGTCCCTGATGATCTTCTTCACTGTGTTGTGGATCTCGCGGTCCAAGACCTGCTCCTCCTCCGCAGACGCCGGAAACTGAAGAACAGCCACCACGAAATACGTGTGAATTAAGTGGCGAGTCCCCGTTTCCCCAAAAGGAAACCACGGTTGAACACTTACCTGCTCCAGGGTGATGAACCTCTCCAGGTGAACCACGCTGTTAGACTCCAGGACGGCCTGCGAGCCGAGCCAGCCGCCGAGCACCACCAGCAGGCTGGTGAACACGCACAGCAGCCAGATGTTGACCAGCAGGTGGAACAGCACCAGCCAGGCCAACACCACGCCCAAGCCCAGCAAGCTCCTCTGCCCCAACACCTCCGCCATGGCGCCGCAGAGGCTACCGTCTGGCTGGACGCCCTCGGGATGAGGCGGGGAGGTCATGTGTGCCAGAGCGAGGTCATGCCTGGAAAAAAGAATAAACAAAAGGAGAATGAATTAGTGGCACCCCCTTTTCCTCTCTTATACATGTTTCCAGGTGCTTGTTAGGACATGCTTGTTATGGGTCAGTATAGTTTAATTAAATAAGCCACTTAGGGATATGCAATGTAAAATATTGCTTAACTTTAACGTACAGGCAGTATTAATGATGATAAAATTGGACACCATGCAACATATTTCATGTTAGCTGCTCGCCTCAGTTTGCACTGTAACTCAGGTTTACCAGCTTCACCATTATTCACTATGGATGTGTATGTATCGCTTCTAACAGCCGCATTAGCTGCGCTGCGCGTCTATAACAGAAGCCCTGATTCAAAACCGTTATCTGCTCTGGTGAGAAGACGCGACACCAAATCACGATTAAAATTCCGACAATTTACCGCTTATTTGTTGCATGCCACGAATACGCCGGACAAACAGGGTTTTAAAAGCTTTCAGACTCCATCACATACAACAGAAGGACATTCGGCATACAGGTTATTGGACATGGAGCAATATAGTTCTACATAATCCTGTTACTTTATGACGTTTTCAGGCTTCCTCCGTCTCCGCCCTCGGGGGGCTTACAAGTTCAAGTATTGACCACCAAATTGCTTTTTGGTGTTCTGCTTCGATGCCGAAATAAGGATGAGATCCTAACCATTTCTTTGATATCTCATATAATGTCTTTGAGGTGGCACTCTTTGCCAAAAATCACATCGAGCTTAAATTGGCCCATATTTGGCTGGAGGTATGGCGCGTTAGCTCGCTACAGCGTCACCAGAGCACAGCGCGTGCACAGCGTCGTCCTTTCGTGGGTAAAACATGTCCTACCTTTTATTTAATAAAAGATAAATATGTTTAACCTGCCATGGCTCGGGACGGTCGGTCTCATGACCGTCTTGATGAGAGCAGCCTCGGCTGTTTGTTTACTTCCTGTATGGTGACGTCATGTTCCAACGAACACGCCCCCCCTCCTCCCCGTGGCTTTGGAAGGGGTTGTCAGAAAAAATAAAAAAATAAAAAAGGACCTATAATTAAGATATAAAGTCTATTTAAAAGATAAAACACGGATTGTTGTTTGCATTCAACAACTACAGCTCCCATAAGGCTTTTGGGTGCTGAGACTCATGGGAAATGTTGTTTTATTATGATAAACCTAACATCTGAAGAGTTTGTCTTTACATTTAATTTACCAGTTGCACCCTTCTTTTATTCAATTTCACGTTTACACCTTTTTTTTTTTAACGGACAAGATCTCCAACAACGCTGCATCATCTGCATATTGCTTTTCTAACCCGCAAAGTAAAAGGTCACCTGAGCTACAGACGCTCGACAGGTAAGAACGGCTTCAGAGGCCTCTATCGAACCAGCGGGCTGTCGAGCTCTGACACAAACCAGCAGTCAACTGGGAAATCTTCTCTTGCATGTTGTTTGGTGTTTTCTTGAAGTTGTAAGTTTTGCCTTTTCATTTGAATCACTACTAGTTTCCACAAAAGTAGTTATTCAGAATTTAGCTTTGAATACAAAAATAATGGCGTTGCAGCAAAACTAGTCAGAAAAATGAAACCTTTATTTTTTTTCATGCTTTTCCTAAATAAAGATTTTTACAAGTAAGCAGTAAAAACAATTTGATGACATACCGTCAACTAAAAAAGTATATTTCTAATAGAAATTATGAAGACTAGGACATGTTTTTGTGACGTTTGACGTCTTTAGGGTCCCACTGAACGAGCACCTTCAGGTCAGATGTGGAGCGACGTGAAGATGGGGGAGAGGAGGTATGCTGATGACCGGTATTCCCTCACTAATCTGATTTGTTCAGTGTGGTTGACTCTCGAGCCGCTGTGGGAAAATATTTCTGGAAGACCTGAGGAGCCACACAGTCCCCCTCATTAAGATTACGTTGTGTGCAATTTCACACATACCACGCGTCCGGGTCCTTTTCTTTTTTCTTTTCTTCCAGACAGCGTTGAAGTTTAGCTGGACCGAAGGACTCGGTCATTCCTCCTCAGTCATGCATGGGCTCCTGACGACTTACGAGACTTTACCTTTGACGAAGGTGAGAGGAAAGCAGGGACACCGTCTGCTGTGGTTTAATTTTTACGCAATTTTCAGAAAAGAAAACCAGTTAACTTGACCTTTTAAAATTTTTTATTGTGTTATTTGTTCATGATAATGCTGCCTGTGTGGTTTATGTCCGAAGGGTTCCACTTCTTCGAGTAGTCTCAGTGACATCAGGAAGGAGTCCAGAGCGTGGAGCGCCGTCCTCAAGATGATCCCTCACATGTGCAAGTTCTGTAAGTGCATTAGATTTATGTTAATAGTTTAATACTTCTCATTCCAGATCTTTCACATGTAAATTAATACAGAAACGACACAAAAGAACCACTTGTGCAACACAAATGGGTTTTTGGTGCAAATGCAATAAGCATTATTTGTCTTAAACCTCTCAGTTCTGCTTGTGATTCGGTTGTTTGTAAGTCCAGCTTTAGTGACGCTTGAAAAATGTCAACCTTCTTTTTGGAGGATTTTGAGGAACAAGAAGAAGAATAAAAGCCAACAGGGAGTCTGCGATGTAGGAAGTCTAAGTGGTAAAGCCTGACTGGTAAAGCCCGACTGGTAAAACCTGACTGGTAAAGCCTGACTGGTAAAGCCTGACTGGTAAAGCCTGACTGGTAAAACCTGACTGGTAAAGCCTGACTGGTAAAGCCTGACTGGTAAAGCCCGACTGGTAAAGCCCGACTGGTAAAACCTGACTGGTAAAGCCTGACTGGTAAAGCCTGACTGGTAAAACCTGACTGGTAAAGCCTGACTGGTAAAGCCTGACTGGTAAAACCTGACTGGTAAAACCTGACTGGTAAAACCTGACTGGTAAAGCCTGACTGGTAAAGCCTGACTGGTAAAGCCTGACTGGTAAAGCCCGACTGGTAAAGCCCGACTGGTAAAACCCGACTGGTAAAGCCTGACTGGTAAAACCTGACTGGTAAAACCTGACTGGTAAAACCTGACTGGTAAAGCCTGACTGGTAAAGCCTGACTGGTAAAACCTGACTGGTAAAACCTGACTGGTAAAACCTGACTGGTAAAGCCTGACTGGTAAAGCCTGACTGGTAAAACCTGACTGGTAAAACCTGACTGGTAAAGCCTGACTGGTAAAGCCTGACTGGTAAAGCCTGACTGGTAAAGCCTGACTGGTAAAGCCTAGAAAGCATATTCCTCCCTTGAGTCGACGTCCTCTCCCTCCAGTTCCTCTGGTTCTGGTCGGGCTGATGGTGTTCTTCGTCACCGGGCTCTTCGGGGACCCGCTGAACGAGTGCCTGCAGGACGCCGACTACAGCGAGCTTCTGGACATGGCGGTCCAAGGCCTCCCCGCCTCCAGGACCCCTCGCCACGTGGCGGTCATCGGCGGGGGCGTCGCTGGACTGACCGCCGCCAAGGTTTTAGAAGATGCCGGACACAAGGTAAAAGAGCCGTGGACGGTTGGGCTACTTGTGTGTGACGGTGTGTGACGTGTGTGACGGTGTGTGACGGTGTGTGACGGTGTGTGACGTGTGTGACGGTGTGTGACGGTGTGTGACGTGTGTGACGTGTGTGTGACGTGTGTGACGGTGTGTGACGGTGTGTGACGGTGTGTGACGTGTGTGACGGTGTGTGTGACGTGTGTGACGTGTGTGACGTGTGTGACGGTGTGTGACGTGTGTGACGGTGTGTGACGTGTGTGACGTGTGTGTGACGTGTGTGACGTGTGTGTGACGTGTGTGACGTGTGTGACGTGTGTGACGTGTGTGACGTGTGTGACGTGTGTGTGACGTGTGTGTGACGTGTGTGACGTGTGTGACGTGTGTGACGTGTGTGACGTGTGTGTGACGTGTGTGACGGTGTGCGGTGGTGTCACGGTGTGTGGCAGTGTGTGACGGTGTGTGACGGTGTGTGACGGTGTGTGACGTGTGTGACGGTGTGTGACGTGTGTGACGTGTGTGACGTGTGTGACGTGTGTGACGGTGTGTGACGGTGTGTGACGTGTGTGTGACGTGTGTGACGTGTGTGACGTGTGTGACGTGTGTGACGTGTGTGACGTGTGTGACGGTGTGTGACGGTGTGTGACGTGTGTGTGACGTGTGTGACGTGTGTGACGTGTGTGACGTGTGTGACGGTGTGTGACGGTGTGTGACGGTGTGTGACGGTGTGTGACGTGTGTGACGTGTGTGACGTGTGTGACGGTGTGTGACGTGTGTGACGGTGTGTGTGACGGTGTGTGACGTGTGTGACGGTGTGTGACGTGTGTGACGTGTGTGACGTGTGTGTGACGTGTGTGACGTGTGTGTGACGTGTGTGACGGTGTGTGACGGTGTGTGACGGTGTGTGACGTGTGTGACGGTGTGTGTGACGTGTGTGACGTGTGTGACGTGTGTGACGGTGTGTGACGTGTGTGACGGTGTGTGACGTGTGTGACGTGTGTGTGACGTGTGTGTGACGTGTGTGACGTGTGTGACGTGTGTGACGTGTGTGACGTGTGTGACGTGTGTGACGTGTGTGACGTGTGTGTGACGTGTGTGACGTGTGTGACGTGTGTGTGACGTGTGTGACGTGTGTGTGACGTGTGTGACGGTGTGCGGTGGTGTCACGGTGTGTGGCGGTGTGTGACGGTGTGTGACGTGTGTGACGGTGTGTGACGGTGTGTGACGTGTGTGACGTGTGTGACGTGTGTGACGTGTGTGACGGTGTGTGACGGTGTGTGACGTGTGTGTGACGTGTGTGACGTGTGTGACGTGTGTGACGGTGTGTGACGTGTGTGTGACGTGTGTGACGTGTGTGACGGTTTGTGACGGTGTGTGACGGTGTGTGACGGTGTGTGACGTGTGTGACGTGTGTGTGACGTGTGTGACGGTGTGTGACGGTGTGTGTGACGTGTGTGACGGTGTGTGACGTGTGTGACGGTGTGTGACGTGTGTGACGTGTGTGTGACGTGTGTGACGTGTGTGACGTGTGTGACGTGTGTGACGTGTGTGACGGTGTGTGACGGTGTGTGACGTGTGTGACGTGTGTGACGTGTGTGACGGTGTGTGACGGTGTGTGACGTGTGTGACGTGTGTGACGTGTGTGACGGTGTGTGACGGTGTGTGACGTGTGTGACGTGTGTGACGGTGTGTGACGGTGTGTGACGTGTGTGACGGTGTGTGGCGGGGGCTCGTTTGTGGACCACAAGGTGACCATTGTGGAAGCCAGCGACCGCATCGGAGGCCGAGTGGAGACCATCAGGAACAGCAGAGAAGGCTGGTACGCAGAGGTGGGCGCCATGAGGATCCCCAGCTTCCACAGGTGAGTCGGTCAAGACCACGCCACCGACACACTGTACTGCAGGGGCTTAGTATTGGACGTGAAGGGGCAGTTCTTAAGAAGTCCTGCTTCACTTATGATTTATGGTCGAGTGAAAACCAATGAAATGCCTCAGAAATACCATTAAAAAAAAGGTATTTCTTTATGAATTGTCTTCAAATTTGTGTGTATAATATGGAAAAAAACTGTAATACAGCATTTTCTTTCCTAGTTAAGTTTAGAAAAGATGATTTAATAAGGTGATATCTGTAAATGATAAATTGATAATTTGTTGGAGCTAACGATCTAAATACTTCATCTGTCAAATCTCTCCAACATGTAAAACAATATTTATTCTGCACCATCCGTTCCACAGGATTCTGCTTTCCTTTGCCTCCAAGTTCCAGATTCCCCTGAACGCCTTCATCCAGGACGACAGGAACACCTACTACTTGATCAACGGCGTGCGACAGAAGACGCACGCCGTGGGGAACGATCCCAACGTGCTGAACTACAGCCTGAGCGAAGGCGAGAGGGGGAAGTCTGCGGCTGAGCTGTTCGGTCAGACGCTCTGGAAGGTGTGTGTACACACACTCATGCTATCATAGTGGTGTTGGTGTTTCTTACTGCACAGGTGTTTGTAATTATGTCATAATAATAATATTAATAATAATAATAATAATCTGTGTGCAGGTGCAGGACGACCTCAAGGCCATCGGCTGCAGTGCCATGATGGATAAATACGATTCCTACACAGTGAAGGTCTATATCTGGACATAGCCACACGGGTCGTATATATTTTAAATCTGAATATTATTTACAGTTTACGTTTGATTGCTGACAGGAATATCTGGTGAAGGTGGGCAACCTGAGTCGTGGTGCCTTGAGGATGATCGGGGACATCCTGAACGAAAACAGCCTCTTCTACACGTCGCTGATAGAGATGCTGTACATTCAGTCGGACATCAGCGACAGCACTCAGTGAGAAATATGTTAAACTGCATTCTGCATTCTCCTCTGGTTGTATAGAAGTCTATGCTTCATGTGTTAAAGCTGCATTCTCTCTCCTGACCACCAGGGGGCGACTCCTCTGGTTGTATAGAAGTCTATGCTTCATGTGTTAAAGCTGCATTCTCTCTCCTGACCACCAGGGGGCGACTCCTCTGGTTGTATAGAAGTCTATGCTTCATGTGTTAAAGCTGCATTCTCTCTACTGACCACCAGGGGGCGACTCCTCTGGTTGTATAGAAGTCTATGCTTCATGTGTTAAAGCTGCATTCTCTCTACTGACCACCAAGGTGCGACTCCTCTGGTTGTATAGAAGTCTATCCTCCATGTGTTAAAGCTGCATTCTCTCTACTGACCACCAGGGGGCGACTCCTCTGGTTGTATAGAAGTCTATGCTTCATGTGTTAAAGCTGCATTCTCTCTACTGACCACCAAGGGGCAACTCCTCTGGTTGTATAGAAGTCTATGCTTCATGTGTTAAAGCTGCATTCTCTCTAGTGACCACCAAGGGGCGACTCCTCTGGTTGTATAGAAGTCTATCCTCCATGTGTTAAAGCTGCATTCTCTCTACTGACCACCAAGGGGCGACTCCTCTGGTTGTATAGAAGTCTATGCTTCATGTGTTAAAGCTGCATTCTCTCTAGTGACCACCAGGGGCGACTCGTGCAGCTTGTGACTAAGAGGTTGTTTTTATTCTGCAGGTACTTCGAGGTGACAGGTGGTTTTGATCACCTCCCGAGGGCTTTCCACCAGGCGTTAAATGCCACGACGCTCTTCAACTGCAAGGTCAAGCGGATCAATCAAACAGGCGGCGGCGGCGTGACGGTGACGTACCAGGACGGGCGTGACTCCGGCTCCCTGACTGACCTGACGGCGGACTACGCCCTGGTCACGGCTTCGGCCAAGGCCGCCGTCTTCATCGACTTCCAGCCGCCTCTCTCCGCGGACAAGATGGAGGCTCTGCGCTCGGTCCACTACGCCAGCTCCACCAAGGTGATCCTCAGCTTCGCGGAGCGGTTCTGGGAGGCCGAGGGCATCCGAGGCGGGAAGAGCATCACGGACCGGCCGTCCCGCTTCATCGTCTACCCGAGCCACGGCTTCCCCGGCACGGCGGCGGGGGCCCTGCTGGCGTCCTACACCTGCTCCGACGACTCCACCCTCTTCCAGGGCATGAGCGAGGACGAACTGATGGCCGTGGTCCTGGAGGACTTGGTGAAGGTCCATGGGGAGCACATCCGGCCCCTGTGGACGGGGGGCCTGGTGAAGAAATGGGGCCTGGACCCGTACAGCCTGGGGGCCTTCGCCCTGTTTACGCCCTACCAGCAGGGCCACTACGCCAAAGAGCTGTTCCAGGGCGAGGGCCGGGTGCACTTCGCAGGAGAGCACACGGCGACGCCGCACGGCTGGATCGAAACCGCCATGAAGTCGGCTCTCCGGGCCGCCAGAAATATTCATAACCTCGCCGTTTAGTTTTTTTTATGAATCGCAAATACTTTGGTTTGCACCCGGTCCTCACAGGACCCGCCTGAGGAGTAAAACTTGTTCTGCCGTTGCTTCTGATGTAAACCATGTTTCTGGACACATTTATTGCTTTAGGTGTAAATTCTGACAAAGATGTTGCGTGAACACAAATGTGAAGATGATCCGCGTGGTGGAGGTTTAAGGGTCCGTGATTTTAACACTGAATTAAGAGCTGAAACTATCATATAGAGCCCTGATAAATCAATTATAATATAATTACATTATTTTTATTAAACAAAGTTGTCTCAAAGAAAAAGACGACACGTACGCGACTTTTCAGTGTCGTCTTTTTCTTTAATTTTTTATTACGTATTTTCTCTCTATTTTATTTTCTCTCCCTCAAGCTACACAAGAGGCTTTTTGTTTAGTTTTACATACAACTACCGAATATAAAAGGTGAAACGCCCAAAAGATCCAAGACTAAGTTACAGTTCTTCCACACAATGAGTTTGTCATGAGGGGGCGGGGACACCAGAAGGGGCGGGGCTTCACCTCCCCTTGGCTGGATTCTGTCCCTTTAAGTACACGAGGCATCAGACAGGATAGAGAACATGACTCACTTTACTAATGTCACATTACAGGAGAACTCACATGATCTGCATCAATACAAAACATTTCATTAACATCGTCACACTGGTCATCTTTTAGTCCATCCTCCTCCTCCTCCTCCTCCTCCTCCTCCTCCTCTTCATCGTCAATGGGCACCCTTCTGCACCATCTGGGTGAAGCGGTTGGTGATGGTCAGGGTGGTGTCGATGAAGCGCTCCACGCAGCTCACCAGGCAGGTCTCCGTCCGGTGGTCCAGCTTGGAGCCCGGACTGTCCACGCACTTGTCCCAGCAGACGTCAGTGAAGGTGTGCACCTGCAATGTTGGGAATAAAACATATTTAATATTCTTACAGTGCATCTTGGTGATTCAACGGGTTGCTGTGTGAGGATCTGTGACGAGGGTTCATGTGCTTTTAGAAAAGAAAACGGTGAATATCAAAAGAAAATAAAATGTTGATTCATCACTTTCACATCACATACAAGCATTGTATACATACCACACAATCATATTACTGTATACACACATGACACTATACACACATATGTATGTGTGTATACACACACACACACACAATATATACACATACACACGCACTGAATATAGTGTATGGTACTAACTCCATTTGAATATGGATGTTACCATAGTACATTATAACTACATAAAATTAATAAAAATCACAATAATAACAATATTAATAATAATTACCAACGTTCTAATAGGACTGTTCGCTTCAGTGCAACAAAATGAAAAGCTCGCATCATATTCATATTATAGCATCATATTCAACTAGCTAGTCTTTTTCTGGTCGTAAATTCCATTAACCCTTTAACCGTAAGCTCTGTAGCGGCTCACGGCTCGCGGCGCGTGCCTCCGGCCTCCCTTCTCCGGCCTCCCGCAGGTAGAACACACACCTGGGCCTGGAACTGCGCTTTCTGCTGCTCTATCGCGATCATGCGCTGCAGCTCCGTCGCCTCCGCTTTCTCCGACGCGCTGAAGTTCTCGTAGCCGTCCATCGTGCTCAGCACGCGGTCACACACACCGGGGTTCTGCGCGTCGTGAGGCCGCCGAGAGGAGCTGACCTTCGGCTTCGGGCCCCGTCGTAACACCGCCGATCTACGGCTCTCGTCCTGTGACGTATGGAAATCGACGTAGAAAACGTGACGCCGGAAGTGACGATTGCAAAGATGTTTTATAATTAACAGGAGCCGCCTCTCGTGAAAAAGAGTTGACCTAAAGTATATAAATCTTAGGGAGAATATATGTAATTATTATTTAAATGTAATTATGTAATTCATATTTCATTGGTTGGTCATTTTTGTGACCAACATCTGATTATTATTGTTTATATTTTCATTTACCATCTTGTTCTTCTTCGGGCTTACTATATACTTGATGCTCATTAACAACAGTACTATATATATATATATATATATATATATATATATATATATATATATATATATATATATATATATAGTATTATCATAATACAACCCCATAATTACACACATATCATAGATATATATAATAATGCCATATAAATATAGTAATTATAATTAATTTAATATTTTTTAATAATATAATGTGAGAGTTTTTTGGGGGGAAAGTCCATGTTAAACATTCAAAAATATGAATTGACTTTTTGGATATTCTCCAACAAGCAGTTAATTAAAACAACAACTTTAGTAATACCGAAATGAAACCGGTTTGCTCATCTTCTCAAACATACACGATCTTTGCGCCACTGACGACGGAACAACCACATCCGGGTAACTGCGGTTGACCTTGGTTGGTTGATCATCATGGCGGCCATCGTCCGGTTGAGTTCTGTTTGTCGCAGAGGAGTCAAACGTGAGTATTCTGTTTGTTTTCAGCTGTTTTTACTCTTGTTTCTTAGTTAAAGTTCGTGTTTGACACACGTACGTTACCGGCTGGTTACCTTCATCATCTCACACCGTTTAACAGACATTTACAGTCGTGATGACGACAGACCTGTAAACCAAACCCCAGTCAGAAACGTGTGAATTATAAGTTAACACGTGTTTACGGTGAAATACGACACGTTAACGTTTCAAACAGACGTTCTTGTGAGGTCACATGACTTCGTCTTTAAGTCGGCGCGTGTCAGACAAGCCAAAGATCTATTAATGTGTTTGAGCTAAAGTTCATGTGAGGTTAAGAGGGAGCTCTTCACCGCCCTCCTCTGTTGGGCTGTTGACTTAATGCGAAACAGATTTCAACACAATGTTTACTGCGTATTGAAATGCCCGAGCACTAAAAAGGAAATGGTTTTGTATATATAACAATATAAATATATATTTATTGTAGTGAACAGTGAATAGAGACATGTCAACATGTTGACATAGTGTGTCTCTTTCTTTTACCTTTTTAAAAAGGTTGTGATGTACTTTGATGTACTCGTGTTCTCAGACGTGATTTCCTTTTCTCTCCAGCTCTGTTCTACCAAACCTCCTTGTTGTCCCGGCCGCTGGTCGTACCGCACAAGTACCAGGACCAGCCCCACCAGCTGACGGCCAGGATCCATGCCTCCCAGGCTCTCAGTGGTCAGTGTGGAGTACACAGTGCTACTCACAGTAGGAGTACTCACAGTAGGAGTACTCACAGTAGGAGTACTCACAGTAGGAGTACTCACAGTAGGAGTACTCACAGTAGGAGTACTCACAGTAGGAGTACTCTCAGTAGGAGTACTCTCAGTAGGAGTACTCTCAGTAGGAGTACACACTGTAGGAGTACACACTGTAGGAGTACACACTGTAGGAGTACACACTGTAGGAGTACACACTGTAGGAGTACACACTGTAGGAGTACACACTGTAGGAGTACACACTGTAGGAGTACACACTGTAGGAGTACACACTGTAGGAGTACACACTGTAGGAGTACACACTGTAGGAGTACACACTGTAGGAGTACACACTGTGCTTGTGGTTTTCGTGGTCCAGATTTAGCAGCTTGAACGCGGCAGTCTAACACCAGGTTCACGTCGGGTCTGAGACCAGCTGTGTGACCTACTGGTCTGAGACCAGCTGTGTGACCTACTGGTCTGAGACCAGCTGTGTGACCTACTGGTCTGAGACCAGCTGTGTGACCTACTGGTCTGAGACCAGCTGTGTGACCTACTGGTCTGAGACCAGCTGTGTGACCTACTGATCTGAGACCAGCTGTGTGACCTACTGGTCTGAGACCAGCTGTGTGACCTACTGGTCTGGTTAGTGGGTCATGTTCAGTAACGACAGAAGGGAGGAGATAAATATTTCAGTTGAATCAAGAAGTCCTCCAGTAAAACCACATTATTGTGGTGTTATTCATTTCTGCTTTTGTTAATAATAGTAATAATAATTTCGCTTTTAAAGGCGCTTTTCTTTGTTTTGACCAGCTGCAGGGAGCAGTTTCATGCATCGCCTTTTATTTCCTGTTTGAAAGCAAAAACAAGAGATTTCTGGTTCACCTGCATAATAATCCTCAATCCTTAAACTAATCGTGTGTAAACATCACGTTGAACCAGCTAAAGGAAGTACATATATGTATGTATGTGACCTTTAACCACGCAGATAATGTGCTGACGGTCTCTCTCGCTCTGCAGCTGGCTCCGCCTCCAAGGCCGCCTCCCTGCACTGGACAGCTGAGCGGGCTCTGAGCGTGGCGCTGCTGGCCATAGGCCCTGTGGCCTACTTCAACCCCTGCCCCGCCATCGACTACTCCCTGGCTGCTGCCCTGACCCTGCACGGACACTGGTGAGACGGGAACCCGCTGCCCCGCCCCCTGCAGGTCTCAGGGCTGGTGTGACTTTATATATATATATATATATATATATATACATACACACACACACACAGTTAGGTCCATAAATATTTGGACATTGACACATTTTTCATTATTTTGGCTCTGTACACCACAACAATGGAGTTGAAATGAAAAAATCAAGATGTGCTTTAAGTGCAGACTTTCAGCTTTAATTTGAGGGTATTTACATCCAAATCAGGTGAACGGTGTAGGAATTACAACAAATTAAAATATGGCCACCCTCTTTTTAAGGGACCAAAAGTAATTGGACAAATTAATATAATCATAAATCTAATTGTCACTTTTAATACTTTGTTGAAAGTCCTTTGCAGTCAATGACAGCCTGAAGTCTGGATTCCATAGACATCACCAGACGCTGGGTTTCGTCCCTGGTGATGCTCTGCCAGGCCTCTACTGCAACCGTCTTCAGTTCCTGCTGGTTCTTGGGGCATTTTCCCTTCAGTTTTGTCTTCAGCAAGTGAAATGCATGCTCAATTGGATTCAGGTCAGGTGATTGACTTGGCCATTGCAGAACATTCCACTTCTTTGCCTTAAAAAACTCCTTGGTTGCTTTCGCAGTATGCTTCGGGTCATTGTCCATCTGCACTGTGAAGCGCCGTCCAATGAGTTCTGAAGCATTTGGCTGAATATGAGCAGATAATATTGCCCGAAACACTTCCGAATTCATCCTGCTACTTTTGTCAGCAGTCACATCATCAATAAATACGAGGGAACCAGTTCCATTGGCAGCCATACATGCCCACGCCATAACACTACCTCCACCATGCTTCACTGATGAGGTGGTATGCTTTGGATCATGAGCAGTTCCTTTCCTTCTCCATACTCTTCTCTTCCCATCATTCTGGTACAAGTTTATCTTCGTCTCATCTGTCCATAGGATGTTCTTCCAGAACTGTGCAGGCTCTTTTAGATGTTTTTTGGCAAACTCTAATCTGGTCTTCCTGTTTTTGCGGCTCACCAATGGTTTACATCTTGTGGTGAACCCTCTGTATTTACTCTGGTGAAGTCTTCTCTTGATTTTCGACTTTGACACAGATACACCTACCTCCTGGAGAGTGTTCTTGATCTGGCCAACTGTTGTGAAGGGGTTTTTCTTCACCAGGGAAATGATTCTTCTGTCATCCACCACAGTTGTCTTCTGTGGTCTTCCAGGTCTTTTGGTGTAGCTGAGCTCACCAGTGTGTTCTTTCTTCTTAAGAATGTACCAAACAGTTGATTTGGCCACACCTAATGTGTCTGCTATCTCTCTGATGGTTTTGTTTTGATTTTTCAGCCTAATGATGGCTTGCTTCACTGATAGTGACAGCTCTTTGGACTTCATATTGAAAGTTGACCGCAACAGATTCCAAACACAAATACCACACCTGAAATGAACCCAAGACCCTTTTATCTACTCCTTGTAAATGAAATATCGAGGGAATTACACACACCTGACCTTGAAACAGCTGATCAGCCAATTGTCCAATTACTTTTGGTCCCTTAAAAAGAGGGTGGCCACATTTGAATTTGTTGTAATTCCTACACCGTTCACCTGATTTGGATGTAAATACCCTCAAATTAAAGCTGAAAGTCTGCACTTAAAGCACATCTTGTTTTTTTCATTACAACTCCATTGTTGTGGTGTACAGAGCCAAAATAATGAAAAATGTGTCAATGTCCAAATATTTATGGACCTAACTGTATATATATATATATATGTATATGTGTATAATATAATGCTGTATTTAATCAGCACCCTACCCTCTATTTTGTAATCTACAGCTTTCAAATGACATAGTTTCACTTCTGGTTAAAGACCTGTTCTCAGGCTGAGGTGAAGCCACAGGAAGTCCGGCCAGATTCCTCTTCATGTGGCACTTCTTGTGACTTGCTCTATTAGTTGCACAGTTGGTAAATGTTATGCAACTCTTCTGGTTGTATAGAAGTCAATGCTTCATGTGTTAAAGCTGCATTCTCTCTCCTGACCACCAGGGGGCGACTCCTCTGGTTGTATAGAAGTCTATGCTTCATGTGTTAAAGCTGCATTCTCTCTCCTGACCACCAGGGAGCAACTCCTCTGGTTGTATAGAAGTATATGCTTCATGTGTTAAAGCTGCATTCTCTCTCTACATCACTCCTCAGTCCAGATACGATCACTTCCTGTTCACTGGTTGGAGAGAAAAAAAACCAGCAACATGGCGACAGTCGTAACCCAAGAGAAGTAGTCATAGACTTCTATACAACCAGAGTCGCCCCCTGGTGGACAGTAGACAGAAGGCAGCTTTAACACATGAAGCATAGACTTCTATACAACCAGAGGAGTCATTTCACTGGGTCATTACACGAACAGATTCTGATATAAAAGATGGAGACCCTGTGAATGAATAAAAGTCCTCAAACTCTTTTCCCAAACCAATCGGCTCCCTCGCTGACCCTCACGGGACAAAAGCCAAACTGCCGGCGGCGTTTGGCTCCGGCTCAGTTTGCAGACTCGAGGCGTCGGCTTTAGCTCAGCGTCGCGCCGCCGTGTTCGTCCGTCAGTCAGAGCGCCGACCGAGCGGCCTGGCAGGTGTCGGCCACAAATCCCAGTCACGGGTCGCGATAAGTCCTTCCTAAGTATCTCAAGAAGGGGCTCGGGCCGCGTCCTCTTTTACCAAAACCAGTTGAGCCGAATGCGCCGCTGTCGTTCTGCATTTATCTGAAGCATGAGAACCACCTGAAAGCTCTGGATCAGATTCTGTAGCGCCAAGGAATGTTAGAGCCGAGCGACACCAAGCGGCTCATAAATCATCTCTAATATCTATTTTATATTCATGTGAAAACATCTGGATTTATTCTAGTTTGTCACCAACACTACGTTTTACTGATTACACCTGAACGCACCATGAGAACGTTATCGTTTACCTTCAGCCAGTACTCATTTTCACTGAGCAGAGCCTGAATGCATCATGAAGTGTACTTGAAGTGAACCGCCATTAGCGATGCTGCTAACGTTACTAGCTCTCCTCGTGCTGGTTCTCCGTTAGCGGTGCTGCTAACGTTACTAGCTCTCCTCGTGCTGGTTCTCCGTTAGCGGTGCTGCTAACGTTACTAGCTCTCCTCCTGTTGGTCTAAACACTGATTGGTTGTTTACAAAGTCACATGATCAGAGACTAGAGAAACATCCACAATGTCCTGATCACATGTTCTACTGGATACACCTTGATTCGCTCTGTGATGGTGAACGTTGCACTGGGGTCCACCTTCTCCTGTGGTTTCCTCCTCGTAGGGGCATCGGTCAGGTGCTGACGGACTACGTTCACGGGGACACGAAGATCAAGATGGCCAACGCCGGCCTCTTCCTCCTGTCCTCCGTCACCTTCGCCGGCCTTTGCTACTTCAACTACAACGACGTGGGCATCTGCAAAGCCATCGCGCTGCTCTGGAGCAAATGAACAGGACTGGTGGACCCGGGAGGGACCAGGACCGGTCTCGTTCCTGGCCGATTTTGTAAAAAATTCATGGTGTTCTATGTAAATTCTTATAAATATATCATTTTTGACAATATAACACAAAAGTGTCATTGTAGCAGTTTCTTGCTCAAAAACATCCCTTTAGCTTCTTTAAGACCCGTTGATTTATGTCCAGTTACAAATATAGAATATCAAAAACATCTATGACGAATCTAAATTATTTATTTCTTGTTCAGGTCCCTTTTTTTAGCTGATTCACTCAATGATTGTTTTGATCACAATGTGTACATCATCACGTTGGTCTGTAACCAATCAGGACTAACGAGCAGCGTGACTCAAACATTTCTCTTCTGAAGTCGGGCCGCGCACCAACAACCAGCTGCTTGCAGCGTCCTCTGATTAAAGTCACTCCACACGGGGACCCTACATGTGAATTACAAGCTCCTCCCACTTTGAGTCAGCAGGCAGCAAATGAGACGCATTTCTGAGAGCATTAGAAATATACTTTAATTTTGGAAATATAAGTTAATTTTGGGCCCTCTTTGCTGATCGGTGTCTGCATGATGAGCTTCTTATGTGATCTCTGAACATTTACTCGTAATATATAAAACACAGCTTGCATGCAGCTTTTATTTTTGTACCGCTGGGATGGTAGTTGAAGAAAAGAGCTGGATTCAGTAAATGTTTATTACGGCTTTAAACAAAGATTGTTTGTTTCTGTTGTTTCTGTCTTCAATATTTGTTACTTTGTAATTTCTGTTCAGATTAAAACGCACAAAATGAGATGTGGCAAAAGAATAATTGCACTGTTCCTGCCTCGGCGCAATAAAGTTGGCTTTACAGATTCTTTTCATATTTAATTGTTTTTTACATTTTATGATTAAACAATTTACACAATGTTTAAAATCATAGTTCAAAAGACACTGAAGCAGTTTTCTATGCTCCCACCAAAACCACCAGAACTAATTTTACCAATAATTTTAAAATTACAGTTTTTTTCAATGGAGTCTGGTGGTTTTGGTGAGAAACAGATGAATACAACCGCATCAGTTATTTTTCACATTAGAAGAGAAAAGCTGCTCTTCTAAAGTTTGGGGTCACCTGACTAACGAATCAAGCCTTTGAGGATCTCTATTGTCTTCTAGTGCTTTTATTTTGTAGAGACGTCCTCTTCACTAATAGATGTTATTTAGTTTCATCGGTAAAACCAGACTGACAACAAAAAAAGACAAAGAAGAATAGACGAAATCAGCACTTATCAGCAAAAGTAAGATTTATGGTAACAACTTCACAATAAAAGCACCAATTGGAACAAGTTGAAATGAGCAACTTCACAATAAAAACAGAAGATTACTTTTAAGGTTTTTGCTGAACAAATCACAGCTTAAACCTCTCCACCACAGAGACAAACAACATTTAGAGTTCAAACATTATGGAGCTTTTCTAGACTGGAAAACAAATTCAAAATATAAAAATGGTTCTAAAACTTACAGTTTTAATCAGTTAATTCTTCTTTTGGGCCGAGAAACTATTTCAAATTTAAACACATTCGCCTGAATAATTTTCTTTTGGTCTCAATCGTCGTCATAGAAAGAGAAGAAAAATAAAACAGAAATATTACATTTTGAAAAACAAAATAAAACAATATCTGCACATTTAAAACTGCAATCACCTCAACAGAGACAGTACATTGATTTAGTTTCATAAAAAAAAGTAAGATTACAGTAAGTTACCGTTAAAACACTGATAGTGAGATATGATTTCATGAAAGCAAACGTATCTCACTCTGTTCAATATTACATAAATAAGTAGCTAGTTAATTTAGGTATTTTACACAACGTATTCATATTCTATAATAAGGTCTCATTTATTTCATATTGAACACTTTACGATTCAACGTAAAACACAGTGAAGGCTGCAGGTCGTCCATGAAGCACTAAAACAAACAGTTCTGCTGACATTTTGGTTTTTTAAATCATTTCTTAGATAAAACAACCTGGCAAGATTCGTCCACTTCATCTTTACCTTTACGGAGTAAGACCAGCTTGTTCAGAGAGGGGTCGTCCTCTTCGGGCTTGAACCCCAGGAACCTGGACCGGTACAAGGAGGACTCAAACTGGTACGTGTGACTGCATGTGAGCTCGGTCATGAAGAACAACGCCTTGTGCATGTCCTCCTCGATGCGTGCCGGCAGAGCGTCCTGCAGGAAGACATTTATGAATGAACCTTGAAGGCACCGTTTGTACGATGCACTCCTGCAGTCAGTGTTTTTCTTCCAGTAGAAGAGAATATTCGCTCTATGTTCCCGATGGAGAAGCTGTTTTCTCTCCAAAACCACCAGACTCCAGTGACAAAAACTGTAATTTTACCAACTAAGGCAGTGGTTCTCAAACTTTTTTTGTCAAGCCCCACTTTGGAGGACGAAAAATGTTCGGGCCCCACCGCCCCTACAAAATTGTAACAAAATGGTCCATGCTGAATTTTTATTTAAATAATGACATTTTGTGACTCCTCTATCTGTGCTTTTATTAATAATAGAACAAAGAAAATGTCACTTTCATGTAAACCAGATTGCTCCATCGGACAAAAATAAATAAAAAGTGCAATCACTTTGTTAGAACAATACAAAGTTGTGCAAAAAAAGAACTAATATTTGGCAAAAATAGCTTATTGTAATAGCCTAATTAACATGTTTTGTACTGAATATCTTTTCAGGATAATAACAATAAAGTTCAACCTGTGAAAAACTAAATAAAACCAGTTAAAAATATTTGGCAATAAAGAGTTTTACACTGCATATCTTTTCAAAACAACAATAACGTGCAACCGGTGCAAAACTAAACTAAATTAGTGCAGATATGAGCCTGCTTTCCACTACAAATCTTTGTAAAACGGCGTTGTAGATTTGATACGGCCACTCTCAATTCATGCTCAAAGTTGAGCTTCGATCTGTATTTTGTTTTGAGAGAGGCAACAGCAGAAAAGCCGATCTCACAGAGGAAGCTCTGCGCGTCATCACAGCCGTCCGGCCGGTGCTGAATCAAACGGCTGCTGGTCCACCTGAAGTAGCGCTGGCAGCGGCCGTCATTCAGACGCTGTTGTGCGGCTACGGATGATATTATGAACCCGGACACGGGGGCGTTTGATGGTCCGACATTAGAGGGACTTCCACAAGAAGTTTAAAGCAGAACTAGTGGTTAGTTTAATGGTGGATGGGGGAAACGGTACTGTTTTTACGGAGATAAGCCACAGAGATAAGCCCCGCCCCCTTCTAGGGGCGAGTAAAGCCAGTAGCGAATGACGCGAATTAACCACATAAAGTCGAGCGACTAAACTCACGCGAGTAACACACCATTAGGTCTACAAGTGTGAGTCGCAACTCGCAAAAGGATCTGTCGCAGTCGCGCATGCGGAACCGTAACGGCGTAATTTAAACCACAGATTTGAAAATGCGAAATGCATTCTGGGATATTGGCTGTCTCAAGTACGCTGTCGTAAGTCTCATCCTATGCATCCCCGGTAAAATGGGCGGATCAAATCACATCCGGGCATTTTCACAATTCCATCCATCCATCCATCCATTTTCCACCGCTTATCCGGGGTCGGGTCGCGGAGGCAGCAGGTCAAGCAGGCTGACCTGCTGCATTTTCACAATTATTTAAAATAATTAAAAATAAAAAAAGAAATCTACATTCCCCCAACCCTCTCGCGCCCCACCTGTAATACCTTCGCGCCCCACTAGAGGGTCGCGCCCCACAGTTTGAGAACCACTGAACTAAGGGCACCACTGTGTTCTGGGAGGTAAAATTACTGTTTTTTTTCAATGGAGTCTGGTGGTTGGCGTACCGTGCTACGAACAGATCTGGTCCAGTCTACATCCAGGACATGGTAAAACCTTACACCCCAACACGTGCGCTCCGCTCGGCTTCAGCCAATCGGCTTGTAGCTCCGTCACTGCGAGCTAAACACTCAACAAAGTCTCGACTGTTCTCTGTCCTGGCTCCTCGATGGTGGAATGAGCTCCCCATTGACATCAGAACAGCAGAAAGTCTCTACATCTTCCATCACAAACTAAAAACATATCTTTTCCGACTATACCTTGAATAAAGGATGTAGCACTATAGTAGCACTGAAATGGCTCTTACTGATAGTACTTTGTAGTTGAACTTTATTGACGAAATTGTACCTTCTTGATTCTTGTTGTTCTGATTCTTGTTTGTACTCATGGTGGAATACACTTATTGTAAGTCACTTTGGATAAAAGCGTCAGCTAAATGTAATGTAATGTAATGTAATGTGGTTTTTGGATGAGAAGCCACGATGAATACAACCGCTTCAGTTGTAAAGGAAGCCGGCGAAAATATAATGTCCACTTTAAAATGAACAGCTTTTGTCTGCTTCTCAAACGTTAACACACTTGGTCATCACAATAACTGGGTGGATTATTTGCACAGGCAGATAAAACCAGTGCACCATTGGGTGTGTTTGATTACCCAACACCTGATTTATTCCCTGAGTAAACAACAATGTGTTCATGTGTTAAAGCTGCACTCTCTCTCCTGACCACCAGGGGGTGACTCTCTGGTTGTATAGAAGTCTATGCTTCATGTGTTAAAGCTGCATTCTCTCTCCTGACCACCAGGGGGCGACTCCTCTGGTTGTATAGAAGTATATGCTTCATGTGTTAAAGCTGCATTCTCTCTCCTGACCACCAGGGGGCGACTCCTCTGGTTGTATAGAAGTCTATGCTTCATGTGTTAAAGCTGCATTCTCTCTCCTGACCACCAGGGGGCGACTCCTCTGGTTGTATAGAAGTATATGCTTCATGTGTTAAAGCTGCATTCTCTCTCCTGACCACCAGGGGGCGACTCCTCTGGTTGTATAGAAGTCTATGCTTCATGTGTTAAAGCTGCATTCTCTCTCCTGACCACCAGGGGGCGACTCCTCTGGTTGTATAGAAGTCTATGCTTCATGTGTTAAAGCTGCATTCTCTCTCCTGACCACCAGGGGGCGACTCCTCTGGTTGTATAGAAGTCTATGCTTCATGTGTTAAAGCTGCATTCTCTCTCCTGACCACCAGGGGGTGACTCCTCTGGTTGTATAGAAGTCTACGCTTCATGTGTTAAAGCTGTCCTGACCCCCCTCACCATCTCCTCTGCATAGACGTTGGTCTCCTGGCTGCAGCATGCCACCATGTTCTTGTCGTCGTTCTTCACATACAGCATCACGGCCCTCCTCTCTTCCCCAACGCTCTCAAAGTCAGCGTATTGCTGGATTTTAAACTTGCAGTCTGAAAATAAAAAACAGGACGAGCACTTCACTAATACAGTATACACATACATGTATACATATAAATACATATATATGTATATATATGTATATTGGCTCACCAGGCTGAGCCAGCTGCTCGCTGGTTAAGTTCTGGACCTGAAACTGCTGCTCAGAGTTCAGAAGCAGGAACTTGTTGGCTTTGCTCCGGACCCAATAACTGAGAGAAGGTTTGGAAATGTGGAAGCTGTCGTCGACCACGTCTTCACAGGCTGGAGAAAGAACACATGATGTACCTGGACCAGTGACGGAGGGCGGGAGGAGAAAAGAGGAGAAGAAGAGCCTCACCTGTTCCTGCTTCCACCACTTTACACAGAGGGCAGAAGAGAACATTCCAATATCAACATGACATATTCATAATGTACAGGATCATATTTCACACCATGCAACAGTCATGGGATCGAACCCCTTTTACCTTGAAAGTAGAAGGCATCTGAACATGTGTTGACCCATGTGACCGGGGAGCAGCTGCTGGAGGCCATCAGGGAGGACTGTGGGACCAGTGGTAACAAACACATGGTACATTTACTGATTTCATATTTTAGTAATACATAACAATTAATTTCATATGTATTATCTATACTGTAAATATATATTCACACACATATATACACTTTTTTTTTTACATACTAGATTTAATTGAATAATTACATTTTTATTTAAAAGCATTTCAACTTTGTTCCATGTAAGTTTGTGTCAACTGTATTTATTATTAACTAGTGTTGCGGCTGTAAGCAGTCCAATACGTGCTGCCGCGAGGGGCTAACGCTGAGAGATCCACACTGTGACGCGCTCATGACTGTATTGCAAAGATTTTATTATTCTTCTTCTTCCACACGTAAAATACACTTAGCCCTGCCGTTGCCAAATGTAACTGATACCTGGCGAGTAGAATAATTGCATTCATGCAGCCTGACGCGGTCAACAAAAGTGTTCGCTCCCAAGCTCACCCCCTCTCTTTCAATACCCAAAAAACCCAGGTGCACAGGTGAGACAAATAAATAGACTTTCACTTCCGCTCAAACCGCACTTCCGCCCACAACATCAAAGCACAACACAATGACCAACAAACAGCATAAATAAAACCATAAACAGTCAATACGTGGCTCCTACAACTAGACTTATTCATATTTTTTTTTTACCATATTCTTCATAAGGGAGACACAATGTTACCGGGAACCTCCATCACATTAACCCGGTTCGTTTGGAGTGTTCACGTACCCGTAGAGGTGCGGCGTTCACGTACCCGTGAGGTGTGGCGTTAACGTACCCGTAGAGGTGCGGCGTTCACGTACCCGTAGAGGTGCGGCGTTCACGTACCCGTGAGGTGTGGCGTTAACGTACCCGTAGAGGTGCGGCGTTCACGTACCCGTAGAGGTGCGGCGTTCACGTACCCGTGAGGTGTGGCGTTAACGTACCCGTAGAGGTGCGGCGTTCACGTACCCGTAGAGGTGCGGCGTTCACGTACCCGTGGAGGAGCTGCCGGTCTTCAGTTGTCCTTCAAACGAGGAAAGCAGGACAGTAGACGGTACAGATGGTTGTTGTTCTCGGTGCTTTCTGCCTCTGAAGCTACCCAACCCTCCGGTATGCGTTACCTGCGCTCGGGTCCCGTCCTCTCAGACGCGGGTTCGTAACTGGCACGAGACGTGATTTGCTTCGTGGTATTTTACGCGTGTGGGCGGGCGCGCGCGTAAAATCATCACGGAAGTGAAAGTGAAGGAAGCCAAAAGAAGA
Organism: Cottus gobio; assembly: GCA_023566465.1. Lineage (NCBI taxonomy): Eukaryota > Metazoa > Chordata > Actinopteri > Perciformes > Cottidae > Cottus > Cottus gobio. The sequence goes on along the minus strand of CM042220.1, from coordinate 27,256,133 downwards.
ATGCTATTCCTGTTTCATGTTCCGTTCAAACATGTCCGTTATTTTCTTTCTCTTTCTGGGGTCCGTTCTGAACGTGTGAATACATTATTAAAAGTTGTTTAAGTTTAATTATTGTTAGTTCTTCTGTTTGCATCTCTAACAAAGAGCTGCGTGTGTTATGGTTCATGCACTGAACGTGTGTGTTTTGGGAGAAGTAAATTAGTATATATATATATACTAATTCCTCCTCTTTATTAAATGATTTTCATTTAAAACAGTTTTGAAGTAATATAAAAGGTTTATTCTGTCCACCAGAGGGCGAACACGAGCTGAGGAAGCAGCGCTGCTTAATGGATAAAACTGAAGATGTTTCCCTGAAGCTCGAGAGCAGAGATGAAACCAGAAGAAACCAGATGAAACCAGATGAAACCAGAAGAAACCAGAAGAAACCAGATGAAACGATGTGAGTGTTCAGAAAAACAAAAAAGTATTGGTTCCATTTTTCCAGTAGGTGCTTGTTTTTTTGCAACAGTTTGCACGATATGTTACGAAAAAGTTATTAATTTATGGCAACACGTGTTAATATCTGCTCCCTACATGAATACAGTCTTTTCAAAATAAACGTCTTCACAGGAAACTACTTTGTTGAGTTGAGGCAACACAACTCTTATAGATTGAGGCAAAGATGGTGAAATTCTGAACGACGTCACACATTCACGTCTTTACGTTTGTGTCGTAAGACTTCAACAATATTTGGAGGTTATTCTGTACGCACATTCTGCCGCACAACAAAAACACACAACTGTGGGTGACTGTGGGTCAGTGGTTAGCAGGTCTGGCTTTCAATCAGAGGGTCGGTGGTTCGATCCCAGGCGCCGGTAGTCCTTGAGCAAGACACTTAACCTTTGAATAAATGCGTCAGCTAAATGTAATGGATGGGGATGGGGAAGGCGCTCGGAGCAGGAGAACCTGTTCAGAGCTCAGCTGTTCAGAGGTCAGCTGGTTCAGATGAACAGCTCTAAGGCTCAGAGACGACTCCATGATGATTGAAATCATCAACCTGTCACCAGTGGAGGTGGCCAGCCAGCCACGCCCACCTCATCAGACTCACTCCATTCACCTGCACCCACAGCGGGTTCCAGTTGTCCATAATCAGACCTGTACTTAACCATCACTCTCACTCTCCTTCTCTGCCAGATTGTTTCGATGCTTACTCCAAACCTTCCAGCGTACCTCCCTGATTACCCGAAGCCGACCTTGCCTGTTCTCGACTACCCGACTCGCCTAATCCTCGTCTATCCCGAGCTGAGATCCGAAGTTCCGGTGCCGACCCTCGCCTGTCCCTCACTATCCGTATTGTTCTCTGTACCATCTGTGTTGTTTGTGATACTACACGCAAGTAAAGTTCACGTTCCTGATCTACGTTGCTCGTGTCCTGTGTTCTGCACCTGGGTTCTACTCTCACCCGTGATAGAACAATCTGGCCATAACATGAACCCAGCAGGATCCCGGTTCGAGCAGATCGAGGCGGTACTCACGCAGCAGCAGCAGCAGATCGAGGCGGTTCTCGCACAGCAGCGGCAGCAGATCGAGGCGGCCAACACACTCGCCCGGCAAATGGCGGAGTCTCAGGCGACGGCAGTTTCCGGTCTCTCGGACCAGATACAGCAGCTGCTGGTTTCGATTCGCCCGGCGGCACGAGAGCCCGTCCCGGCGACACCAGCACCGGAGTCGCCACCGTTTGAGGGGATTTTCGAGCCTCGGGTCGGAAGCCCGGAGCGTTTTGGGGGAGAGCCGGAGCAGTGTAATCCGTTCCTGACTTCCTGTTCTCTGCTGTTCAGCTTGCAGCCCCGCACATTCGCCACGGAGGAAGCTCGGGTAGCTTACGTCATCAGCCACCTGACCGGAAGGGCTCTTCGTTGGGGAACGACGGAGTGGGACCGGCGGACCCCGGCGTGCGATTCCTTTGAGGACTTCGCGGAGGAACTTCGGAGGGTGTTCGGCGGGGCCGCGACGCGACCGGAAGCAGGACAGGACTTGCTATCCCTACGTCAGGGGAGCCGATCGGTCACCGACTTCGCGATCGAGTTCCGGATCCGTGCTCGTCGGAGCGACTGGAATGCTCCGGCGCTGCGCGACGTCTATCGATATGGACTGGCGGACTATATCAAGGACGCACTGGTCGCCTATCCTCCGGCGGCGTCAGTGGAGGAGCTGATTGAGTTAACGGAGCGGCTGGACCTCCGCATCCGGTCCCGAGAGGGGGAGCAGCGGCGAACTGCGGGGGACCAGCGCGACCGAGGTCGGGGTCCAGAGGACGGCGCGGAGGCCATGCAGGTGGGACACACCCGGGTTACGTCCCCAAGACGGAGACGACGTCGAGGGGGTAAGTCAGGCCGAGGCCGCGGAAGGTATGAGCTTATGAGTACGCAGCATCCAGTAAAGGGACTGGGCCCAGCCGGGACTGGCGACGTCGGGGTGAGCTATGCTAAAGGGGAACCGTCTTTTTCCGTGGTTCGGCCCCGATTCATGGTCAGGCTCGTGCTCCAGGAGGGCGCCCGTACCGTAGCGGTACTCCTGGACTCTGGGGCCGACGCAAACCTCATGTCCCAGAGCCTGGCCGACGAACTGGGCTTAGAGAAGCGCCGACTGGCCACGCCAGTGCCAGCCCGGGCTTTGGATGGGCATCTGTTGGAGATGGTCACCCACCAGACAGCTCCAATACAAATGATAGTCTCGGGCAACCACCAGGAGACCATCCAGTTCCGGCTCTTGTCTGTGTCCAGTGCGCCCCTGATCCTGGGGTATCCATGGTTGCGCCGACACAGCCCGCACCTCGATTGGGCAACGGGGGCGATCCTCAGTTGGGGTGATTCTTGCCATGAGGTTTGTCTGAAGAGGGCGTTCGTGCCACTTCAGCCGCCGTCCTCCCAGCTGTGCCCAACGACACTGCAGGTTCCGGACGAGTACCAGGACTACCGGGGGGTATTCAGCAAGGCAAGGGCGACGTCGCTGCCGCCCCATCGGCCGTATGACTGTGCGATTGAGTTGTTGCCAGGTACGTCACCACCCAAGGGCCGTCTGTACTCACTCTCGGGTCCCGAACGGGTGGCCATGGACGCTTACATCAACGAGTCGCTGGCGGCAGGGCTTATCCGACCGTCGTCTTCCCCAGCCGGCGCGGGATTTTTTTTTGTAGAGAAGAAGGATAAGACCCTGCGGCCATGCATTGATTACCGGGGCCTCAATGACATTACGGTTAAGAACCGTCACCCCCTCCCCCTTCTCGCGTCCGCGTTCGAGCTGTTGCAAGGGGCCACCATATTTACGAAGCTCGACCTCCGGAATGCGTACCATCTTGTCCGAATTCGGGAGGGCGACGAATGGAAGACCGCGTTCAACACTCCATCGGGTCACTATGAGTATCTGGTGATGCCGTTCGGGCTCACCAACGCCCCAGCTGTGTTCCAGGCCCTGGTCAATGACCTTCTCCGGGACATGATTGATAAATTTGTATTTGTATACCTTGATGATATCCTGATTTTCTCCAGGTCCCGTGAGGAGCATATTCCCCAGGTTCAGGCGGTTCTCCAGCGATTGCTTGAAAACTCCCTCTTCGTAAAGGCTGAAAAGTGTGAGTTCCACCGGACATCCGTCTCGTTCCTGGGGTACATCGTGGCTCCTGGGCAGTTGAAGATGGATCCAGCCAAGGTGGATGCCGTCAAGGAGTGGCCGGTGCCGGAGAGTCGTAAGAAGTTGCAGCAGTTTCTAGGCTTTGCCAATTTTTACAGACGGTTTATCCGAGGATACAGTACTGTTGCCGCGCCCCTCACTGCATTGACTTCCACCAAAGTTGTATTTCAGTGGTCCCCGGAGGCGGAGACGGCGTTCCGGACCCTGAGGGAGCGGTTCAGCTCCGGACCCATTCTTCAGGTTCCCGATCCCGAGAGACAGTTCGTGGTGGAGGTCGACGCCTCGGAGGTGGGGGCCGTGCTGTCGCAGCGCGCGGCCCACGACCAGAAGCTTCACCCTTGTGCCTTTTTCTCCAGGCGCCTATCCCCGGCCGAAAGGAACTACGACATCGGCAACCGGGAGCTGCTGGCAGTGAAGTTGGCACTGGAGGAGTGGAGGCATTGGCTGGAGGGGACCAAGCAACCTTTTCTGGTCTGGACCGACCACAAGAACCTGGAGTATATCCGGTCCACAAAGCGCCTCAACTCCAGGCAGGCACGATGGGCTCTGTTCTTCACCCGTTTCGACTTTTCCCTCTCCTACAGGCCCGGTTCACGGAACGTCAAGCCAGACGCCTTGTCCAGGCAGTTCCAGAAGGATGAGGAAGTGGGGAGCCCTGAGACCGTCCTACCGGAATCCTGTGTCGTGGCAGCCGTGACATGGGAGATCGAACGGAGAGTAGCAGCAGCGGCGGAGGGTCAACCAGGGCCGAGTGCGTGTCCCGACGGCCGCCTGTTCGTGCCGCCCGCCTTGCGGTCTGAGGTGCTTCAATGGGGGCACGCCTCTAAAGTGGCCTGTCATCCCGGGGCCCAGAGAACCGAGGATCTCCTTCGTCAGCGGTTTTGGTGGCCCACTCTGCAGGAGGACACTCGTGAGTATGTGGGAGCTTGCCAGACCTGTAGCCGGAACAAGACGTCCCGCCGAGCCCCGTCCGGTCTCCTACAGCCTCTGCCAGTGCCGCACCGACCCTGGTCACACATATCGGTGGACTTTGTGACTGGGTTGCCCCCATCGGGGGGCAGTACGGCCGTTCTGACCATCGTGGATCGCTTTTCAAAGATGGCACATTTCGTGGCAATCCCGAAGCTTCCATCCGCCAGGGAGACCGCCCAGCTGCTGATGGACCATGTGTTTAGGATCCATGGGATTCCGGTGGATGTGGTCTCGGACCGAGGCCCTCAGTTCGCGTCAATCTTTTGGAGGGAGTTCTGCAGGCTGCTGGGGGCCACCGCCAGTCTGACGTCCGGGTACCATCCTCAGTCGAATGGGCAGACGGAGCGGATGAATCAGGAGATGGAGTCGGCCCTGCGGTGTGTGGCGTCTGAGGATCCGTCGTCATGGGCTAGCCAGCTGGTATGGGTTGAGTACGCCCACAATGCGTTGACCAGCTCCGCCACGGGGATGTCGCCTTTCCAGGCCGCATATGGATACCAGCCCCCCCTTTTCCCGGACCAGGAGAGGGAGGCGTCGTGTCCGTCGGTGCAGGTGTTCCTCCGCCGGTGTCGCCAGACCTGGATCAAGGCTAGGACAGCGCTGCTGAAGGCGGGGGACCGCTACTCCGCCACGGCGAATCAGCACAGATCCCCGGCGCCGGTGTATCAGGTGGGCCAAGAGGTGTTGCTGTCGACCCAGGACCTTCCGCTGCAGGTAGAGTCCAGGAAGCTGACGCCCAAGTTTGTGGGGCCGTTTCCCGTAGAGAAGGTCATCAACCCGGTGGCAGTCCGGCTCCGACTACCGCGGGCCATGCGGGTACACCCCACCTTCCACGTCTCCCGGATTAAGCCGGTCAGGGAAAGCCCCTTGGTGCCGGAGGTACCCCCGCCGCCTCCGCCACAGTTCCTAGAGGGAGGTCTGACGTATGAGGTACGGCGGATCATCCGCTCCCGCCGCCGAGGAAGGGGTTTCCAATACCTGGTGGATTGGAAGGGGTACGGTCCCGAGGAGAGGCAATGGGTTCCGGCAAGACACGTCCTGGATCCCGGGCTCATCCGGCGCTTCCATCGGCAGCACCCCGACCAGCCCGGGCCCGGAGGCCGGGCCGGGGATCCCGTTTCAGGAGGAGCAAGGGCGGACCTTTCCAGGGTCCAGGAGGGGGGCTCCCCGGAGGGGGACGGGGTTTCAGGGTCGCCCGAGTACTGACCCACCGTCTGGGTCCGCACGCCCTGGTCATGGACACTGGGGGATGTCAGGAGACACCCCTAGGGGGGGGGTTCTGTCACCAGTGGAGGTGGCCAGCCAGCCACGCCCACCTCATCAGACTCACTCCATTCACCTGCACCCACAGCGGGTTCCAGTTGTCCATAATCAGACCTGTACTTAACCATCACTCTCACTCTCCTTCTCTGCCAGATTGTTTCGATGCTTACTCCAAACCTTCCAGCGTACCTCCCTGATTACCCGAAGCCGACCTTGCCTGTTCTCGACTACCCGACTCGCCTAATCCTCGTCTATCCCGAGCTGAGATCCGAAGTTCCGGTGCCGACCCTCGCCTGTCCCTCACTATCCGTATTGTTCTCTGTACCATCTGTGTTGTTTGTGATACTACACGCAAGTAAAGTTCACGTTCCTGATCTACGTTGCTCGTGTCCTGTGTTCTGCACCTGGGTTCTACTCTCACCCGTGATACAACCAGCTCCTGGTTCTCTGGCAGCTGGTTGATGTGCTTCACCTCTGAGTGAATGTTGGAGGTCGAGGGGGCAGAAATACCTCAAGATAAGATTAAAATATATATTTAATCTGAAAGGAACTTCTTGTGCCAGAGTTGAACCACTAATAATACAGGAATATCTGATTTTATCTTATTAAAGGTTTCCACAGAAGAACAGACAATGACAATAGAATACAAATATAAACACATATGAAAAAGTAAATAAAAATTAAGAGAAAAAGTGACACTTTTTATTAATTAAAAGTGCAAAAGAAAGAATACTGACATTATTGCAAAATAGAACAATAGCAACAAAAGTACGGTAAATACAAATAAACTTAAAAGTTCCACTGAAATAGAAAAACTAAATTTAAAACAAAGATGAAAAAAATATAAAGTATAAAAAAGTGATATGAACATGGAAACTAAAATAGAAAAAAGTAATATTGAGCATGATATTGAGAGAGATATTCTCAAGGATATTTAAAAAAGGAGTACAAAGTTATACTGCATGTAGATTCATTAAAATTGATTTTAAGAGCAGCAGATACAGAAATACATTTTGGAATCAAATAAATTCTAATAATCCGTCTCAGTAGATTTCAGCACCGAATGAGAACGTTCATAAAAACGGAACCAACCCGTCGGCGTTTGCATGAAAGATGATGACTTTGCATCAATATGAAATATGTGTTTATCAGCTGAGAGAATAACTTCCTTATCGTGGAACCTGAAACCTTCTATCTGCAGAAACAAACAGGGGGCGACCTCTGGGTGACCTCAGTCAGGAGATAACAATACAAGAAGAAGAAGAAAGTCACGAGACCACGCTTCATGAACTGAGTCTTTATGGTTCTCATCAGTTTGTTCAGTCGCCAAAGAAAACGTTTGTTTCCGGGCGTGAAGAACGAAGTCAACGTTGACCTGATCGTTACGGAACCTCCGTTTGTTTTTACACAATTTCATCATCTTTATTAACACATCGTACATAGTGTGTACATAGTGTGTACATAATGTGTACATAGTGTGTACATAGTGTGTACATAATGTGTACATAGTGTGTACATAATGTGTACATAATGTGTACATAGTGTGTACATAGTGTGTACATAATGTGTACATAGTGTGTACATAATGTGTACATAGTGTGTACATAGTGTGTACATGTGTACATAGTGTGTACATAATGTGTACATAATGTGTACATAGTGTGTACATAATGTGTACATAGTGTGTACATAGTGTGTACATGTGTACTACATGTGTACTACATGTGTACATAGTGTGTACATAATGCGTACATAATGCGTACATAATGCGTACATAGTGTGTACATAGTGTGTACATAGTGTGTACATGTGTACATAATGCGTACATAGTGCGTACATAGTGTGTACATAATGTGTACATAGTGTGTACATAGTGTGTACATGTGTACATAATGCGTACATAGTGCGTACATAGTGTGTACATAATGCGTACATAGTGTGTACATAGTGTGTACATAATGCGTACATAATGCGTACATAGTGCGTACATAGTGTGTACATAATGTGTACATAGTGTGTACATAGTGTGTACATAATGTGTACATAGTGTGTACATAGTGTGTACATAATGTGTACATAATGCGTACATAATGCGTACATAATGCGTACATAGTGCGTACATAGTGTGTACATAATGTGTACATAGTGTGTACATAGTGTGTACATAGTGTGTACATAATGTGTACATAATGTGTACATAGTGTGTACATAATGTGTACATAGTACAATGTTTACATCAGAGATGTAAACATTTCTCTCGTGAGTCGGACGATGATCAGCAGTAAACATTGAACCCCCCCCCCCGATAACCTATAGAGACATAAACTAGATAGTGAAGCTGCAGACGCCTCTCCACAGCCAGTATGTGGATATGCTGAGGTTATTATATTTCATATATCTTATAAACTGAACAAAGCATCTCTTTCTCCGGATGTCTTTGTGGAGCGACGCCCAGAGGCCTTCCTCACTGTTTATTATGGGATGCGATGTGCGGGGCCTTTCCCTCTATGTTCTGCTTCACTTCAGGAGCACACATTATCATAATTATATTATATTTATTTATTATAGACAATTCAGGCTACTTTGAATTTGAATTTATTATCAATTTTATTTTTTATTAAAGCAAAGAAAACAAACAACAAGCGGTGCGTCCACAAGGATCTCGCCCGAGAACATTTCAACGTGTGTTCGGCAGAAGCCGGGGAATCAAACCGCCGATCTTCTGCCTCTAAACCACCGTAACCACCAGTGGAACCGCAGCACAACGCTTGACATGAAGACATGAGACTCCACTAGACTCTGGAAATAGAAAACAAATAAACAAACAACAACAAACAGTGAGCCCATTGAGGGTGTTGTTACCGGGGTCCCAGCGGTCCTAAATCCGTCAGCTGTCATTCAACAGCTACAAGCTACTCTTGTTCCCTTCTCGGCCAATCGGGAATTTCTGCGGTCAAAATGTCCCAAAGGAGCCAAAGACGAGCCAAGAAATGAACGTTTGAAAAGTCAACGATCAGAAATCACAAGTTCTGTTTGCTTATCGCCCACAAAGCGCTTCAACGTTTCCACAGGAAATTCAAATCAGGTTCAATTCATCTCGCTAACTTTTTGTGGGAATTTCCTGGATGACATCATCACTGTTGAAGTGGGGAAGTTGTTCATCGTTCAAGTTCTGTTTGAGGGCCTGAAACCTCTGATGTTCCCTTCTTAAAGGAACCAGTTGAACCAGGAACCCAGATCTGTAGGTTAAATATAAAGGCTACAGCCCGTTAGCTTAGCTTAGCTTAGCACAAAGACTGGAAACGGGAGGAAACGGCGAGTGTGTTCAGTATTATTTCTTGGCCGTGTTTCTCAGTGTAGTCCTGGTCCTCTACAGACCTCAGTGTAGTCCTGGTCCTCTATAGACCTTAGTGTAGTCCTGGTCCTCTATAGACCTCAGTGTAGTCCTGGTCCTCTACAGACCTCAGTGTAGTCCTGGTCCTCTATAGACCTCAGTGTAGTCCTGGTCCTCTACAGACCTCAGTGTAGTCCTGGTCCTCAGCAGGGCCTCCAGCAGAGACCAGTCCAAAAGACCCAGGCCCAGGTGGGCCACAGGAGAACCAGAACCAGGACTGAGAGGGGCAGACTGTTTTCTAAGGGACCCTGGTGCTCAGAGACACTACCACTTTAGTCCACAGGGGGCGCCAGAACCAACACAAGAGGAAAGTTCCTCACAGTTATTTGAAGTAATAACTAATGATATAATGCATGAATTGATGCCATGTTTCATAAATTCCTGCTCACCAAAAACAAACGACCATGTTAATATCATTTTCACCCTGATTATCAAGTGTGGCTGAAATGTCAAGAGAAGTAAACAACTTGTTTTTGATTTTTGCTTTTTCAAACGTATATTTCTGGAGTAGAACTTTGCCTCTCGGGCTTTATGTCCGCTGGTCCCACTGTACAGATCCTCAATGTATGTCCCTCATAAAGGGGGCGGGGCAAAGCTTTTATGGTTCCTGAAACGTGGAGCAGTTCACTGAAAGTACAAGGCGGGGTTCTTCTCAAAGGTTGCAGACGGGTCTGGTGGACGGAATCTAAACAGCTCATATAGATAATGTAGTGATTGACCTGATCTTTATATTGCATTTGTATTGCATCAGGATGAAGGAATATTAGGAATATTATTAGGAATATTAATCACTGAATGGCAATTATTTGGTTGATGCAATTTGCTGATTTGTTTAGTATTTTATTTTTTTATGTTGTCTTTCATTTTATCCTCTTGTGGTGGTTCTGGCGCCCCCAGTGGACTGAAGTGGTATTGTCTCTGAGCACCAGGGTCCCTTTAGAAAACCTCTCATTTTACAGAGTCTGCCCCTCTCAGTCCTGGTTCTGGTTCTCCTGTGCCCCCTTCCATTCCAGCAGGTGGGAGGAGGAGGAGACGCTGCTGCCGGGAGCTGAGCTCTCCTCCGCCCTCCGGAGCTCCGACTGCAGGTCCGGGGATGCAGGTGAAGCCGGATCTGGGTGGTGGATCTGGGTCAGAAAACGAATGCGCACCTGCAGCTTTCGTTACTTCATATTCAATATATTCAATATGCAAATGTAAATTAGATGGTTCTGAGCAGAGATAAAGACAAACATGGTTCTAATAATCCCCCTAAAACCCAGGAATGGGTCCGTGAACGGCAGTTTGGGGAAACAGTTTGTTTACATGGACGCTTTCAAACTAAATGTATTTCTATCTTTTGGGTCTGCAAGTTTTATTTAGTTTTTCTTCATATGTCGGGACGGCACGACACAACAAAGCTAACGTTAGGTTCAATAAGTACACACACACACACACACACACACTAGAACAAGTGATTATCTCTGTGAATAAGTTACCACTTGTTTCATCTTGTGAAACAAGACTTCTGGTTTGAAGATTCTTATGTAAGTGTGACCAACTTATCTGGTTGATTTCTGTGCGGGGCCGGGACGACCCGGGGGAGGGCCCGGGGGAGGGCCCGGGGGGGCGGGGGTCACAGGCGGGAGGACAGTATAAAGCTGAGGCAGTGCTGGAGAAGAGAAACACTCAGAGAGACGAAGCTGCAGCCATGGACACCACGTGTACACAGAACCATCCCCGAGGTAAACGCTTGATTCTGCAGAACAAACACACTTCTAATCAAGGCTTTTATTCTGAAAATCTGACTTTTTGTTTCTTTTGCTCTCCCGTAGACCTCAAGAAGTCCAAGTCCAACATCAACCGCTTCACGGATGTGCACGGCCTGCTGTGCATTGAGAAGCTGGTGAGCTCGGTGGAGGAAACCCCCGAGCCCATCGGCACCACCGTCACCGGCTCCATCCCGGACTGGATCAACGGGAGCTTCCTGAGAAACGGGCCCGGGAAGTTCGAGATCGGAAACCACAAGTGAGTTTCCTCCTGAAGCTTTTTCTTTTGACCGCAGACAGCATCTCAAACGCTGACTCCTCTCTCCTCCTCTTTCCTCTTCTCCTCTCTCTTCTCCTTTCTCTTATCCTCTCCTCTTCTCCTCTCTCTTCTCCTTTCTCCTCCTCTTCTCTTCCCCTCTTCCCTCCTCCCTCCCTCCTCCCCTCTCTCTCCTCTCCCCCAGGTTCAACCACTGGTTTGACGGCATGGCTCTCCTGCACCAGTTTAAAATATGCAGTGGGCGTGTGACCTACAAAAGCCGCTTCCTGTCCAGCGACAGCTTCAAAGCCAACAGTGAGCAGAACCGCATCGCGGTGTCGGAGTTCGGCACCGTCACCGTGCCGGACCCCTGCAAGAACTTCTTCCAGCGCTTCCTGTCCCGGTTTGAACTGCCGAGTGAGTCAGTTCAACTTTGACTTTTATATATAACCCGAACCTGAAGAGTTATTGTTTGTTTTATATTTATTTATTTAAAAAAATCCTATTGCTATTATATTATATATATTTATTTATAAAAAATATTTTTTATATCTGTGTTTATGCCTGGTCAACATGCCCAGTAAATATTTTCTTTTTAATTTGACCAAATGTGTGATCTACTGATTTGTTCTGATTTGTTTCTAAATAATAGATTTATTGGTATATTTTACTATTATTATAAATATTTGAATGATTAATTTTCAAGGACATATGTGTTCATGCCAAGAAAATATTTTATTTTAACTTAATGTGTTTTGCCTCCTCCAGAGGCCACCGATAACGCCAACGTGAGCTTTGTGACCTACAAAGGCGATTACTACGTCAGCACGGAGACCAACGTCATGCACAAGGTGGACCCCGAGACCCTGGAGACCACCAAGAAGGTAACGCCGCGTTGGAGTGAACCTGCAGACTCAATCCGTCGGCTTCATTACGGGAACAATGTTGCTGGATAAAACCATAAAGTATAAAGAGACCTGACGAAGTCTTTTGCACCCATCAGGTGGACTGGAGCAAATTCATTGCGGTGAACGGAGCGACCGCCCACCCTCACACCGATCTGGACGGCACCACGTACAACATGGGGAACTCCTACGGCCCCAAAGGTACCGCGAGAGGAAGCCACACAATCAGTGAGTGTTGCCTTCAGGGTACAAAACAGAGGCTTCCTCTTTCTCCACAGGAGCGAGCTACAACATCATCCGAGTGCCAGCGACCAAGACGTCCGCCGGGGACACCCTGGAGGGAGCCACGGTGCTGTGTTCGATCCCCTCGGTGGACAAGAGCAAACCGTCCTACTACCACAGCTTCGGTGAGCCGAATGAAAACTTGTGAATAGAGGTGATCAGGTTTTGAGGGATCTATGTGGTGGTTCCACTTCCTCTCAACCGGACTCTTCTGACTCTGCAGCGATGTCGGAGAACTACGTGGTCTTCATCGAGCAGCCCATCAAGATGAACCTGATGAAGATTGTGACGGGGACGCTGAGGGGGAAGAGCATCAGCGACGGCTTTCTCTGGAACCCGAAGCTCAACACCATCTTCCACCTGATCCACAAGCAGACCGGCGTGGTGAGTCTGCGAGGCCTGGAGTCCGTTCCCGGCGCCTCGTGCCGCCTTCGTTCTCACGTTCCTTCCTCTCTCTGTGTCCAGGTGAGCTCCCTGAAGTACATCGCCAAGCCGCTGTCGACTTTCCACCAGATAAACGCGTACGAGGAGGACGGCTTCTTGGTCTTAGACATGTGCGCCTCAGACGACGGCGAGGCGATCAACAACTACAACATCCAGAACCTGCGCAAGTCTGGAGAGGCCCTCGACGAGGTGAGCAGGTTCAGTGAAGGATTCGGTTGCAGGCCAAAGAAAAACATAACTGAAAACATTCCTGACATTCCATGTAGCTACCGGGCCGGCAGCATGTACGCGTGCCGCCGTTAGCTTATAACCTACAAGTCGTTCACTCCGTGGATGAACCTCTCGTTGGTTAGTTGAGGCTGTAAAGATATTTCCTGTTTCCCATCAGGTGTACAACACCTTGTGCAGAGTCTTCCCACGGCGCTTCGTTCTGCCTCTAAATGTGGACCAAGAGACGCCCTACGGCAGCAACCTGAACCCGCCCGGCAGCACCGCCACTTCCATAAGAATTGCCAAGGAAAAGGTAGACCACCAACATGTATCCACACATATATGACTTCATGTTAGAATTAGCAAAGACAGGAAAGTTGTCTTCTTCACCGTTGGATCTTATTTTGAATTACCTATAATTACATTCTCTCCGTACAGGTCTTCTGTACCCATGAGGACCTCCACGGAGAGGATCTAAACCAGTATGGAGGTCTGGAGTTCCCTCAGATCAACTACGGCAAGTACAACACCCACCGCTACCGCTACTTCTATGGCTGCGGCTTCAGGCATCTGGTCGGAGACTCGCTGATCAAGATGGACCTCAACGGGAAACACATGAAGGTGAGTTGGATTTATGTCCAATATGTTACAGTATATATGTAATACAGTTCTGCCTTTATAATAATACATATGACATTTTAGCAGATTCATTCTAATAGACAAAATAAAAAGCACTCAAATATTAACATTCTTTAAAAGTGAACAACTTAACTTGAACTCATGAGCAACTCTCGTGTTTCCTCAGGTGTGGGAAGAAGCCGGTCTTTATCCCTCTGAACCGGTCTTCGTCCCGTCCCCTGACGCCACGGAGGAGGACGACGGCGTCGTCATGTCCATCGTCATCACACCCAATAAGGTTGGTCACGCTCAGCCAGAAATGTGTACGGCAATTTCTCATTTTGTAACGGCAAACACACCTTATACGTTTAGACTGACTTTTAATCATAAGCCCCGCCCCCTTTGACCACCAAGGGACCTTCATTTCAGAAGAGGGGGAGGGGGGGTACTTACGGTAATCGATGGCAAGGAATACAACTTCTTTATTCCGTTTTGAAATGTGCGATGAAAGTTTGTCAGTTAAAATCGTCAAGAAAGTCGCATTTCATAATTCGTAAGAAGTACGTAATTAGACAGAATACAAACCAAAAAATGTCGTAAGCGAAGCAGCGTGTGGTCCATAGCAGAATGTAAACACAACGGGTGTTGTTCGTTCTTCAGGTACGATAATGTTACATTTGGAACATAGCTACGTTAGCTAGCTATGCTAGCTAGCTAGCACACGTTGTGCTAAGTATTACTACATCAGACTTTCTCAACAAGGAAAATTATCTTTTAAATTGACATGTTTAAGCCATGACACAATTCAAGCTGGAAAAATCTTACATATATTTTCCAAAATACGGTCCCACAGGTGACACCGAAAGGGGCGGGACTTACTCTATAAACCCAAAGAGATATGCTTGATGATTCTGTTAAGAGGATCTAAAGCTTGAACTTTGTCTCGATTCCTTTTCCAGGACAAGAGTACGTTCCTGCTGGTCTTGGATGCCAAGACGTTTGAGGAGCTGGGCCGAGCGGCGGTGCCCGTCAACATCCCCTACGGCTTCCACGGCACGTTCAATGCCATGACATAAATGTGGGAATCCCAAGTAAAAAAAGACACAGGCATGGAAAGAAGTTATAAACTATGTAAAAATCGTCTGTCTCAAAGTTGTTGTCTGTCTTATTTCACACGTGAGTTTTAGAGGTCACTACGCAGGTATGAATGTAGTTTGAATAATAAGTTTAACTATTATTGAAGTTAAATAGATGTACATTGTTCTTTGTATACTTTTAAACCGCTGTTTTGAACATTTCAGTTGGAATGCATATTAAAGATGAGGGCTGTGGAAATGAAGAACTTGCAATAAAATATTTTAAACAGCAGAAAAAAAAAGTTAGGGTTCAGTTCAAGTTCAGAGAATCTTTATGGTGTCCTGTTCTGCAAGAACGAGGAAGTGATAAAGCGAACGCAAAGCGAAGCTTTGGCAACGTGCCCACGTGCTGGAGAACGAATGTGTTAATGCCATCAATGAGTGACTCGAGCGTGACTTGGTATAAGATTTACATGTTAAATGCATGAACATAAATGAAATAAAGAAAACTTGACTTAAACATCCAGTCTATGTGCATTCCTTAATTTCTCCTTGTCCAATAATATATATATATATATATATATATATATATATATATATGTATATATATACATTATAAAACACACCTGTAGATAAACTTTCCAGTGTAAAATATTGATATAATTGGAACACTATACATACTTTATGCTATAGAATATAGATTCTATATTCTATATAGACTCAGATATTAAAGGTTCTAAATATTCCTCAGTAATTGTTGACAAGTGTTGCACTGGCTCCCTCTGCTGGCCGGCCATTTGTCTCAATACTGCTTTTTTAAAAACAAAACAGAATAAAGCAGAGAAGGAAGAAGAAGTGGTCGTCGTGGAACTTTAAACTTTTAACTGTTATAACAATGACAACATGCTGTCTTATGATGGGCATTTCATTCTTCATGAACAGCAACACGAACGCTTTGTATAAAGAATCAAAAGTGACAAAAATAAATTAAAAAGGAGTTTTAACAAAAACACATATTAGTGTCTCTTATTAGTTAATAGGACTGTCGCACAAACTGCAGAACAATTAATAAACCATTCGCAAAGGAACATGTGTTTCAGTCAGAACTCACAGTTGTGCCTGTTAGCTAGCGTTAGCCGAGCAGCCGGTCAGAGATCAGAGACAACGTTTCCCTCAGACGCTTCTTCTTCTCCTTCAGGTACGACTCCAGGTTTTGAGCTTCGGTCAGAAGGCCCTCCAGCTGCTTCATCTGGGACGTGTCTGCTGCAGCGCGCTCACTGCAACGACAAGTGTGTGTGTCATGCAACCGCCACAAGACGAGTGTGTGTGTCATGCAACCGCCACAAGACGAGTGTGTGTCATGCAACCGCCCACAAGACTAGTGTGTGTCATGCAACCGCCCACAAGACGAGTGTGTCATGCAACCGCCCACAAGACGAGTGTGTGTCATGCAACCGCCCACAAGACGAGTGTGTGTCATGCAACCGCCCACAAGACGAGTGTGTGTCATGCAACCGCCCACAAGACGAGTGTGTGTCATGCAACCGCCCACAAGACGAGTGTGTGTCATGCAACCGCCCACAAGACGAGTGTGTGTCATGCACCGCCCACAAGACGAGTGCGTGTGTGTCATGCAACCGCCCACAAGACGAGTGCGTGTGTCATGCAACCGCCACAAGACGAGTGTGTGTCATGCAACCGCCCACAAGACGAGTGTGTGTCATGCACCGCCCACAAGACGAGTGCGTGTGTGTCATGCAACCGCCCACAAGACGAGTGTGTCATGCAACCGCCACAAGACGAGTGTGTGTCATGCAACCGCCCACAAGACGAGTGTGTGTCATGCAACCGCCCACAAGACGAGTGTGTGTCATGCAACCGCCCACAAGACGAGTGTGTGTCATGCAACCGCCCACAAGACGAGTGTGTGTCATGCACCGCCCACAAGACGAGTGCGTGTGTGTCATGCAACCGCCCACAAGACGAGTGCGTGTGTGTCATGCAACCGCCACAAGACGAGTGTGTGTCATGCAACCGCCCACAAGACGAGTGTGTGTCATGCACCGCCCACAAGACGAGTGCGTGTGTGTCATGCAACCGATCATGACCTACCTGAACACTTCAGCAAATTTTGATAACATCATGCTGAAGTCTCTGCTGGCACCTGGAACAGAAGAGAAACAACAACAAAAGGATGGCCAATGTCACTCGATGCCCAAAGATATCTCGACAATCAAACCAGCTGAGTAATTATTTCAGCAGCATTTAAGCCACGTGACGGAGGCTTTGTCGTGGAAGCATTCAGGGGTCTGGAACAGGCCAATGCAGCTTTGAGTTCACAGAATGTGTTTAACTCGATACTTTTCTCATTTCCTGTTTCCTCGTTCACATCTGAGTTGCCTCCAAGTTGCTGTGAGCTCATGTTGCTATGTTGTGTCACCGGCAGTCAGGTGTCCATACCTGCAGTTGTTGTCTTGAATAAACCAGCTGACTCCAAAGTGAAGGATGCAGAAGGAGTCTTCTTCTTTTTCGGTAGAGAGTTGTTCTGACTTGCAGGTGTACCTTCCATCTATTACAAAAAGACTGGTCGCATTAAAACAATATTTACGTGCTGCAACGGTTAATGGATTAGTTGTGTTGTCATTAAATGTTCGATTGATTGAGTTGGGAATATTGTTTTTCAGAGAAAAAGTCAGAATGATCTGATACCAGCGTCTTAAACGTGAATATTTTCTGGTTTCTCTACTCTTCTATGACAGTAACCTGACATTTTATAGAGCATACAACATTTAAATTAATCAACAAATGTTCGTTTCAGTCCTATTAATCTCAATAAAAAAATCTAATCCAGCACAAAAAATACTTTCATTATTATAAATATTATATTATTAATTAGAGGGAATCTGGCACACACTCCCACATACTTTGAACTACTTAAATAAACAATGATAATTGGGAGTCTTTCTTACCTCTTCGGGTGTCTGTTTGGAGCCCTTGTTGTTGTTCACTGCCCTCTTGTTCGATATCGGTGGAATATTGTTTTCTGCCATGGCTGCTGCTTCTTTTATTGAGACGTTAATGTTCCTGCAAATGTGAAATCCAGACATTTTAATTACTGGTTGTTTGTTAATCACAAAGGTGTATTGTAGTTGTTATAGTTATATTGTTATAGTTATAGTTATTGTATTTTATATATATATTGTATAATATCATTACTTATTAATCCAACAAGGGGACATTTTATTCGCTACAGCAGCATTTATACATTCAATATATACAAATCATTTAATAGAATAGAATAATATTAAATGAACTAACAAAAAAATTAGAAATTAACTAACACAAAATAATAGAAAATTAACTAATAATAAATAGAATAATATTAAAAGAACGAACAAGAAATAGAATATAAATCATGTTGATATTGTTATTGTGGTAAATGTTAGCTAGCTAGCTAGCTAGTTGTGACATCGCTAAATAAAATTACCTTTTATATCCTCTTCAGTTGGTTAACTCCTCATTAAACAGTTCATCTTCATCCTTATCCAACTAGTTAACATAAAGCTTAATTAAATGTCAAGTTAATAAGTAAACTAGCCACTAACTTACCTGCTAGCTAACTAGCTAGCGCGATGTGTACTAGCTAGCTAACCTAACTAGCTAACCTAGTTGGTTACCATTAGTTACATCTGTAAAGCCACTAGTTAACTTTAACTTACGCGGTCTGAGTTGAAGAGTTGGATGTGTATTGTCCTTGTTAAACAGAACAACTGGTATTTAGCTGTTATTTATATCGTATTTATAAGTTATTTATATCTTATTTCTCGAGTTTGAACATTAGGTGAAAACTACGTCAAGCTCCTGCGCGTCCGGTGAACTGCTGCGTTCAAGGACTGCAGTAAAATCCGGTAGGCTACTTCTGCAGGTTTAAGGGGCGAGGAATATATGTATATAATTATACGACTACACTGAGGTATATATATATTTATTTAAATCACACACTGAGAGCAAAGTGGGTTTAACTGCAGATCAATGCTGCAGCCCGCTGGTTGCAAAGTGGATTATTTCAGAGCCTCAAATAAAGCACTTTTTTTTAAAGTGTAAACAACAATTAAAATATGCACTTTTATATATTAGGTAAAACTAGGCGCTAAAATGTTGAATACCAGAATATGGAAGTGTGGATGTGTGTCACAATGTGGTTTTTAATAAGCGGATGCTGGGTTGTTCTGGTTTTGGTTAAAAGACTTTGACTCGTCATGGCGGGTCTAAAAAAGCATTCTGAGGAACTGAAGGTTTCAATGAAGTGGAAGTGACTCTGGTAGTTTCTGTTGTTCTTTGTTGCTGGAACTTTTTCAATAAACTGAAAGTATTTTATATTTTGTAGAACTTCTAAGAAAGAGTTATACTTTCTGTCATGTGATCAAGCTGGTTGATTTCTAAAACTTTCTTATGTTATTGTGTAAAACATATACAGACTCTGGTCCTGTTATGAACGGTGTAGTCCACACAGGCTGTGCATCACATCAACTGAATGTTCACATAATAATATGGATCCAAGATAAATATGAGCGAGACATTTTTTATTATTGCGATGTTGATATAGGAACTTCATGATGTGTTGGTTCTGGCGCCCCCTGTGGACTAAAGTGGTAGTGTCTCTGAGCACCAGGGTCCCTTTAGAAAACCTCTCATTCTACTGCAGCAGGTCTGACAGTCTGCCTCTCAGTCCTGGTTCTGGTTCTGCCGTGCCCCCCTTTCCTTCAGCGGGTCCAGCTATATGAGAAGGAGGAGGACCAGGACCACACTGAGGTCTATAGAGGACCAGGACTACACTGAGGTCTGTAGAGGACCAGGACTACACTGAGGTCTGTAGAGGACCAGGACCACACTGAGGTCTATAGAGGACCAGGACTACCCTGATACTGGTTCAGGACCAGGTTAAGGGTCCTCACAGAAACCTTTATGTTATCTTCTTGTCTCTCTCCAGCGTCACCACAGTATCGGACCCTTTACGGTGGACCCTCAACATGAAACCTCCTCCAGGGATCCGGTTCTGTGGTGTAACTCGTTCAATAACTCAAGAATGAAATTCCTTAAAGGGCGTTTATGAATGAAATCCCAGAAGAAAAAAATAAAGCAAAATAAAATAGACTGAATTGATCTCTGTCTTGGAATAAAGCCCATTGTCCTGTCACAATGAGAATCCACAGATACTAACAACAACAACAATAATATGTTAATAATCATATTAATAATAACCATAGTTATTATAATTATTATTAAATTAATTATTGTGATAATCATTATTGTTGTTGTTATTATTATAAGTGAATTACATGCTTAAGTTGCAAATTGGTAATAATGATAACGACAACAACAACAACAACAATAATAGTCATTATTGTGATCATTGTTATTGTGATTATTGTGTAATTATTTTAATTGACTAGCCAACATTACACATCCAGAGAGGAAGCTCACATCCCAGTTTTCCCACATAATATTCCTTTTTTTATTCTTGTTTATTTGTTGTCGCTGTGTTTCTCCTAGTCTTTTGTCTCGTTGCGCATCGAAGACTTGTTAACTGCCCTTTGTGTGTGTGTGTGTGTGTGTGTGTGTGTGTGTGTGAGAGAGAGAGACGACGTTTCGACGTTTGCAACTGTCGCGTCCCGTTATCCCCGCGGCCCCTGAACGCACCAGCAGCGTTCCCCGCTGCCAGTAGAAGGAGCTCCCGGGTCTTCTCTCCGGGTCTTACCTAATCCACGAGCCCCAAACATACACAAACATGGCGCTATCACGAGCGGGCGGGACGCAGCGCGCTCCTCGGTGGCCGCTGTGCGTTGCGGTCCTCTGGCTCGCCGGGTTGGACTCGTCGTCCGCCCTCCGTCTGCACGCGGAGCGGCGGCACGCGCTGCCGCAGGACCGGGGCTTTTTCACGGTGGACGCGAACCGGGATTTACCGCACGGAGATGGAGGCGCCGCCGCCGCCGCCGAGGAAGCGGCTCCGCGGCCGCCTCTGGCCGCTCGGAGCGCCGCTGAAGGCGGGTCGGACTCCGCCGCCTATCCGCAGCATCGAAGCCGCCGGAGCCCCGGAGAGTCCGCCATGCCGAAGGTGTACGGGCAGGTAAATGCATCGCTTGCATCTCACCTTTAAATACGTATGCATCACCTCAAACTGCCCTTTAGCTGCAAAAAGGGAGCCTTTAAGAAAAATAAATTACGCAAGAACCCTCCCCCCTCCCCGGTGTTGTTTTTGCACCTGGGGAGAAAAGGGCGCTGGGTGCACCGTGTTCTGAACCCCGGAGAACAGAACCGGAACGTTTCCGTGGTGTTTTTCCTTTAGCTGCATGAAACGTCACTGCACACCAAACACGCGTTGCAATAACTGTCAACTCTGGAGTTGGTCACTGGCAACCTGTCTGTGGCCGTTTCTGACGGTGGATGCATAAACAACAGGAACACGGAGGCTTTCCGTGTTGTGTAGATTAAACTCAAGCCGAAGTGGCCAGAAAACACTCGAGATTATGAACACGTTTTTGTTTTTGTGCTGTCAGACGTGTCTGCCCGCCGATACACACCGACACCGAGAAAAGACGATTTTGTAATGGTGGTTCTGAATGGACGATAACGAGGACAGAAATATCTCGTTTATCCTTTTTATATTACCCGCTGTCTCTGCAGGATGTCGAGCTGACTTTAATTTAAAAGTTTGTGTTAAGACTCATTGGTGTCAGACCTCATGCATCCAACCAGCTCTGGTCAGCTGTTCAGCCAGACTTCATTCAAAATAAGGCAAATTCAAGCTGTAAACAGTCCGGTAGAAAATGACTCAGGACTTTTTATTTCATCTATCTAAAATAATCTATTCATCCGTGATGCATTAGGCGGACGTTTAATTTACAAAACATATTTTACCACATATATTTATTCTCATACTTTTCAATAATGCAACGCCTCATCAAATGTGATGTTTTTGTAAACATGGTTTGGTGTGAGGTTCCTCCCCACATGACACAACCCAGGTCACTCAATTCATCTCAGTTTGAAAGACAATATTGTCCGACTGTGAACATATTAGGAAAACACACTTGGTTTAATTTAATTTCCTTTTTTTTTTGGAGGGGAAATCCAAGCTTGGGTGTCCCATTTATTCTCATCCCTCTGGTCTTTGTTCAATATGACGCATACTGTTCAGAGCATTGCTGTGTGATTATGGGGGGGGGGCATTATTGTTGTAATTCTTGTTGGTATAGCATTGTCATTACAAAGACAGGGAGTCTGACTTCTTGCTGTACTGGTGCCTCCGGCCAAGAGGAAAACACTGCTGCAATGAAGCGTCTCAATAAAATATGATTGGCTGGGAAATATGTCACCTCCATGTTTAACTTCAGGGCGGCGTCATCGTAAACTCTCTGAGGACTGATAACTGTCTGGGAACCTGTTGGTTCTGTAAGGAACCTGTTGGTTCTGTTGGTTCCTTACAAAACAAACAAATTGGCTGAAATTGTAAATTACATTACATTACATTTCATTTAGCTGAGGCTTTTATCCAAAGCGACTTACATGATATACAGTAGACCGTAGACACAGCAACGGTGAGCAATGAGGGTTAAGTGTCTTGCTCAAGGACACAACGACATGGACTGGCTGAGCCGGGGATCGAACCACCGACCTTCTGATTGAAAGACCGACTTGCTAACCACTGAGCCACAGTCGCCCCACAGCCACAGTCGCCCCATGTAAATTGTAAATGGATCTACGGCTCAAAGGTCAGATTTTCTGGTTAGTTGCCTCAACCTAATTGTTTGTGATCTTGTTGCCTCATCTTAACCTTAAATAAATTGTGTCGAGGGTCACAAACACGTGTCCACGTACACAAAACTAATGGATTGCTTTTTGTGACTATTTCATGAAGTCTGGATTTCTGTGTTTTCTTTTGTACGACAGCAAACTGATGGCTGAGGTTTGCTGAAACAAGCTCTAATGTCTGAACATGAATATGAAACCCGGCTCACTCTGGAATCTTCTAATGGACGATTAATGGACTCGCCAAAGAAATGAACATGCAGATTAATCAATAATCCTGAATTATGTCCGGACTTGAAGCTTTAGCTTCAAGAGCCAGACACCTGAAACAGGTTGCCAAAGCTCCAGCAGCTTGGTGTTTGTCTCTGGGTCTCGTGTGGTGACGCAGTCCAAACAGCCTCCAGGGACTGATCCGGATCAGGTTTCGGCAGGTAGTCACTAGTTGTGTCCGCCCCTCAGCTCGTGTCCCTGGTGCCTCGTTGTGTTGCCGGACGGGTTGTGAAGCTTTAACAGGCGTCATAATTGGAGATAATGCTTTGCATATTTCATGATGGAGCCATTGATCCAATCTGAGGGTAACTGAGCTGGCATGAGGCTGGATAGTGGCTCTAAATCAAGGAGGGGAGGGGTGATCAATATTATTCAACCTCTTTATAAAAAACAGTGAATCGTATGGTATTGATTCGGTATGATATGGTGAATGTTATGATCAATGATGGAATGTAACATGTGAAGCATAGACTTCTATACAACCAGAGGAGTCGCCCCCTGGTGGTCAGGAAAGAGAATGCAGCTTTAACACATGAAGCATAGACTTCTATACAACCAGAGGAGTCATCCCCTGGTGGTCAGGAGAGAGAATGCAGATTTAACACATGAAGCATAGACTTCTATACAACCAGAGGAGTCGCCCCCTGGTGGTCAGGAGAGAGAATGCAGCTTTAACACATGAAGCATAGACTTCTATACAACCAGAGGAGTTGGCCCCTAGTGGTCAGGAGAGACTAGTAGTACTTAAATCTAATCCTGCTCTGAGTAGAGTTGCAGATTATCTGAATATGTTTTCTATTAAATTTACTGTCATCAATATAGTACATTTGTGCTGCAGTCTGATGGATGTTGGGCATCTGTCCTGCTGTCAGTCACTTTTCATTTCACTTCATGTAGATGCTTTAATTCAGCGGCTACATGTTGAATCCCTCTATGTTTAATCGATAAAAGCATATTAATGTAGGATTTTGGGACTACTAGTGAGATTTAAAAAATAATAATTTTGAGGACATTTTCTTTGAGATGGAGATTTAAAAATGGAAACGTCTCTTAACATACTACACACACACACGTGTGCGTTGCTCAGTGTTTGTTTACGCTCCACTGTGGCTCGCCGAGCGAGCACATGGTTATTAAGAGGGGTGAGTCGGGAGGCCTGGAATAGCAGCGACACTTGTCTCTGAACAACAACAACAACAACAACAGCGGTTTGACTCGTGTCCTGGAGCGAGGACACAAAACACACAGCCGATGGTCTGGAGGTCTGATTGATCCACAACAGACTTAGTGGAGCAACAGGATCCGGGTCCCTTGTTGTTTGATTACAGCTGCTGGTCTACGAGGATCCAGAATATTTAGGTTTGCCGTCGTTCCAAAAAATAGTTTCAAGCGCTCTGAAGTCCGTAAACCATCATAAATACAAAATGTTACACTTTTACTTTGTTATCGTCATCTGTTTGTTTTGTGCATGAATGATCAGGACAAGGAAGAAACAGAAACCCGTTGACCCACCAGACCGGACACAGTCGGTGAACCCACGCGGTTCCTCTGGGGTTTGAGTGGAAGCTGCAGAACAAGATGAAGTTCTTATGTCACCAAGAAGTTACTTCTCATTTTTCATGCGTTTTGCTACAAAGGTCCAGCAACACCAGTCAATATCCACCCGTTACATAAATAGTCCTTTCAAAATAAACTTCCATCCTCACAGGAAACAACTTAGTTATGTTTAATAAAGATGATGATGAAGATGATGAAATACTTAGTTATGTTTAATGTAGATGATGAAATACTTAGTTATGTTTAATAAAGATTATGAAATACTGTTTAATACATGTGGGTTCTTTGTACTTCCTGGTTCCTGTGTGAGAACAGCATTTTGTTCGAGGGTGTAAAACTCAACTGAATGTCTTTTTAAAGTAAAGCACTCTGGGTTAGATCTGTTTACAGCGGGCATCAAACCCCCGACCGCACACGCTGGTAACGCAGCTTCACCTGCTGTGTGTGTGTGTGTGTGTGTGTGTGTGTGTGTGTGTGTGTGTGTGTGTGTGTGTGTGTGTGTGTGTGTGTGTGTGTGTGTGTGTGTGTGTGTGTGTGTGTGTGTGTGTGTGTGTGTGTGTGTGTGTGTGTGTGTGTGTGTGTGTGTGTGTGTGTGTGTGTGTGTGTGTGTGTGTGTGTGTGTGTGTGTGTGTGTGTGTGTGTGTGTGTGTGTGTGTGTGTGTGTGTGTGTGTGTGTGTGTGTGTGTGTGTGTGTGTGTGTGTGTGTGTGTGTGTGTGTGTGTGTGTGTGTGTGTGTGTGTGTGTGTGTGAGCTGCCAGTCCTGCAGAGATGATGTAATTGTTTGAGGCCGACGATGCTCTGTTGAATAATGGAGAGCTCAGAGCTGAGGAGAGGGGGCGGAGCTTCATCCCCCCCCCCCCCTGGTGGTACCAGTCACAGAGCACAACTCCTCCACCACCAGTGAGGATGTCAACATGCCAGAAGGGAGGAAGGGGAGGAATATAGCGATCATAAAACTCACGGCTATGAATAAAAAATTCTCAATGTTATACTTTTCATTTGTTATAGTCATCTATACACTTCAAAAGATTAGGAAATAAAAGATAGTGTTTTGTATTTATTATACGCTTAAAACGTGTAGTAGTGTTCATAAGGAAAATAAGTCAAGAGAGAAGTAGTCATTTTCTCAGACTTCTATACAACCAGAGGAGTCACCCCCTGGTGGTCAGAAGAGAGAATGCAGCTTTAACACATGAAGCATAGACTTTTATACAACCAGAGGAGTCGCCCTGGTGGTCAGGAGAGAGAATGCAGCTTTAACATGCATAGACTTCTATACAACCAGAGGAGTCGCCCCCTGGTGGTCAGGAGAGAGAATGCAGCTTTAACACATGAAGCATAGACTTCTATACAACCAGAGGAGTCGCCCTGGTGGTCAGGAGAGAGGATGCAGCTTTAACACATGAAGCATAGACTTCTATACAACCAGAGGAGTCGCCCCCTGGTGGTCAGGAGAGAGAATGCAGCTTTAACACATGAAGCATAGACTTCTATACAACCAGAGGAGTCGCCCCTGGTGGTCAGTAGCGATAATGCAGCTTTAACACATGAAGCATAGACTTCTATACAACCAGAGGAGTCGCCCCTGGTGGTCAGGAGAGATAATGCAGCTCAGACTTCAGCTCCTGTCGTTTGTATATTTATATGTATATTTATATATCTGTATATTTATATGTATATTTATATATCTGTATATTTATATGTATATTTATATATCTATATATTTATGCGTATATTTATACATCTATATATATATATATGTATGCATGTATATTTATTTATTTATATATATATATATATATATATATATATGATGATGATGAGGCTGCACGGTGGCGTAGTGGCTAGCACTGTCGCCTCACAGCAAAAGGGGCCGGGGTTCCAATCCCGGTCTGGGCGGGCCTTCTGTGTGGAGTTTGCATGTTCTCCCCGTGTCAGCGTGGGTTCTCTCCGGGTTCTCCGGCTTCCTCCCACAGTCCAAAGACATGCATGTTAGGTTAATTGGACTCTAAATTGCCCATAGGTGTGAATGTGAGTGTGAATGGTTGTCTGTCTATATGTGAGCCCTGGATAGACTGGCGACTTATCCAGGGTGTACTCTGCCTTCACCCAATGACAGCTGGGATCGGCTCCAGCGCCCCGCGACCCTAAAGAGGATAAGCGGTTCAGATAATGGATGGATGGATGGATGTATATATATATATATATATATATATATATATATGTATATTTATACATCTATATATTTATATGTATATTTATATCTCTATATATGTATATTTATACATCTATATATTTATATGTCTATATCTCGTAACAAAGCGTGTTGAAGGTCACCTTTCACGTGACCTTTTACGGCGGTCACGTGTGCCTCGTTACCGTGGAGATCGTTTAGCGACCAGGACGGTGTAGTCTCTCTGGATGGTTACTCGCCGCGGTGACTCTCGGGCTGCAGTCGGCAAAGTGTTGTTCGTCATCATCATCATCATCATCATCATCATCATCATCATTCTCCAGATTCAGCTGCCAAAGCCGCTGGCACCACCTTCACCACAGAGGCCTGAAACAGATTTACTGCAACACCTCGGACTTTACGGAGGAGGAGGAGGAGGAGGAGGAGGAGGAGGAGGAGGAGGAGGAAAAGAAGAACTGTCCCACTGCTTTCAGCCAGCGTTGGACAGCCAGGAGCATGCTGGGTAGTGGAGTAGCCCGAGGTCCTAGCTAGCTTAGCTTAGCTTAGCTTCCATGTCTCCTCTCTGGGGGCATTTTGGTGGCGCTTTGGTCTCAGAGGCTCTTTAATCACCACCAACACTCAGCTTCACTTTATCATGACTCCAACATTCACTCACTGAAGCGTCTGGCTGTTTTATGGCATCTGGTTCTTTGTCACCTGTTTCTTTGTCACCTGGATCTTTGTCACCTGGTTCTTTGTCACCTGGTTCTTTGACACCTGGATCTTTGTCACCTGGTTCTTTGACACCTGGTTGCTCTTAAACTGGTCAGACAGACGAGTGAATTTGGTTACAGACACGATCGTCTCTGACAGCTGCAGGTTATTTCAGGTCGTGGCCTTGTGTGTTTGCATACATGCACCATACCTGCACTATACCTGCACCGTACCTGCACTGTACCTGCACCATACCTGCACTGTACCTGCACCATACCTGCACCATACCTGCACCATACCTGCACCATACCTGCACCATACCTGCACTATACCTGCACCGTACCTGCACTGTACCTGCACCATACCTGCACCATACCTGCACTGTACCTGCACCATACCTGCACCATACCTGCACTGTACCTGCACCATACCTGCACTATACCTGCACCATACCTGCACCATACCTGCACTGTTCCTGCACCATACCTGCACTATACCTGCACTATACCTGCACTGTACCTGCACCATACCTGCACTGTACCTGCACCATACCTGCACTATACCTGCACTGTACCTGCACCATACCTGCACTGTACCTGCACCATACCTGCACTATACCTGCACTGTACCTGCACCGTACCTGCACTGTACCTGCACCATACCTGCACTATACCTGCACCGTACCTGCACCGTACCTGCACCGTACCTGCACCATACCTGCACTATACCTGCACCAAACTTGCACCTCAACAAACAAAAACTACTGTGAAGAATCAGGAAGTCTGCAGGTGGAACCAGTAAAACTCATTCTTATCTCATATCAATGTTCTACTTTATGACCTTTAATCAAACTGTAAAGAAAGATGTTGAGCACCTGCGAGGGCGTCGGCTCGGTGATGAACATTGTGCAATAGTAAAGACAATATGTAAATATACGGTAAAACAAACAAGTGCGTCTTAACAGGGAGATTTAGAAACGTGGGAATATTGGGTTTTATATCGGAGATGTTCTTTTTACTGCCGGTTTCACTGCAATGAGTCTCAAACTAAAGTTCCCCCTGTGTGTTCCCCCTGTGTTCCCCCCTGTGTTCCCCATGTTCCCCCCTGTGTTCCTGCAGGCCAACCTGAACGACTCCCACAACCAGATGGTGGTCCACTGGGCCGGCAAGAAGAGCAACGTCATCGTGGCTCTGGCCCGAGACAGCGCCGGAGCCATCGGGCCCAAGACCAGCTCGGTGAGTCCGCCGTGTCCTGTTTTATTTTTTAGGTCCTCAAACCTCTCATTCGTGTGTGTGTGTGTGTGTGTGTGTGTGTGTGTGTGTGTGTGTGTGTGTTCTCTCACTTGTTGAGCATGTTTCTGGTGATGTTATGAGTGTTGAGCAACAGATTAAACTCTCCATCTGCTACATTAACACACACACACACACACACATATATATATAAAACGCCTCGAGCACAAACCTTGTAATTGGACCATAAAGACTGAACCCTCTGGTCTTGTTTTATCATTTCAAAATAAAAGTCCTGCTCCGCTCTGGGAACAGAACCATCAGGACTTTGATAATTTATTTAAAACAATGAAATCTATAAATCCAACATTTCTCCAAATGTTTCCAATGAAAAGAGGCTCTACGTATTTATACTCATAAATACGTAGATATATATATATATATATATTTCTTTTTATTTATATATATCTTTTACGTCCTCTACTTCCAACCTCGCTGCTTGCTGTCTGTAGGTCTACGTGTCCTACGACTACGGGACCACCTTCACGCTCGTCTCGGACCAGTTCCAGCTGTCGGGGGTCCGGGCCCAGGACGGAAACCAGCAGGTCATCTCCCAGTTCTACCACAGCCCCGCGGACAACAAGAGGGTGAGACCCGACTGGGCCGATGTGTGATGCGATGAGAGCCTCACGGCTGTGTGATCCCAAATTATTAAACAATTTATTTAAAAACGATGCCGAAGTAATGACGACATGATGCTGATCTGCTATTGGTCTGAACGCATGCTTCCTCCGGTCTGTCAACCTCTCATCATTAACGTGTTGCCCCTCCCCCTCGACCCTCCCATCATTAACGTGTTGCCCCTTCCCCCTCGACCCTCCCATCATTAACGCGTTGCCCCTCCCCCTCGACCCTCCCATCATTAACGAGTTGCCCCTTACCCCGCCCATCATTAACGTGTTGCCCCTCCCCCTCGACCCTCCCATCATTAACGTGTTGCCCCTTCCCCCTCGACCCTCCCATCATTAACGTGTTGCCCCTCCCCCTCGACCCTCCCATCATTAACGTGTTGCCCCTTCCCCCTCGACCCTCCCATCATTAACGTGTTGCCCCTCCCCCTCGACCCTCCCATCATTAACGCGTTGACCCTCCCCTCGACCCTCCCATCATTAACGAGTTGCCCTTGCCCCTCCCATCATTAACGAGTTGCCCCTCCCCCCTCCCATCATTAACGAGTTGCCCCTCGACCCTCCCATCATTAACGCGTTGCCCCTCCCCCTCGCCCCTCCCATCATTAACGCGTTGCCCCTCCCCCTCGACCCTCCCATCATTAACGAGTTGCCCCTCCCCCCTTACCCGGCCCATCATTAACGAGTTGCCCCTCCCCCCTCCCATCATTAACGCGTTGCCCCTCCTCCCTTACCCCACCCATCATTAACGAGTTGCCCCTCCCCCCTTACGCCGCCCATCATTAACGTGTTGCCCCTTCCCCTTGCCCCTCCCATCATTAACGAGTTGCCCCTCCCCCTCGACCCTCCCATCATTAACGAGTTGCCCCTCGACCCTCCCATCATTAACGCGTTGCCCCTCCCCCTCGACCCTCCCATCATTAACGAGTTGCCCCTCCCCCCTCCCATCATTAACGCGTTGCCCCTCCCCCCTCGCCCCTCCCATCATTAACGAGTTGTCCCTCCTCCCTTACCCCACCATCATCAACGAGTTGCCCCTCCCCCTCGACCCTCCCATCATTAACGAGTTGCCCCTCGACCCTCCCATCATTAACGCGTTGCCCCTCCCCCTCGACCCTCCCATCATTAACGAGTTGCCCCTCCCCCCTCCCATCATTAACGCGTTGCCCCTCCCCCCTCGACCCTCCCATCATTAACGCGTTGCCCCTCCTCCTCGACCCTCCCATCATTAACGAGTTGTCCCTCCCCCTCGACCCTCTCATCATTAACGCGTTGCCCCTCCCCCCTCAGTACCTCTTCGTGGACGCCACCAACAACTTCCTGTGGAACACCTTTGACTTCTGCAGCAGCGTGCACGGCTTCCCGCTGCCCTTCAAGCCCACCGACCTGCTGCTGCACGGCCGCCGGCCCGGTCTGGTGCTGGGCTACGACGGGTCACACCCCAACAAGCAGGTGTGTGTGTGTGTGTGTGTGTGTGTGTGTGTGTGTGTGTGTGTGTGTGTGTGTGTGTGTGTGTGTGTGTGTGTGTGTGTGTGTGTGTGTGTGTGTGTGTGTGTGTGTGTGTGTGTGTGTGTGTGTGTGTGTGTGTGTGTGTGTGTGTGTGAGCTTCCAATAGTATCTAAGTCCTAAACGGCCTCGTAGGTCATGTGACGACGTTCCCTCTGCAGAACCGATGTTCCTCTGGTTCCATCTCAGTCTGTCTGAGACGCTCAGAGCGGCTCTCCGGTGTTCTCATGAGCAAGAGACACACACAGGAATGAGCCTGACCTACATTTTAACAGTACACCCCTCCTCCTCTTCCTCCCCTTCCTCCTCCTCCTCTTCCTCCTCCTCTAGCTGTGGAAATCGGACGACTTCGGGGAGACGTGGGTGTTGATCCAAGAGCACGTTAAGACCTACTTCTGGTAAGACGGCCACCGTGTGTGAGAAACGTCTCGTTCTGTGCTGCGTTCAAGGACCCCGTAAATGGGGGGGAAATACAGGTGTCCGGAAAATACATGAGAGAGAAATATGATATAAAATGTGAGCAGATTCTGTTTATTGTGGTAATTTTGGCTGCTTGTTTGATCTCATGAGCTGGAGGCCAAATGTTCGGAGGTGTTTCACTTCAATAATTCAGCTCGTTAGAGACACAGATATGAATGATTCCAGTTATTTCTTGTCCAAAAACTCTCAAATTCGTCTTTTCCAAATCAACTAAAATGCATCCAGTGGGCGTTAACGGCTCTTTCATGATTCTGTGATGAATGATGTTTATCTTCTGGGAGGCCGAGCGAGTGTTAGCGTGTCTCTGCAGCCTCAGACGACCTGTGATGCTGTGAAGCTGGTTGATGCAAACATCTTGATTATTTTTTTATCAACGTGACAACGTGCACTTTGGGTCGTCCGATATGTTCAGGTTCAAAACACGGGGCCGTAAATAAGAGCTCTTGATGGGAAACGACCGGTTATTAATAAGAACGAGGTGGTCAGCGTTGTGTTGGAGCACAAACAGAGATTTAGAGCGACTTTAAAGTCTGAACATCGGATTCATGTTCAGCTTGATATCTGTTGGTGGAGGAGACGATGACATCACCGTCACTGTGCTAGTGAAGCTCTGACGTCTGCTGGCTGCTTAATACAAACAAAACCACCTGGATTCACAGGAAGACGTGCGATTACTTCTTTTCTTTTGTGCGTCTGAGACGGGTTTTGTTATCGATGAAACGATGAAACATTAAACATGAAACATGAAACACGCCTCCACCAGAGCCGGTTCATTCTGTCACTGAACACTGAGACAGAGGGAAGCAGCCTTTAAAACCAATATGATAGCATCAGGGTATCGACGAGGCTTCCTCGTTCGTGGAGAACAAAGCATAATGAGATGCATTCAGGGCAAACTGGAAAAACAGGCGTCGATTAGAGCAAATGGAACAAACTAGATGTTTACAAAGATGAATGTCATGGAAAAACAAAAACACAGTTTATGACTAAATGTCCAACAAACAGAAGGACTTAACATGCATTTAGAGAAACAAAGGGATCAGAAAGAAGATGGCTGAGGGAGAAGGTAAACAAGAGAACCTTGTGAGGCTGAGGGAGAAGGTAAACGAGAACCTTGTGAGGCCAAGAGAGAAGGTAAACAAGAGAACCTTGTGAGGCCGAGAGAGAAGGTAAACAAGAGAACCTTGTGAGGCCGAGGGGGAAGGTAAACAAGAGAACCTTGTGAGGCCGGGGGAGAAGGTAAACAAGAGAACCTTGTGAGACCGAGGGGGAAGGTAAACAAGAGAACCTTGTGAGGCCGAGGGGGAAGGTAAACAAGAGAACATTGTGAGGCCGAGGGAGAAGGTAAACAAGAGAACCTTGTGAGGCAGAGAGAGAAGGTAAACAAGAGAACCTTGTGAGGCCGAGGGGGAAGGTAAACAAGAGAACCTTGTGAGGCCGAGGGAGAAGGTAAATAATAGAACCTTGTGAGGCCGAGAGAGAAGGTAAACAAGAGAACCTTGTGAGGGCGAGGGAGAAGGTAAACAACAGAACCTTGTGAGGCCGAGGGAGAAGGTAAACAAGAGAACCTTGTGAGGCCGAGGGAGAAGGTAAACAACAGAACCTTGTGAGGCCGAGGGGGAAGGTAAACAAGAGAACCTTGTGAGGCCGAGGGGGAAGGTAAACAAGAGAACCTTGTGAGGCCGAGGGAGAAGGTAAACAAGAGAACCTTGTGAGGCCGAGGGAGAAGGTAAACAAGAGAACCTTGTGAGGCCGAGGGAGAAGGTAAACAACAGAACCTTGTGAGGCCGAGGGAGAAGGTAAACGAGAACCTTGTGAGGCCGAGGGAGAAGGTAAACAAGAGAACCTTGTGAGGCCGAGGGAGAAGGTAAACAAGAGAACCTTGTGAGGCCGAGGGAGAAGGTAAACAAGAGAACCTTGTGAGGCCGAGGGAGAAGGTAAACAAGAGAACCTTGTGAGGCCGAGGGGGAAGGTAAACAAGAGAACCTTGTGAGGCCGAGGGGGAAGGTAAACAAGAGAACCTTGTGAGGGCGAGGGGGAAGGTAAACAACAGAACCTTGTGAGGGCGAGGGGGAAGGTAAACAAGAGAACCTTGTGAGGGCGAGGGAGAAGGTAAACAAGAGAACCACATGGAGGACTAAGTGTCTCTTCTGAGGAAAGCAGTGAACGCGAGGCTGCAAGTCAACTTTGGAAACGGTGCGTTTGAGGCCAGAACGAGGGCCCAGTGTTCAGGAAGGGTTTGAGGAGACGATCCAAAGGGACGGATGGCCTGCGTGCCACGGGGGCCGAGCGGGACACTGCTCCCTCTGTTCGGCTCTCGAGCCGCCGGAGGACAACACACTGCTTCTGGACGGCAGGCGATGAGGCCCAGTGAGGCTCGGCTTTATTTAAAGACAGCCTTTGACCGCGCTGATATTTTCGGTTTTGAACATGCTGAACATGCGGTCAACAACAACAACAGGATGTCAGTTTGCGAGCCGTCAGCAGGGCTGGTGGAACCGCTGCAGACCACGTGGAGGGGAACGGGTCTTCAGTGTGCTGGTTGTGGGTTCTCCTCCACGGTGGTGGTGCAGAAGCCGGGCTAGCACTGTTAGCGCTGCTAGCACTGTTAGCGCCATCAGCACTGTTGCTGTTGTTAACGCAGTTAGCTGCTAGCCGGCGCCATGTTGAGAGCCTTGTGGAGGCAATCCCACTGATATGGATATGCTCTGAATTTGTAACGTTGCTTCTATGGAGGGAACAGATAAGAAGCTCATTTACATTTTAACGGTTTCAAGTGTTAACCAACCTTCTCATGAACGGCTCAACCAAAGAGACGTTAACGTAGAATAAACGTATTTAAGATAAGATGTTTGTTCAAGATACAAAGTATCAGTTCATCAGGTCAAACGGAAACTTTTTACAACCACAATTTGCTTTGAATCAATTCAGAAAACAGAATCTTGTTAAAACAATGGATTCATCTGGAAGATGTAAAACATTGAAAATTTATATTTATCATGAACTGAGACGGCTGACGTATAAACTGCAGCTCCACAGACAGGAACCCCCCTAAAGTTAAGAGTGTTCAGACCTCTGTTCTGCTGCTGTCCCCCCAGGGGCGTGGAGCCCTACGACCCCCCCACCACGGTACTGGTCCAGAGGCACGAGCCCCAGGGCGTCTCCACCATCCTCAGTAGCACCGACTTCTTCCAGAGCGAGCAGAACCGCACGCTGATCCTGGAGCAGGTGGACAGCTTCCAGCTCCGAGACAAGTACCTGTTCGCCACCACCACACGGGTAAGGGGGCGGGGCCACGTGGGTAAGGGGGCGGGGCCATGCGGGTAAGGGGGCGGGGCCACAGCCTTGTGGTATACTTAATAACTAACCATTTTCTTCCAGTACGTACAAGTGTTCAACATTGAGCTGATTTATTGATCAGCCAACAGACAGAATATTACAGATTATTTTAATATGTAAGTGTATATGTACTGATATATCAGTAAATATATTTCTAAAGGCGCTGTTGACGTGACACTTTCACCAGATAACAACACAAGTGATCCAGAACCTGGTACAAAAGCCTTTGTTGGTTCAAGACCTGCATGAGAAACTAGTCTCTTCTGTATATTTATATGTACATATATACATATGTATGTGTATATATGTACATATATATTTAGCATGGAGAGAGAGAGGACTACATGTACATATAATAAATGCTGAGTAAGAGAATCATTAGTTATTTAATTGATTGCCAGGGTGAACATCTCAGTCTTTTAGAGACACGCCCCCTCCGGCTCCTCCTTCTTTAATCGCCCACTTTGCCTCCCGGCGCCGCAGTGAGCAGGATCTCCCACCTCAGCATAATGTGCCTTGTGCACCAGGCCGGTGGATCGATGTCGGGCGGCGAGAGTCTGTGTTCGTGTTGAAGAAGCCTCAGACCAGCAGGTGTTTCGTCTCCTCTCGTCCTCCTCTCGTCTCCTCTTCTCCTCTCGTCCTCCTCTCGTCCTCCTCTCGTCTCCTCTTCTCCTCTTCTCCTCTTCTCCTAGTCTCCCCTCGTCCTCGTCTCCTCTCGTCCTCGTCTCCTCTCGTCCTCGTCTCCTCTCGTCTCCTCGTCTCCTCTCGTCTCCTCTCGTCTCCTCGTCTCCTCTCGTCCTCGTCTCATCTCGTCTCCTCGTCTCCTCTTGTCCTCGTCTCCTCTCGTCTCCTCGTCTCCTCGTCTCCTCGTCTCCTCTTGTCCTCATCTCCTCTTCTCCTCGTCTCCTCGTCTCTTCGTCTCCTCGTCTCCTCGTCTCCTCTTCTCCTCTCGTCTCCTCGTCTCCTCTCGTCTCCTCTCGTCTCCTCTCGTCTCCTCGTCTCCTCGTCTCCTCTCGTCTCCTCGTCTCCTCTCGTCTCCTCGTCTCGTCTCCTCCTCGTCTCCTCGTCTCCTCTCCTCCTCGTCTCTTCCCGTCGCCTTGTCTCCTCTCGTCCTCGTCTCCTCGTCTCCTCTCGTCTCCTCGTCTCCTCTCGTCTCCTCTTGTCTCCTCGTCTCCTCTCCTCCTCGTCTCTTCTCGTCTCCTCGTCTCCTCTCGTCTCCTCTCGTCTCCTCTCGTCTCCTCGTCTCCTCTCGTCTCCTCTCGTCTCCTCTCGTCTCCTCTTGTCTCCTCGTCTCCTCTCCTTCTCGTCTCCTTGTCTCCTCTCGTCCTCGTCTCCTCGTCTCCTCGTCTCCTCTCGTCTCCTCGTCTCCTCGTCTCCTCTCCTCCTCGTCTCCTCGTCTCCTCTCGTCTCCTCGTCTCCTCTCGTCTCCTCGTCTCCTCGTCTCCTCTCCTCCTCGTCTCTTCTCGTCTCCTTGTCTCCTCTCGTCCTCGTCTCCTCGTCTCCTCGTCTCCTCTCGTCTCCTCGTCTCGTCTCCTCTCGTCTCCTCTCGTCTCCTCTCGTCTCCTCTCGTCTCCTCTCGTCTCCTCTCGTCTCCTCTCGTCCTCCTCTCGTCTCCTCTTCTCCTCTTCTCCTCGTCTCCTAGTCTCCTCTCGTCTCTCGTCTCCTCTTGTCCTCGTCTCCTCTCGTCTCCTCTTGTCCTCGTCTCCTCTCGTCTCCTCTCGTCTCCTCTCGTCTCCTCTCGTCTCCTCTCGTCTCCTCTCGTCTCCTCTCGTCTCCTCGTCTCCTCGTCTCCTCTCGTCCTCCTCTCGTCTCCTCTCGTCCTCCTCTCGTCTCCTCTCGTCTCCTCTTGTCTCCTCGTCTCCTCTTGTCTCCTCGTCTCCTCTCCTCCTTGTCTCTTCTCGTCTCCTCGTCTCCTCGTCTCCTCGTCTCCTCTCGTCTCCTCGTCTCCTCGTCTCCTCGTCTCTTCTCGTCTCCTTGTCTCCTCTCGTCCTCGTCTCCTCGTCTCCTCTCGTCTCCTCTCGTCTCCTCTCGTCTCCTCGTCTCCTCTCGTCTCCTCTCGTCCTCCTCTCGTCTCCTCTTCTCCTCGTCTCCTAGTCTCCTAGTCTCCTCTCGTCTCTTGTCTCCTCTCGTCCTCGTCTCCTCTTGTCCTCGTCTCCTCTCGTCTCCTCTCGTCTCCTCGTCTCCTCTTGTCCTCATCTCCTCTCGTCTCCTCTCGTCTCCTCTCGTCTCCTCTCGTCTCCTCTCGTCTCCTCTCGTCTCCTCGTCTCCTCGTCTCCTCTCGTCCTCGTCTCCTCTCGTCCTCGTCTCCTCTCGTCTCCTCTCCTCCTCGTCTCCTCTCGTCTCCTCTCTTCTCCTCTCGTCTCCTCTCGTCTCCTCTCGTCTCCTCGTCTCCTCTCGTCTCCTCTCCTCCTCTCGTCTCCTCGTCTCCTCTCGTCTCCTCTCCTCCTCGTCTCCTCTCCTCCTCGTCTCCTCGTCTCCTCTCCTCCTCGTCTCTTCTCGTCGCCTTGTCTCCTCTCGTCCTCGTCTCTTCGTCTCCTCGTCTCCTCTCGTCTTCTCTCGTTTCCTCTCGTCTCCTCGTCTCCTCTTGTCTCCTCTCGTCCTCGTCTCTTCGTCTCCTCTCGTCTCCTCTCGTCTCCTCGTCTCCTCGTCTCCTCTCGTCTCCTCGTCTCCTCTCGTCTCCTCTCGTCTCCTCGTCTCGTCTCCTCCTCGTCTCCTCGTCTCCTCTCCTCCTCTTCTCTTCCCGTCGCCTTGTCTCCTCTCGTCCTCGTCTCCTCGTCTCCTCGTCTCCTCTCGTCTCCTCGTCTCCTCTCGTCTCCTCTCGTCTCCTCGTCTCCTCTCGTCTCCTCTCGTCTCCTCGTCTCCTCTCCTCCTCGTCTCTTCTCGTCTCCTCGTCTCCTCTCGTCTCCTCTTGTCTCCTCGTCTCTTCTCGTCTCCTCGTCTCCTCGTCTCCTCTCCTCCTCGTCTCTTCTCGTCTCCTTGTCTCCTCTCGTCCTCGTCTCCTCGTCTCCTCTCGTCTCCTCTCGTCTCCTCTCGTCTCCTCGTCTCGTCTCCTCTCCTCTCCTCTCCTCTCCCCGTTTCCGTTTCCGGTTGCGTGTGAGTGTGCGTGGTGTGAGTGTGCGTGGTGGTGGTGGAAGTGCGAGTGGCGCGGAGTTTCAAACTGTTTCTGTCTCTGGTTTTTCGGAGTTTTCCGACTGCGTTTTCAATCTATCTTTTTGTGCATGATCAGGTAAGCTTCTTAGTTTTATATTGGAGTGTCTGCTGAGGAATCGGGTGTTCGGTCGAGCGTCTTTTTCGGGAGGAATGGCGTCCTCTGAGACGCCACCTCCGACTCTCCGGCAGGGAATAAGAGTAGTACCCCCGGAGAATAATGTTACTGTGGAGGAGGTTCTGTTGGCGGTTGGTGAACAGGTAGGCTATGACAAGCTAGCTTTTGCATCCAGAATGAACAAAGCAGTGGTTGTGTTTATGAAGGATGAGCAGCTAGTTCATCAGTTGATTGAGAGCGGTGTGCTTATCAGAGAAAGTTTTGTGCAGGTTTCCCCCTTATCGACTCCATCTACGCGAATCACCGTATCCGGTGTTCCGCCGTTCATATCCAACGAGTTGTTGGCGAATGAGCTTCGGAGGTATGGGAAGTTTGCCAGTGGGTTTAGAACTGTGACTTTGGGATGTAAAGATCCCAAACTGCGACATGTGCAGTCTCTGAGGAGGCAGGTGTTCATGTTCCTGGACTCGGCTACACAGACGCTGGAGGTGTCTTTCAGAGTGAAGCATGGTAACGGGTCTTATATGGTGTATGCAAGCTCTGGACAGTTGAAATGTTTTGAGTGTGGGGATGTGGGACACAAGCGTGTTGCTTGTCCCCACAGACAGCAGGCGCCGGCTGATGGCGAGGCTGCTGCTCCTGATGGAGAGGCTGCTGCTCCGGAGGGCGAGGCGGCCGCGATGGGGGCTGGCGGCCCGGGGGCGGCCGTTATCGCACCCGGTGCAGGGTCCAATGTAGCTGGAGCAGCTGCTGCTGGGGATGTGGCGGCAGATCACGGCGATGCAGATGCGGACAGCGGCGAAGCGGTTGCGAAATGCAACACAAGTAATGTAGAGAAGCAGAGCCGGTCTGAGCATCAGCAGGTTCAGGTGCCACAAGAGAGTCATACTGGTTTGGTTGGTGCTAAAGTGCAATCAGAGCAAGGAATTACGGTGGAAGTAGCCTCCACAAGTATTCCAAGAGGTCACACTGTGATCACCGCTGATGAACAGGGTGCGGGGCAACTTAGCAGTCAGGCATCATGTGCTAGTGAAGACATGGAGTACGATTCAGAGTCTGATACTGTGTCTATTGGAGAAGGTCATCTGAGCACAGATCTGTATTCATTAGAGGAAATAGATCGTTTTCTGAATGAAACTTTTAAAAGATCTGTGAAAGTGACTGATTACTTCAAAGACACAGAAAAATTTATCAAGTCTGTTGCTGTACTGAAAAGACTGGTTGGTTTTGACCTGTTAGATAAAAAGAAACGTTATCGCCTAAAAAAGCATATTACAACTATAAGAAAGGAAAAAGAATGTAGAACTTCAAAAAGGCTAAGAACTTCCAATGATCATGACACTTAATTATTTTTCCTCTTTATATTGTTCTGTGCTTGTTTCAACCTGTCTGTTTCTCTTTTCTGACTTTTCTATGAGGAGCCTTAAAATAGGATCTCTTAATATCAATGGTGGGAGAGATGGGCACAAGAGGGCTTTAATCTCTGAGGTCTCTAGTCAGAAAAAGATAGATGTGTTGTTTTTGCAGGAAACACATTCTGATCCAGCAGTTGAGACAGAATGGGGTATATGGTGGGAGGGTCCCCATGCTCTTAGCCATGGCACAAACGTTAGCGCAGGGGTTGCTGTTCTGTTTAAGGCAGCTGCTAATGCAAACATTATATCATCCACAGAAGTAGTAAAGGGACGCCTGCTGGTCGTCAGGGCAGAGATAGAGAGTTCTGTGTTTTGTTTTGTTAATGTATATGCCCCTAATCAGGGATCAGAAAGAGTGACTTTTTTCAGTCAGTTAAAAAACGAATTAAGTAAGTACTATCAGGAGCAGGTGATTGTTGGTGGGGATTTTAACTGTACTCCTGATTTCACTGTGGACAGGATAGGCGAGGAACCTCACCCACTTTCAGCTCAGAGCTTGAACAGCACCATTAAGCAGCTGGATTTGGTAGATACATGGAGGGTTAAACATCCACAATCGCGACAGTACACTTGGGTGAGGGTCATTAATAATAGGGTGAGTGCAGCCAGACTCGACAGGATTTATATTTCAAAAAATCTTAACTCTAGACTAGTCCATAGTAGGATAACTCCTGTTGGTTTCACGGATCATCACTGTGTTTTTATAGATTTGATCATCTCGCCAGGTAAGAGGATTACGTCCTACTGGCATTTTAATAACAAACTTTTACAAGACAGCATGTTCTGTCACACATTTGAGCACTTTTGGAAGTGCTGGAAAAATAAAAAAGCAGATTTTAAGTCTTTGACGCAGTGGTGGGACGTTGGCAAGGCGCAAGTTCGGGTTTTTTGTCAACAGTACACCTCCCATTCCACTGCTAAGATCAATGCAGTTGTAATGGAACTTGAAGCCAACATTAGAGGTATTGAGGAGGTTTTAAATAGAGACTCTGACCCTTCTTTAGGGCACTTGTTGAAAAAGAAAAAAATGGAATTGAGCTCTTTTCTGAACGAGAGGGTGAAGGGAGCTCTGGTCAGGTGTCGTTTCCTCCAGTTAAAGGACATGGATGCCCCAAGCTCCTTTTTTTTTGGTCTGGAGAGATCGGTGGCACAAAGGAAACAAATGACATGCCTTCAGATCCCAGGGGGCAGAGTAACCACCAGTCCGGGTGAGATGAGGAGCCATGCGAGGGAGTTTTATGCAGACCTGTTTGGGGCTCAACAGTGCAGCATGGAGTGTCGTGAGGAGCTTCTGGAGGATCTTCCTCAGCTCAGTCCGGAGGAGAGAGCTGCTTTGGACTGCGAGCTAACGCTGGAGGAGCTGACAGCGGCGGTCAACCAGATGGCCACAGGAAAGGCGCCGGGGATAGATGGTCTCTCCACAGATTTCTATAAACAATTCTGGAAGACTATTGGACCAGACCTTCATGAGGTTATGCTGGAGGGGTTTAGAACAGGTTTTCTTCCGGTGTCCTGTCAGCGAGCGGTGTTATCACTGCTGCCAAAAAAAGGAGATCTGGCTTTGCTTAAGAACTGGCGCCCAGTTTCTCTCCTCTGTACAGATTATAAGGTACTCTCCAGAGCATTATCCAACAGATTGAAGAATGTCCTGGAATTAATTATACACTCGGACCAAACATACTGTGTTCCAGATAGGTCGATCATGGACAATATTTTCGGTGTTCGGGACATTCTTGATGTGTGTAAAATGTATGACGTTGATGTTGGCATTGTTTCTTTGGACCAGGAAAAAGCTTTTGATAAGGTGGATCACTCGTACTTGTTTTCTGCACTTAAAGCTTTTGGTTTTGGTGATGGTTTTCTGTCTTGGGTGGGTTTGCTGTACAATGGG
This sequence comes from Cottus gobio, assembly GCA_023566465.1. NCBI lineage: Eukaryota > Metazoa > Chordata > Actinopteri > Perciformes > Cottidae > Cottus > Cottus gobio. The sequence continues at coordinate 27,214,959 of CM042220.1, read as the reverse complement.
GCACAGTGTTTGGTGAAGACAGGTGCAGGGCTGAGCCGGCCCATTCCTGTGAATAGGGGGATAAGACAGGGTTGCCCTATCTCGGGACAGCTATACACCTTAGCAATCGAGCCTTTACTGTGTAGGATGAGGGCTCGACTCAGCGGGTTTGTCCTGCCTGGGTCCTCGAGCATGGAGCGTCCGCTTGCGGTCTCAGCCTATGCAGATGATGTAAATATTTTTGTCTGCAGCCAGGAGGATGTTCAGAGTCTACAGGATGCTCTGTCTCTGTATGAAAGGGCCACATCCGCAAGGGTGAATTGGGCCAAAAGTGAAGCTTTGTTAGTAGGTCAGTGGAGAGATAAAGCGGTGCCCAGTCTGCCAGGGGGACTTGAGTGGGGAAAAGAAGGGTTAAAAGTTTTGGGAGTGTTTTTGGGTTCTGAGGGGTTTGTCAAGAAGAACTGGGAGGGAGTGAAGGAGAAGGTGTGCGCTCGGTTGTCTAAATGGAAATGGTTGCTACCCCAGCTCTCGTATAGGGGAAGGGTTCTGGTTGCCAATAATTTGGTTGCCTCGACCCTTTGGCATAAGCTCATTGCTATTGTGCCACCAAGAGGCCTGATGGAGGACGTTCAGAGGACCATCGTTGATTTCTTCTGGTCGGGGCGGCACTGGGTTCGGGCAGCAGTGCTCTACCTGCCTGTAGCTGAAGGGGGCCAGGGGCTGGTGGATATCCAGGCTAAAATTGCCTCCTTTAGAATCAAGACTGCACAAAGACTATTGTACAACTGTGGCCCTAGCTGGCTGGATACAGCCCGACTGCTGCTGAGGAGAGCTGGGCGAGTGGGATACGACAAGCAGCTTTTCCTTCTAAAAACTGAGGAGATGGACCTCACTGGGCTGACAGCGTTCTACAGTTCTGTGCTGCAGGCGTGGCAGATACTACAATTTTCTCGTGATGCAAATGAAATTCCGGGGATGTGGCTGTTTGAAGAACCTTTGTTTTTCAACAACTTTTTAAGGACTCAAACTCTACAGTCTGCCAGCCTGCGATCCAGTCTTAGGGGGGCTGGGTGTACTAAACTGGGACACCTGATGAAGATGACTGCCACATCTGTTGACGTCCTAAGAGTGAGTAGCAACATCACCTCCAGTAGGCTGATCAACAGGGTGGTGAATGAGGTTTGTGCTACCCTAAAGCAACATCAACGAACTCTGGTAGAGAATCGGACCCTGTGTGATCAGTGGAGTGAGGGGTGGGAGTATAGTTTCCCCTCTCTGACCATCACCCCATCTGTGGGGGAATGGAGGGAGGAAGCAGGCCAGCTACTGTCTTTTTCAACCCCTCACCTGGACAAGTTTAAAGATGCAGGGAAGAAAGCACTTTATTATACCTGCATAAAGGTCCTGAACCTGCGGTCTTTGGCTGAGCTGAAGGAGTCGAGGTGGACTGAGTTTTTTGGTTCAGACGCTTCCCCGAAAGGCAGTTGGCGTTCCCTGTACAAACTGCCCGTTGAAAAGCGGGCAGCAGACCTTCAATGGAGGATTGTGCATGGGGCTATAGCTACAAACAGATACAGAGCGCACCTTGATCCCGAGCTAGGGGAGGGATGTATTTTTTGCCTTCAGGTGGAAACACTAGAACATTTGTTTATTCAGTGTCCTCGGCTGGCAGATCTGCTAGAGATTCTTAAAAAGTGGGTTCAGGGTTTTGGAGAGGTTTTTTCTTTGGAATTGTTCATTTTTGGTCCAAAATACACAAAGCAAAAAAAGACTGTTCACATTCTACTGAACTTTTTGTTTGCAACGGCAAAGTTGGCCATCTGGCTAACACGCAGGAACCGGGCTCAGGGAGCCGGTAGTGTAGAGCCAGTGCCGGTTCTGGAAGGACTGGTCAAGGCCCGATTGAGGGTGGAACATTCTTACTACCAGATGACGGACAATTTGCTGGTGTTCAGTTGTGTGTGGGCTGTAGGGGGAGTGTTGTGCTCTGTGGGGGAGGGGGGGGAGTTGGTGGTTGGGTTTTGATTTGGAGGAAGCACATAGTTGTTTGATAGTGTTGTTGTGTTTTTTTTTGTATGTTTTGTTTTTTTCTTTGTCCTGTATTTTGTATGTTGATTTTTTTCTGTGTTTGTGAATCTTATCTGAAAATGGTCCAATAAAGGGACTTTGAAAACCAAAAAACCTCCTCGTCTCTTCTCGTCTCCTTGTCTCCTCTCGTCCTCGTCTCCTCGTCTCCTCTCGTCTCCTCTCGTCTCCTCTCGTCTCCTCTCGTCTCCTCGTCTCCTCTCGTCTCCTCTTGTCTCCTCGTCTCCTCTCCTCCTCGTCTCTTCTCCTTGTCTCCTCTCGTCTCGTCGTCTCCTCTTGTCCTCGTCTCCTTCACTCCCGTCTGCTCAGAAACAGTTAATCGTATCTGAGCTCCAAATGAGCCGTGACGAAGTGTCTTTAAAGGAGTTTCCTGTCATTTCCTGTGCGATATTTCACTCAACATGCAATGAAATCTACAACTCTCCTTTCTCTCTGCGCTTTTTACAAGCGACGTCTGAGGAAGCAAGTGGCGACCTTGTGAAATGTCATGTGTCTTTGTGTCTTTGTGTCCATGTGTCCATGTGTCCATGTGTCTATGTATTTATGTGTCCATGTGGCCATGTGTCCATGTGTCTATGTGTCTATGTGTCTATGCACGATGTGGCGGCGTAATGAATACCAGCGGCTGCTGTGGTCAGAGCTAACGAGTAAACCTTCTTTTCCAATTACCCGCGTGGTCCAATGAGAGCCGGCGGTTAACCTCAAAGGGTTGAGAGGCTGAGGAGCGATGTTTCAGGCCTTTGTTTAGTCCTGCTTTCAGACTTTGAGAGGAGGAGGAGGAGGAGGAGGAGGAGGAGGAGGAGTCTCTCTTGTGTTTATGACTTTAGTGCAGTTTAAAAAAGGGGTTTGGCAAGATTTATTTTTATTTGTAAAAACAGGTGGGGAAACCCTCTTGTGGCCCAAATGAGTATGACAACAACAAACACAATAAATGACCATAAACTAAAATACTAATCCCACATGTGTCACTTGCTTCTCAGGGATTTTGATTGACAGGAACGTGAGTAAGAGTCTAAAATGAGCTGATTTTAATCTAAAATCGTGACTTAAACAAGTACTTTGAGGACCGTCAGAAAGATGAAAATCTGGCAATAATTATGTGTTTGTTGTGGTAAACGGTGTCGTTTTGGCGATTTGTTTAAATAAAACCTGCTTCTCAGTCCTGCCGACGGGTTTCGGGACATTCGGGAGACTTTTTAATGGATCAGGATCCAAACCGAGGCCAGAATGCAGCATTTAAAACATCTTTGTTCACCTCTGATGAGTTTGCATGCTTGAAAGTTCATCGCATCGATATCTTAATCACTGTAATTGAGCTCTCTGGAGCTTTTCAGAGCCGAGCAGCAACTTGTCCGTCTGGGAAGTCACAGCGTCGGGAGGCTGGGAACCATTGAGAGAGATTGATGGTGATGCCTTCAGCTTTAATGGTCAGATGTGTCTGACCAGCAGTTTGAAGTTATCACTGTAGTACAACCCCACAGCAGCCACTGAGCTCCGACACACGGAGGTTCACGCTAGGGCTGGGCGGTATGGCCAAAAATGCATATCACGGTATTTTGTAAGATTCTGGCGGTTTCACGGTATATCACGGTATTAACATTAATTTATTGACGCCGAAAAGGACCGGCGGCCACCTGAACAGCTGTTCACCGCTCGTTGTTCGCTCGCTGGCCAACTCCCTCGCAACTGCCCAGCAAGCTGTGAACAGCCGTTTGTGTGGCGTGACAGCCGGTCTGTCTCTTCCGGGGTTTTTTCACCTGCATTCCCCTGGGTCCTAAGTCCCTCCAGGTTCAGCTTCTTTGCAATACATCGTTTTCTAAACTACGTCGGACTTTTCAAACCCTCCAGCCAACAGACACAGCTCCTCTCTGGGCAACACGTTGTGTTGGTGCATCTCTGCTCTCTCTTGTTCCTCCTGCATCGCTCTGTTGTTTAATGTAGCGACGGAGTTTCTTCTTTCTGTGATAGTGTGCGGGCTGTACCCAGCATGCAGTTCGGCGGAGTAAATTTAAAAAATGTACAATTATTAGTGTTACAAATTGTTTATGTGTCACAAACTGTTGTTTTGTGGTGTTGTGCCCTGTTAAAGCGTGTTAGTTGCGGGTTATTAATTGTTGTTATAAAATTAAAACCATGACTCAATGCACGTAACACACGTAGCTCCGACCGCTTCGCCAGTGACTACGGCTGGGCACCGGTGTGCCGGTATGTGAAAAAGTCATACCGTACGTAAATTTGACACCGGTATACCGGTTGAAACGGTATACCGCCCAGCCCTAGCGGATGTAAATATAAAGGAAGGCCTTTGTTTGGGCTTTTTAACTCTGTCGGATGCAGGAAGTCGTAAAGTTTTGATCGTCTGAAGCAGTGAAAACACATGTTACAGCCGTGGAAGTTGTTTTGAAGAGTTTTTGGTGCTGGTTTCACTTCATGATCCCGTCAAAATTCACCACTAGAAGAAATCATCCAACCTTTACACACGTGTGTGAGGAAGACATTCAGAGTTATAGTTTGATCTAAAGATTCACTTCCTGTCTGGTTTCTGGAGCTTTCTGCCGCTCACGGTGCTTTCATCCGAGCGTGGCGATCGTTCAGTTATCATGGAAAATGGCCCAGTTGTTAATCAAGTGACCTTATGCGTGGTATTTTTAAGGGGTGATAACGGGTGAAGAAGACAATGAGATTCTGTTGAAAGTTGCACATAAATATAGTAAGTGGACCTTGAGTTCAGAATATTTGGTCAAAAAAGGTCAGAAATGAACCTTTTCCGCTCGATGCAGATCATATTTTGCACCTCTGTGCTAAATGGCATAAAATCCAACAATGTACGTGGATTTGAGAACAAAACCTTCTAAATTTAGTCCGTGACCTCACGCTGATCCATCAGGGGTTTGCTGACACCAGAGGATAGAGAGGACAGGAGGGCAAATATGGCATAACACGACCAGCACGGATGGTTTGAATCTCAGTCTGCAGCGTCCGATTTATCGGTTCTGCTCGTGAAGAAGGAAGTCAGAAGCGTTCCTTTGGGTCCAGCTGTGTGCCGACAGTCGGCTTCGTATATGTGACCTCACTAAAAACATTAAGAAGAGCTTGAGCAATGGAGGTCACATGTGCCCCGGTTAAAGGAGTTTCTTTGTTTTCCATATTGTTCCGAACCAGGACCCAAAAACCGAGGGTACGTAGCGAACCATGAATACATTGTTCCGTTACCCCCCTACTAGCTAGCTAGATGATTAGCCACATCCAGAAGGAACCAAAACTGACCTGAAAATGGCGACTCGGTTGTAGAGGTGATTGACAGCATCCTTCAGGACCCGCCCTCTGCAGCATTCTAGTATTGGCCCGGTCTTGCTCGACGGGGTACCAGTGACCTGATTGGTTCGGGTCCCATGCCCTGACCAGTGGGCCGTCCTGACCCGAACTACTCGAGGTCAACGCCCAACCTCAACCGGGCATCTCTGCCTCAACCGGCTGCGCAGGGCCTTGCCAAGTAGAGCTGACAATAAAACCAGTCAGACAGACCAGCCATCCACTGGCTCTGTGGCTCGTGTAGAACTGAAGGGATTGGAAACCATCCAGACTGACCCATCTGCAAAGCATCAGCTCTTTTAGCCCCTTGCTGCTTGCAAGATGCTGCCGCTGGCAGAGATATCTATTTTCTACCGTGCTCATTTGCTATAGAAACAAAGGATCATTCTTCTGCCTGGTCCCAGTTGCTCTTCCTCCTCTTCTGTCTTTGGCTCGCACTAATAGGATTAGGCTGATGGAATATCACAAGTGCTTTTGGCAGTGCCGAGCTGCTTAAGCTAATTAAAGAGACAGAAATGGAGAGTTTTATCTTGACAACAGGGATCCTGAGCGCTGAGATCCCGGCCTTTGGTCCTGTGGAGGAGACCAAAGGGGGAAGATAACCGGCTGAGGAGATGTAATGAGGAAGTCGATAAGGCTCATTCCCTTCTCCTCACACTTATCTGTGAGACGCATTCCCTCTCATTTAGATTGCAGATCCTCAACGGGAAGAGAACAAAGTGGAGATTGGAGGAATGATTCCCTCCCATCGAAGTGCAGCTTTTCTAGTGGTTTCTAGAGCTCTTGCAGTTCCTTAAATAATTCAGTTTGGTAAATACCTCCGACTGTTGGGAAATCTAATGGCACTGGCCTCTTCTGCAAATTTGGTATTTTTGACAGAACATTCCCAGAAGAGATGCGTTTATAGCTGCATGTCGACGGTTCTACTGCTGCTGGTCTATTGCCTCCCTGTAGAGGAAGCAGTGGTGCTATTCAAGTTTCAAACCTGTCAGAAATATGAGAAGCAATTTCTCGTAGCAAGACGTAGCAAAATGTAGCGGATGTAGTGATATGTAGCGAGATGTAGCAAGACGTAGCGGATGTAGCGATATGTAGCAAGACGTAGCGGATGTAGCGAGATGTAGCGAGATGTAGTGATATGTAGCGAGATGTAGTGATATGTAGCGAGATGTAGCAAGATGTAGCGAGATGTAGTGATATGTAGCGAGATGTAGCAAGACGTAGCGGATGTAGCGAGATGTAGCGGATGTAGTGATATGTAGCGAGATGTAGCGAGATGTAGCGGATGTAGTGATATGTAGCGAGATGTAGCGAGACGTAGCGGATGATCCTAAACCGTAACAAACACAAAGGTCTGATAGGATTCACATTTGCAACAGAAGACACTTTGCCTCGGAGGATTTTGCTTGTGACATTTGCAGCTGGTTACGGTGTCGATGTTACTACCTTTTAATATTATTAAGGAATGTCAACCTTTGTGAAAAAATCAAAAGCAACACAAAGATGTGCTCTCAATAACAAACCTTACCTGTGTTTACTGTGTGGCCTTGTGGGTAACAGGAGAATATGAAGGAAGTACTTGTGTTTCATATAAATCCTGTTTGATCAGCTTCCATGCCAAATACAGCTTGGCTTATGTTTGAGGAACTGGTATTCATACTGGTTTGACCCTGGAGGTACGGTTACGGGTCTGTGGTCACGTGACCAGATGGACTGTAAGAGGACGATCATTGGCTACGTTTACGCACTAAATATACTTTTTTTCCCCGTCCCTCCAGAAGCTGTTCGGCAGCCATGACCCGTCCTCCGTCCAGCTCTGGGTCTCCTACAACCGCCAGCCAATGAAAGCCGCCCAGTTTATGACCCGACACCCAATCACGGTGAGTCTCTTTGGGGGAGGGGAGGAGTTTGAGAACGTATGGACCGCCTACGCTACCCAGCATGCACCTGTGTGGTGACGTGCGCTCGTCTCAACAGGAGTACTACATTGCGGACGCGTCCGAGGACCAGGTGTTCGTGTGTGTGAACCACCTGAACAACGTCACACACCTTTACATCTCAGACACACAGGGCCTCTCCTTCTCCCTGTCGCTGGAGAACGTCCTGTACTACAGTCCTGAGGGCTCGGGCAGCAACACACTCATCAGGTACACACACACACACACACACACACACACACACACACACACACACTCATCAGGTACACACACTCATCAGGTACACACACTCATCAGGTACACATACACACTCATCAGGTACACACACTCATCAGGTACACATACACACTCATCAGGTAAACACACATACAGACACGCACACACTCATCAGGTACACACATGCACTCATCAGGTACACACATGCACTCATCAGGTACACACACACTCATCAGGTACACACACACTCATCAGGTACACACACACTCATCAGGTACACACACACTCATCAGGTACACACACACACATCAGGTACACACACACTCATCAGGTACACACACACTCATCAGGTAAACACACATACAGACACGCACACACTCATCAGGTACACACATGCACTCATCAGGTACACACACTCACATCAGGTACACACACACACACACACTCATCAGGTACACACACACACACACACACACTCATCAGGTACACACACACTCATCAGGTACACACACTCATCAGATACACACACACTCATCAGGTACGCACACTCATCAGGTACACACACACTCATCAGGTACACACACATCAGTGTGTGTATAAATAAAATATAAGTTTATTATAAATAATAAATCGAGCATGATACTTAACAGTAATACTGCACATGTTGCGGTAGCTGTAGTGTCGGTTGTTCCCATGGTGACGCCCCCTGTGGTTCAGGTACTTCGCCAGCGAGCCCTTTGCAGACCTTCACCGCGTGGACGGGCTGCGCGGCGTCTTCATCGCCACGCTCATCAACGGCTCGGTGAGCGAGGACAACATGCGATCCGTCATCACGTTCGACAAGGGAGGCACCTGGGAGCTGCTGCAGCCGCCTGCTGCCGACAGCCTGGGGGGCACCGTGGACTGCCAGGTACCCGAGGACCCCTTAGGGTCTATACTGACCACCAGAGGCCACTCCTCTGGTTGTATAGAAGTCTATGCTTCATGTGTTAAAGCTGCATTCTCTCTCCTGATCACCAGGGGGCGACTCCTCTGGTTGTATAGAAGTCTATGCTTCATGTGTTAAAGCTGCATTCTCTCTCCTGACCACCAGGGGCAACTCCTCTGGTTGTATAGAAGTCTATGCTTCATGTGTTAAAGCTGAATTCTCTCTCCTGACCACCAGGGGGCGACTCCTCTGGTTGTATAGAAGTCTATGCTTCATGTGTTAAAGCTGCATTCTCTCTCCTGACCACCAGGGGCAACTCCTCTGGTTGTATAGAAGTCTATGCTTCATGTGTTAAAGCTGAATTCTCTCTCCTGACCACCAGGGGGCGACTCCTCTGGTTGTATAGAAGTCTATGCTTCATGTGTTAAAGCTGCATGGTCATAATATTCTCTCTCCTGGTGGTCAGGAGAGAGAATATTATGACCGTCTCTGTTTAAAACCACGTTGTCCTCCCCCCAGCTCGGTAAAGGTTGCTCCCTCCATCTGGCCCAGCGCTGGAGTCAGCTGTTCAACATCCAGCTGAGGAGGATGCCGATTTTATCCAAGGACTCGGCGCCGGGACTCATCATGGCCACAGGTGAGGCGACGAGCGGCGGCCTCGCCGGTGAAAAGGCGGAAAAAAGTCAAAGAGTCGAGGACGGCTCCAAGTGAGCCAAACGTCCCGTGGCCTTTGAAGGCTAATTTAAAAATTTAAAAATTAAAAAGAGAATAAAAAATATATATATTTAAAAGAAGAATTTAAAATAAGAACATTTAAAATATTTTTTTCTAAATTCTTTTTATTTTTATTTTTTATGTAAAAGGAATAATTATTAATAATAATTAAAAAATGTTTTTTAAATAAATTAAACTGGAGGTTTGTCCCATTAGAGAGAAACACCTGAAGGTTTCTCGCTGCCTCTTCACAGCTGCTGGAAAGCATCGATTTGTTGATACTCTCCAGTTTCTAGGAGACCGATTCCTCTTCACAGCCGGTCCCGCTAATTAACTTCTTATTGAGGAGGAGGAGGAGGAGGAGGAGGAGGAGGAGGAGGAGGAGGAGGAGGAGGAGCAGCAGCTCCATTCGCTTCGTTATCGCTCTCAAACAGATGAGCTAATTACTGCTGCAGCGGCCACTCAACGGGTCAAACACTCTCATTAAACACACACACACACACACACACACACACACACGCTGCACAGCTGTGTTTACACACACAACAAGCTGCTCATGTTTATTATTTCAGACTTATTGCTCTGGACATTATTCCCGACGAGACACTTTGATCCAATTCAACGGTCTGCAGGAATTTGTTGACGACCAAATTCCATTTTGTTTGTTTTGTCATCACCAAAGATTATGTTCCTCCTCATAAACAAACACAGGGAACCCTTGAACGTTGGTAGCTTGTTTAATTGGATGAGAACCGTAGTGAGAGAACGTTGAGAGAAACATGACATCATGAACCTGAAAATAACTCGACCCGCCCACCGTCTGCTAACGGGTGTGTGTGTGTGTGTGTGTGTGTGTGTGTGTGTGTGTGTGTGTGTGTGTGTAATACCCTCTTCTTTCTGTCCTCTGTTGCAGGGTCTGTAGGCAGGAACTTGGCCAACAAGCCCAACGTGTACGTCTCCAGCAGCGCCGGCGCTCGCTGGAGGGAGGTCAGTACGACACCCGACACCCGGCAAGGAGAGGGAGGCGGGGCTTCACTCTGAAACACCATAACGGTCAAACCGTCATTAAAAACACACAATTCCAATAATAAGGAAATAAAAGATTGTATTTTAATGGATTAGTAGTTTAATTATGTTTTATAATCGGCTTAGAGATTTTTTAAACCTCTCTCTGATATGTATGTTGATAGTTTTATTAAAAAATACATTTTACTAGATTACATTTGAATGCATCATGAGAACGTTATCATTTACCTTCAGCCAGTACTCATTTTCACTGAGCAGAGCCTGAACGCATCATGATAACATTATAATTTACCTTCAGTCAGTACTCTTTTTCTCTGAGCAGAGCCTGAACGCATCACCATGTACCTGAAGGGAACCTCCGCTGGTTCTCCGTTAGCGGTGATGCTAACGTTACTAGCTCTCCTGCTGGTCTAAACACTGATTGGTTGTTTACAAAGTCACATGACCAGAGACACGTCCACTTTGTCCTGATCACATGTCAAAGTTAATGTTCTGTATTTAGAATACTTTCCCCTCTTTGTCTTTGTGACGGGGAGCTGAAGCCTCACCTCAGAGCACCAGACTCCACTGACAAACTGCAGTTTAATGTCTGCCTTCGATCAGTGTGGTTTGTTGTGACTTTAAAATGACAAAATGTTTTTGTCAATGAAGTCTGGTGGCTTTGAAGAGAGCGTCTTCAGGAAGTCTTCTTTCTTTAAAGCTCATTTTAACCTCCGTGGTTCTGCAGGCGCTGGCCGGCCCTCACTTCTACACCTGGGGGGACCACGGCGGGATCCTGATGGCCATCGCACAAGGAGGCGCCACCACACATGTGAAGTGAGTCTGAGCAACTGAAAATAAATAATGTCATCGTTCATGAAGAAACATGAAACCCAGGGAGGCCCCGCCCCCTGCACAGCTTGAGGCGACCTGGGTGTGAATAAACCCTCCCTCAGTAAACAGGTGTAATATATCACCTGTTTGCCAACAGCAGCTATTCATGTTCCAGGGCAGGTGATGAAGGGAATTAATGTGGAAACGGCTCCCGTACTCTGGTTAATCGGTACCTCGTGTTTACCTTCAATTGTCATTAAAAAAGCCAAATATGCTCCTTTATTACCCGTCTTACTCTTTACTGTCCTGCTGTTGAGGAGGCTGCAGATTAAATTACTTTCTGGACATTGATTTGGATTCGTTTTTTTTGACTTATGCTATTGCCAAAACGTCAGCGTTTATCAGAAGCAGAAAGCGTCATATTTGTTATGTTTTCATCTTTCCGACGGTCCTTGAACACATCATGTGGGACAAACACTTCCTTCAGTAAACGCAACCGAAACATTTTATTATACTCGCCTGATTCACTCCAAATAAACCGTTTACTTTCATTAAATTCTGATCTCAGTGAAACGTTGACGTCGTGATTGATTCACCTGAGGGTCATTGAAATAATGCGTATTAATATGAATTATCCGTCAGGTTCAGCACCAACGAAGGCGAGACGTGGTTCGACTTCCAGTTCTCGGAGCGGGCGGTGTACGTCTACCAGCTGCTCACCGAGCCCGGGGAGAAGAGCACCATCTTCACCATCTTCGGCTCGTACGCCGACCAGCAGCACGGCTGGCTCATCCTGCAGGTCAACACCTCCGACGTCCTGGGTAGGTCGGCTCCGCCCTCACCCGGTGGTGTAGGCTCCTCCTCCTCCGGACGGTGGAGTTACTCTTAAAGAGAACTGCACTCAAAGCTTTCCTCCAGCAGGCCGGTGTGTTGGCTGTCCGTCCAACAGGATTTGGCAAAAGTTTAAAATACCAACTGATAATGTTTTTTAAAGAAAAGCTTCTGATTGGGTTGAACTGAGATGTCTTAGTTCAGGTTGTCTTTGAGAAAACACGAAAAGTCAGTTTCATAAAATGCATCATAATTGTCTTTTTATAAACGTATCTTTTAGCATAAGTCTTACATTTAAAAAAAAAAAAAAAGCAAGTCAGCGTTTCTTTGAAAGCTGTTTGTTGTGAATCAATTCAGAAAATGTAGCTGAAATATAACTTGCATGGGTTTTTCTTTGCAAAAATGGTTGTAGAATTGTAGAAAACCTCTCTGAAAATACAACCTACTGCAGTTATAAAAGCAGCTACAGTAAATATAGTTATATCTACGAGCAGAATGAGAGCGTATTGCAAATCCCATCTGAATCTATGGAGAAGTCCGTGAGTTCTCTGGAGGAGAGAATGGACCACGAGTCGGTAACTTCAGTTCTTCGTCTCCAGGCGTTCCGTGTTCGGACGCCGACTACAAGCGCTGGTCGCCGTCGGACGAGCACGGGAACGAGTGCCTGCTGGGCCGCGAGGTGACGTTCAGGAGGCGGGCGCCTCACGCAACCTGCTTCAACGGGGAGGACTTCGACCGGCCCGTCAACGTCGCCAACTGCTCGTGCACCCGGCAGGACTACGAGTGGTGAGACTCCTCTGGTTGTATAGAAGTCTATGCTTCATGTGGTAAAGCTGCATTCTCTCTACTGACCACCAGGGGGCGACTCCTCTGGTTGTATAGAAGTCTATGCTTCATGTGTTAAAACTGCATTCTCTCTAATGACCACCAGGGGCGACTCCTCTGGTTGTATAGAAGTCTATGCTTCATGTGTTAAAGCTGCATTCTCTCTCCTGACCACCAGGGGCGACTCCTCTGGTTGTATAGAAGTCTATGCTTCATGTGTTAAAGCTGCATTCTCTCTCCTGACCACCAGGGGGCGACTCCTCTGGTTGTATAGAAGTCTATGCTTCATGTGTTAAAGCTGCATTCTCTCCTCTTCCCAGTGACTATGGCTTCAAGCTGAGTGAGGACCTGTCCCTGCAGGTGTGTGTCCCCGACCCCGAATTCTCCGGTGACCTCTACGCTCCTCCGGTTCCGTGTCCCGTCGGCACCACCTACCGACGCAGCAAAGGGTGAGCTGCTGACGACTAAACTCCCCATAGACCTCTCTAAACTCCTCATAGACCTCTCTAAACTCCTCATAGACCTCTCTAAACTCCTCATAGACCTCTCTAAACTCCTCATAGACCTCTCTAAACTCCTCATAGACCTCTCTGCTCTCATTGCTGCTGTGTGAGCGTCTGTCGGCGTCATCTGATGTGTTTGGTGAGAGAGCCCTCGAGTGTCAAACCGAGGGACGTGATCAATAAGTGATCAATAACCCTCTGTGTCCCTGCTGCAGCTACAGGAGGGTGCCGGGAGACAGCTGCAGCGGAGGAGACGTGGAGTCCAGGCTGGACGGAGAGATGCTGCCTTGTCCTGTCGGAGGTAAGATGATTCATGTTGTGAGTGTTCATATTTCTGACAGTCCTTGAACACATCACGTGTGACGAACGCCTCATCAGGAGAAGCAGCCAAAACTAAAAATCACTAAAAACATTTAGAGCCTCAATTTTATTTTTCCAACTTTGGTAACACTTGTGGACACTTGGAAAATTTTGTTTATGTTGTTTAGATTCCATTGTTTTCCAATTTAGTAAAATAAATTATCAAATAAATTTAATATGTGTTTCTTTTTGTTTTTAATGAATTATGTCATAATAATAACTTATTCTGCACCAAAGACATGTTCTAGTTCTCTACTTCTACTCATGAGGGTTCTGTTTCCAGAGAGGAGCAGGACTTTTATTTTGTAGAGGAAAAAACGAGGCTACAAAGAGCAAGATGTGACTGGAGCAACAACAAAAAACACCCTGAAACTGTTCAATATAATCCACACTGTCATGTGATTTTTAATGGTCCGTCACTCGTGTCTCCTCCTGCGCTCAGAGAGCAACGAGTTCATCCTGTACGCGGTGAGGAACTCCATCCACCGCTACGACCTGGCCACCGGCACGGACCAGGCGCTGCCTCTGGCCGGCCTCCGGGAGGCCGTGGCTCTGGACTTCGACTACGACAGGAACTGCCTGTACTGGGCCGACATCTCACTGGACACCATACAGGTTAGTGGGGGGAGTTATAAATGGGACGGAAGCTTTTATTTTGAAGGAAAAATCAAGATCAGAGAGTTATACATGTGACAGGGAGCTTTTATTTTGAAGGGAAAATCAAGATCAGAAAATTATAAATGTGACGGGGGCTTTTATTTTGAAGGGAAAATCAAGACCAGAGAGTTATAAATGTGACGGGAGCTTTTATTTTGAAGGGGAAATCAAGATCAGACAAACATGATTAGATGAGACTTGACCAATCGCATCAGCCCACGTGTCCCAGTGCTTCCAGTAACCCCCCCCCTCACCCCCACAGCGCCTGTGTCTGAACGGCAGCACAGGTCAGGAGGTCGTCGTGAGGAAGGACCTGCAGAACGTGGAGGCTCTGACCTTTGACCCCATCAGCCGACTGCTCTACTGGGTCGACGCCGGAGCGCAGAAGATCGAGGTGCTGAGAACGAGTTATCCTGATTCCCATAATAATAATAATAATAATAATAATAATACTAACAATAATTATTGAACCACCTGGTCACCTGCACATTGAGGCCTGAACCCGTAGAAACGTGTCCCGTTGTGTTTGAAGGTCTCGAACCCCGACGGCGACCTGCGCCACACGCTGCTCAACTCCTCAGTCCTGGAGCACCCGAGAGCCCTGGTGCTGCTGCCTGGAGAGAGGTGTGTGTGTGTGTGTGCATATTGATTTATATATACTGTACATAATTATTTATATATGTGTATAATATATATATATATATATTTAATAGATATATTTTATATATTTCTTTTTTTATATATTAAGTTATTTATATATGCTTTTTATATATGTATTATATATTTATGTGTATTTATATATTATTTTATTTATAAATATGTATTTATATTGATTTATATATATATACATATTTATTTATATAAGTAAAAAATTTGCAAAAGAAAAAGATTTGCACACACAAATTCAATAAGACAAACAATACCCCCCTCCGCCCAGCCTGATGTTCTGGACCGACTGGGGCGACCGGGCCGCCGGCGTGTACCGCGGCTCCATGGACGGCAGCAACGTGTCCTGCGTGGCGTCGGACGGCGTGCGCTGGCCCAACGGCATCACGGCCGACGAGCGCTGGCTGTACTGGACCGAGGCCTACAGCGACCGCATCGAGCGGGCCGACTTCAGCGGCCGCATGCGGAGCGTGCTCGTGGAGGGGCTGCCCCACCCCTACGCCATCGCCGTGTTCAAGGTCAGGAGCAGCAACAACAACAACAACAACAACAACAACAACAGGGTCGGGTCCTCATCTGTGTTTTCTTCCCTCAGAACGACCTGTACTGGGACGACTGGTCCCGCATGGGGATCTTCAAAGCCCCCAAAGCCGGGTCCCAGAGCAACGAGCTGATCGTGGGCCGGCTCACCGGAGTCATGGACCTGAAGATCTTCTACAAGGGGAAGAACCGGGGTGAGCGCAGACCCGCATTTCAAAATAAAACACATTTAAGAGGCAAAAAAAAAAAGGATTAATTATATATATATATATATATATATATATATATTTGAAAACAATGGAAATAAATCTCCTTTTTTTTCTTAATTAATAAGAATATAGGATACATAGATACTACGACTACATTAAGGCACGTAGTAGATAACAGGACACACACACACATACACACCACACACACACACACACACACACCACACACACTCTCTGTGTATTCGTGACGTGTGTGTGTCCTCAGGTCACAACGCCTGTGCTGACCAGCCCTGCAGTCTGCTCTGCCTGCCTCAGCCGGGTCACCGACACACCTGCGTTTGCCCCGACGACGCCCCCACCGTCACCATGCCGACCGGAGAGCTGCAGTGCCAGTGCCCCGCCGGCTACCTGCTGCAGAACAACACCTGTGTGAAGACCGGTGAGGCTGAGCCCCACACACGCACACACGCACACACACACACACACGCTCTGACCCGTGTGGTTCGTCCAATCAGAGCACAGCTGCCTGCCCAACCAGTACCGCTGCTCCAACGGCCGCTGCATCAGCAGCATCTGGAAGTGCGACAGCGACAACGACTGCGGCGACATGAGCGACGAGCAGGAGTGCCGTGAGTACCGCCCGCCGCCCGCAGACGTACAATAACCCGTTAATGCGTCACATGACCGAGTTCCCTCGCCGCCCGCAGCCACCACCACCTGCGACCCGTCCAACCAGTTCCGCTGCGCGGCCTCGGGCTCCTGCATCCCGCTGGCCTTCAGGTGCGACCACGAGGACGACTGCGGAGACAACAGTGACGAGGAGCGCTGCGGTGAGGAGGCTGACATCATGGGAAATATCTGTTATATGTCATTATATGTTTTATATGTATTATATCATCACGGGTTTGTCAGGATAAAAACAAGTTTAGTTAGTTTTATTTACATTGTTTTGCCAGGAAGTTACTTTTTCTCCCATCTCTGAAAATCGGCCATCTTTTAATTTTTGATTTGGGAAAAGATCATTATTTTAGTAATAATTTAGTTGTTTGTTGTTGTAATTCTCATCTCGGCCACAAGAGGCTGCCGTGCTCGTGTAACCGAGACCTGCAGGTGAGTTTAAGACTAATTCAAACTTTTAGTTTCACGGTTCTTGAGTCAGAAACAACGGAGAGAAAAAGATTTAAACTCTCAGGGTTCTGTAAGGAAGTCAGATCAGAGCGGAGCTGAACATGAGTTCAGTGTTTTTATAATAACTCTGTGAAGCAACATATTTATGGTTTTAAGTCAAATGCATGGCTCCGCCCCAGAGTCCCACCAGTGCGGCCCGGGGGAGTTCACGTGTGCTCGGGGAGTTTGCATCCGAGAGGCGTGGCGCTGCGACGGAGACAACGACTGCAGGGACTGGTCCGACGAGGCCAACTGCACAGGTGAGGCCTGCACCTGACACCTTTCAGTCTGAACCCTGACCGCTCGCATCACAACGCTGGACTCCCTCCCCGCTTGTCCCCAGTGGGCCACCATACCTGTGAGGCCAGCAGCTTCCAGTGCCACACGGGCCACTGCATCCCGCAGCGCTGGATGTGCGACGGCGACGACGACTGTCAGGACGACTCGGACGAAGACCCGCGATACTGTGGTGGGCGGAGTCACGGCGTGATGGGGATGTGTGTGAGCGCGATGTGTGTGAGCGATGGCAGGATGTGTGTGAGCATGATGTGTGTGAGCATGATGTGTGTGAGCATGATGTGTGTGAGCGATGGCAGGATGTGTGTGAGCATGATGTGTGTGAGCATGATGTGTGTGAGCATGATGTGTGTGAGCGATGGCGTTGATGTTTAGCTCCGCCTCTTCCAGAGGGAACTCGCTGTAATGGCTTCCTGTGCTCCAACAACACCTGCCTGCCGGCCACCGCTCACTGCAACGGCGTCCAGGAGTGTCCAGATGGCGCCGACGAGCACAACTGTGGTGAGTGATTGTTTACCAGCTTTGTTTTGATGTATTTACACAACAAATCAGAAGAAAATCAGGAAATCAATATTCACATATGGTCAAGTTACACAACAAAGATTTATTTTGCTAATACATTTCATTTTTGTTAATGTCCTAGTACAAATACATATATCTGTGACAAAAAAATAAAATATACATATTGTGACGTCACGGAAGGCGACGCCACATTCAGCGGGGTTCACAAGCAGTGCGAGGAGACCGGATTCGAGCAAAACAAGGCTTTTATTAATAGTCCGGGGAAATTAATCAAAAACACAACAAAATTCTGTCCTCTCGGGAGCTTTCAATGCTCACCGG
Organism: Cottus gobio; assembly: GCA_023566465.1. NCBI lineage: Eukaryota > Metazoa > Chordata > Actinopteri > Perciformes > Cottidae > Cottus > Cottus gobio. The sequence goes on along the minus strand of CM042220.1, from coordinate 27,197,051 downwards.
TTAGTATAATCCACAGGGAAGTATATTCCAAAAGCATAGCCTCGCCGCCCTCTGGTCTTCCCCAGAGCCCAGCTGCGTGGCTGCGTTTACTCTCACCCAAAGAACCCCAACAACACACCACACCCAACACCCGTGTCTCCTTTTTACCCTCCCGCTCATCAGCTCCTGATTTGCTCCAGCTGCGTGGGCAGCTGGGCCCTAGAGGGGTGTAGTTCCCGACCCCGCCAGCAGATGGAGCCACAGCTGTCTGGGCTTGCCGCCACCTCAGGGGGATGCAACGTCCCTCCAGGACACAGCCCCCCCCGTGACATCACATATCCCTCTCCTCGGGACCGACGTCCTCGTCGGGGACAACGCCGCGCAGACGGCGTCCCGCCGAGAGAGGGCATCCGCACTGCCGTGGTGCTGCCGGCCCTGTGGACAACAGAAAAGTTAAACGGTTGCAAGCTCAAACCACCTGGTCACTAATGTCTCCCGGCCCACTGGCCCCACACACGGGCCCGAGCCGCTGGCTCGGCCCCCTGTCTCCGGCCCCACCGGGTCCCGGCCCCCTGGCCCGTCAGCCGGTCCTGCTCGGCCCTCCGGAGCCGGCCCCGGAGCGTGTGGATCTCCCAGCGCAGCCAGTCCTCCTCCGCCTCCTCCCGGCGGATGATGAGCCCCGGCTGACCCGTGGGCCTCTGCCGCCTCGGCGGCTGGCCTTGGCCTTGGCCTTGCCGTGCCCAGACCTCCCTCCTGGTTGGCGGGCGTGGTGGCGTCCTCCAGGGCGCCTCCTCCGGGTTCAGGGCCTCCGCCCGCCCCCTACAGTACCGCTGGATGTGGCCCCTGAGTCCGCAGGTCCAACACCGTTTGAGGCACTGCCTCTGCTGATGTCCGCTTCGGCCGCACCCCCAGCACCTCCGCTCCGGTGCCTTCGGCGGTGTCCAGCGCTCCGGCCGGCCCCATCCGCCGTTCCCTGGCTCCGTCGCTCTCTCCGCCGGGCCCTGGTCTGGCTCCTCCGGCGCCGACCGCCGCCGTCGCGTCCGCCCCTCCTCCACCTGCTCGGAGTCCGGGTCCGCCTTCGCTGCCGTCTGCGCCGCCGTCACCGTCATCGCCGGAGCCGCCGCCGTCTGTCTGCCGACCGTAGTCGGCCCCTGGCGGTCGCTCGGCAGCTCCGTCGTCCGGCCCCCTGTTGGGTGGACCGCCGCCTCCGCCGTCATCGGAGCGGCCGCTCCCGCTGCCATCTCCGTCGGCGCCGCCGCTGGAGCTGTCTTCGTCGTGCCCCACGACGTCTGCGCCGCCGCCTCTGCCGTCATCGTCGCTGCCGCGCCCGCTGACGTCTGCGCCGCCGCCTCTGCCGTCATCGTCGCTGCCGCGCCCGCTGACGTCTGCGCCGCCGCCTCTGCCGTCGTCGTCGCGCCCGCTGACGTCTGCGCCGCTGCCTCTGCCGTCGTCGTAGCCGCCGCGCCCGCTGACGTCTGCACCGACGCCTCCACCGTCGCTGGAGTCCGCGTCGTCGGAGCCGTTGACGTCTGCGCCGCCCGGGTCTTCTGGCGGCGGGCGTCCGTCTGGGTCGCCCCGACCCTCTGGCGCCTCACCTCCGTCTGGGTCGCTGCTTCGGCCGATTCTGGAGCCGCCGCCTCTAGCTCACCAGACGCCTGCAGCCAGCTGTCCAGCGTCGCAAGGCGGAGCCGCTCCCTCTCTGCCTGCTCCTCCAGCTGCTTGACCAGCGTCTCCACCGTGCTGGCGTACCCCTCGATCTGCGCCTCCAGCTGGCCCCGCTCGTCCTCCAGCTGCCGCAGCCGTGCGCTGTCGGCCAGCTCCCGTCCCTCTGGTGCCGTCGGGACCCGCACCGCCTGTGCCTCCAGCCGTGCTTCCGGCGCCGCTCGCCGCACACCGTCGCCGGTCCACGCCGCGTACAGCGCCTCTAGCGCCGCACCCCCGTCATCTGGCTCCTCCAGCCGCTGCGTCTTCCCCACTGGCATCCCCCGTTGGGCGCCACTGTGGCCAGGTTCGATCTTGTGGGCCTCACGCAGCTCGTCGCAGAGGGCCGCCACGAAAGCGTAGCGTTTATGGCGCTTTGGCATCGTTCACCGGTACCAGCTTATCCCCACACCTCTGCTTCTCCTCTTCCAGTCGGCGGGGACCTTACGGCCAACTTGGAACCCTGGGTGCTCAAACCGTCGGTGTCCTCCTCTGTCATGCACTATTCCCGCTTGTATGCCCGCATTCTCCACCATCTGTGACGTCACGGAAGGCGACGCCACATTCAGCGGGGTTCACAAGCAGTGCGAGGAGACCGGATTCGAGCAAAACAAGGCTTTTATTAATAGTCCGGGGAAATTAATCAAAAACACAACAAAATTCTGTCCTCTCGGGAGCTTTCAATGCTCACCGGTTAGTATAATCCACAGGGAAGTATATTCCAAAAGCATAGCCTCGCCGCCCTCTGGTCTTCCCCAGAGCCCAGCTGCGTGGCTGCGTTTACTCTCACCCAAAGAACCCCAACAACACACCACACCCAACACCCGTGTCTCCTTTTTACCCTCCCGCTCATCAGCTCCTGATTTGCTCCAGCTGCGTGGGCAGCTGGGCCCTAGAGGGGTGTAGTTCCCGACCCCGCCAGCAGATGGAGCCACAGCTGTCTGGGCTTGCCGCCACCTCAGGGGGATGCAACGTCCCTCCAGGACACAGCCCCCCCCGTGACATCACAATATATACATGTAAAACAAATTATAAATAAATTATAAAAAAGTATTATGTATGGAAAAACATGAATTAAATAAAAGATAAATTAAACAAAATAAATAAGACATACAATTAGCAAGTTAATCTTGTGAAACATATATCCGTCACATAAAAATCTAAAAATAATAAATAAAACATACATATAAAACTTATTAATACATTTCATATAAATTATAAAAAAGTTTATAAAATTATAAAATTAGCATGTTAAATAATCTTCTTATTAACATATTCATTTATTAATTTAATTTGAGCAACAACAGGATATCTTGTTGGACCCTTCAGACAATGCCCATGTTGTCCCGTGTGTTTGAGGCTATCCTCTGTCCATGTGTTTGAGGCTATCCTCTGTCCATGTGTTTGAGGCTATCCTCTGTCCATGTGTTATAGGCTATTCTCTGTCCATGTGTTTGAGGCTATCCTCTGTCCATGTGTTTGAGGCTATCCTCTGTCCATGTGTTTGAGGCTATCCTCTGTCCATGTGTTTGAGGCTATCCTCTGTCCATGTGTTTGAGGCTATCCTCTGTCCATGTGTTTGAGGCTATCCTCTGTCCATGTGTTTGAGGCTATCCTCTGTCCATGTGTTTGAGGCTATCCTCTGTCCATGTGTTTGAGGCTATTCTCTGTCCATGTGTTTGAGGCTATCCTCTGTCCATGTGTTTGAGGCTATCCTCTGTCCATGTGTTTGAGGCTATCCTCTGTCCATGTGTTTGAGGCTATCCTCTGTCCATGTGTTATAGGCTATTCTCTGTCCATGTGTTTGAGGCTATCCTCTGTCCATGTGTTTGAGGCTATTCTCTGTCCATGTGTTTGAGGCTATCCTCTGTCCATGTGTTATAGGCTATCCTCTGTCCATGTGTTTGAGGCTATCCTCTGTCCATGTGTTTGAGGCTATCCTCTGTCCATGTGTTTGAGGCTATCCTCTGTCCATGTGTTATAGGCTATCCTCTGTCCATGTGTTATAGGCTATCCTCTGTCCATGTGTTTGAGGCTATCCTCTGTCCATGTGTTATAGGCTATCCTCTGTCCATGTGTTTGAGGCTATTCTCTGTCCATGTGTTTGAGGCTATCCTCTGTCCATGTGTTTGAGGCTATCCTCTGTCCATGTGTTATAGGCTATCCTCTGTCCATGTGTTATAGGCTATCCTCTGTCCATGTGTTTGAGGCTATCCTCTGTCCATGTGTTATAGGCTATCCTCTGTCCATGTGTTTGAGGCTATCCTCTGTCCATGTGTTTGAGGCTACCCTCCTCTGTGTCGCCCACAGACCCGCTGTGCACTCGCTACATGGAGTTCGTGTGCAAGAACCGAGCCCAGTGTCTGTTCCAGTCGCTGGTCTGTGACGGGATCAAACACTGCGAAGACGGATCCGACGAGGACGGCGACTACGCCGGCTGTGGTGCGTTAAAGGACAGAAAGAATGCCGGTCACGAGCAACTTCGCGGTCCACCACAACGTGTTCTACTTCTGTCTTCATTCACGAGGACGTTAGAGCTCGACTTGATTTCACCTCATTTTGTAACGCTGTCCATCAGAACCCTGAGCGCTTTGTATCCACACATGTATTTAGTTGTGTTCACTATGAGTTGTGCGTCCCTTCTGACGTCCCGGTGTGTTTCTTCCCGGCAGCCACGCCGTCTGAATTCGGCAAAGTGTGCGACGCCTACACCTTCCAGTGTGCCAACGGAGTGTGTGTGAGCCTGGAGTGGAAGTGTGACGGCATGGACGACTGCGGGGATTATTCTGATGAAGCCAACTGTGGTGAGGAGGACACACACACACACACACACACACACACACACACACACACACACAGGTTGTGTAACCCGCCCGGTGTGTTGCAGCTGCTCCCACCGAGGTCCCGGGCTGCTCCAGGTATTTTCAGTACGAGTGCAGAAACGGACGCTGCATCCCGACGTGGTGGAAGTGCGACGGAGAGAACGACTGCGGGGATTGGTCCGACGAGGCCCAGTGCACAGGTACGCACAGCGGACGTTATGATAGCAAGCTTTCTGTTTTTAATAATTCTCATTATTTATTTATTACCTATAAATAACCCTAATACGGCGTCATATCCATCCACTAAATGTAGTTCCTAAATATGTGTTGATAATAAACAGATGAAAATAGTATTTACTGAACAAACTAAATAATAAATCAACATTGTTTCTATATTTAAACATGTTTAATGGGCCTCTCCATACTTCCCCTTTAATGAATGAGTTAGCGTCCTCAGTCATTAATCCCTCCGCCCTGCAGGTGGAGGGACCCCCCACACCGTGGCCCCCGGCCCCTCCACCTGCGCCCCCAACCGCTTCCACTGCGGCTCGGGCGCCTGCATCATCAACAGCTGGGTGTGCGACGGCTACGCCGACTGCCCCGACGGCAGCGACGAGCTGGGCTGCCCCACAGGTAGCTCCGCCCCCCGCTCTTCTTCTTCTCTCTCCTGAATGTCCGCAGAGTAACCGTCACGTTCTCTCTCCGTCCGCAGCGGCCAACGGCTCCGTAACGGCGTCTCCGGCGCCGACCCAAGCCCCGCCCTCCCCCACGCGGTGCCTCCGGGGGCAGTTCCTGTGTCGCCGCCCCCCCCGCTGCATCCCCGACTGGCAGCGCTGCGACGGCCAGAACCACTGCCAGGACGGGTCCGACGAAGCCCACTGCCGTGAGTCCTCAGACGGGCCTGTAAAGCTATGAGAACCAGAACCAGAAGTAGAACCAGAACCAAAACCTGAACTGCAGAATCAGAAGTTGAACCAGAACCAAATGTTGAAGCAGAACCAGAACTAGACGTAGAACCAGAACCTGAAGTAGAACCTGAAGTTTAACCAGAACCGCAGAACCAGAACCCGACTCAGAACCTGACCCAGAAGTTGAACCAAAACTAGAAGTAGAACCATAAGTAGAACCTTAACCAGAACCAGAAGTAGAACCTTAACCAGAAGTAGGACCAGAACCAGAAGTAGAACCTTAACCAGAACCAGAAGTAGAACCTTAACCAGAAGTAGAACCAGAACCAGAAGTAGAACCTTAACCAGAAGTAGAACCAGAACCAGAAGTAGAACCTTAACCAGAAGTAGAACCTTAACCAGAACCAGAAGTAGAACCTTAACCAGAAGTAGAACCAGAACCAGAAGTAGAACCTTAACCAGAAGTAGAACCTTAACCAGAACCAGAGCAAAAGAGCAAATGTTTTGGATTTATTGAATGGATTCAAACTCAGAAAATAAACTTTTAAAGTTCTGGTTCTTTTGGCTAAAAGACCAAATTATTACAAATGTGTTATTATAAATGTGGAAAAGTTTAGAGATATTATTTTTTTATTTACATTGTGTGTCTATTAATAATCCAACAGATAAAATAAGAGATATCTGACTTGATGGTTGACTTCACATTATTTACACATATGAAATATCAAACCTACTAGAATAATAATAATAATAATATAATAATAAAGGCTCCTCCCCTGCGCTGCCCTCCCCAGCCACCAGGGGGCCTCTGTTCTGTGGTAACGGCTCGCGCTGCGCTGACGGTGAGGCCTGCGTGCTGGACAGCGAGCGCTGCGACGGCTTCCTGGACTGCTCCGACCGCAGCGACGAGGACAACTGCACCCGTAGGTCCCCGAGCACCCTCACATGGTCTCGGGCCCCCGAGCACCCTCACCGGTCTCGGGCCCCCGAGCACCCTCACATGGTCTCGGGCCCCCGAGCACCCTCACCGGGCTCGGGCCCCCGAGCACCCTCACATGGTCTCGGGCCCCCGAGCACCCTCACATGGTCTCGGGCCCCCGAGCACCCTCACCGGGCTCGGGCCCCCGAGCACCCTCACATGGTCTCGGGCCCCCGAGCACCCTCACCGGGTCTCTGCCCCTAAAGGCTGGGGGGCTTGATGATGTTTTGTAGAAGCCAGTATGTGTACTTCAGTACTTTGAGGTACTTAAAGGGATGTTTGAGGTACTTCTCCAGAGTTGGAGTTTGGAGAGACGTCTTTAGAATGTAAAACCAGGCTCCGTTGATAAAACAGTCATTTTACCGCTCAGGACACAGGAGCTGCTGCCTCCTGCTGGTATTCTGTTATTATCAGACTTTAGTGAATCTGAACTAATGTGAAACAATAAAATCCCTCAACAACACAAACTAACCTGCAGCAGGAGACCAGCAGCTCCTGTGTCCTCAGAGGTTAAAATGTTGTTTTTTTCAATGGAGTCTGGTGGTTTAACGGCTTCAGTTCATGTCTGAAAGGTAACGAGGTGAAACTCTAAAACTCTGTGTACTTCTGTGTAGAAGTACCTCATACAACACAAACATCCCTTTAAGAAGCATTTAGTATTGAAATCAGTGCGATGCTGCCCCCTGCTGGCCGTTGGTGTGTATTTCAGCTGTGTGATGAAACTAAACTGAGGTCCACCCCCCCTGTCCCCCCAGTGGACTCCCTGGCCTATAAGGTCCAGAACCTCCAGTGGACTCCTGACTTCCTGGGTGCCATCACCCTGACGTGGTCCCGCCCTAAAAACCTCCCCCTGGACTCGTGCTACTTCCTCATATACTACAGGTGAGCTGCTGCCTTCAGGTGCTGCAGGGATTCTAAGACCTGAAGGAGTTTTAACCCAGCAGGAAGCAGAAGATCCATGTGTGTGGATCCATTGATCCAGTAATGGGTTGTGTTGTTGGTGCTCCGCCTCCAGGCTCGTGGGCACCCAGCAGTGGACCATCATGGACACCCACAGCAACAAGACCAGCTACAAGCTGACGGTGCTGAAGCCGGACACCACCTACCACGTGAAGGTGCTCACCCAGTGCCTCAGCAAGATGCACAAGACCAACGAGGCGGTGACCGTGAGGACGCCGGAGGGCCGTGAGTAGCACCGGAGGAGGAGCCAAGTATTACGAGTCTTGTATGGAAACACAGAGACTCACTGAGCCCCCCCTCCCCCCCACAGTGCCCGACCCCCCCAGGAACCTGCAGCTGTCCTGCGACAGCGGCGAGGACGGCACGGTGGACGCGTCCTGGAGCCCTCCGGACAAAGGCCACGGCCTCATCAGAGAGTACATCGTGAGTTACTGAATTACATCTGGATTCATTCTAGTTCATCACCAACAACACATTTTACTGATTACACCTGAACGCACCATGAGAACGTTATCATTTACCTTCAGCCAGTAACCATTTTCACTGAGCAGAGCCTGAACGCATCTCCATGTACCTGAAGGGAACCTCCGCTGGTTCTCCGTTAGCGGTGATGCTAACGTTACTAGCTCTCCTGCTGGTCTAAACACTGATTGGTTGTTTACAAAGTCGTGTGTGTGTGTGTGTGTGTGTGTGTGTGTGTGTGTGTGTGTGTGTGTGTGTGTGTGTGTGCGCGCGTGTGCGTGCGTGTGCGTGTGTCAGGTTGAGTTCAGTGAGCGAGGCGGTCTGGACTGGATGTCCCAGAGATGCACCACAACCAGCAGCGCGGTGAAGGAGCTGCAGCCGGAAACTCTGTACAGGTTCAGGGTGAGAAATGTGTGTCAATGTTGTGATGTCATTGTGTTGATGTTGTGATGTCATTGTGTTGATGTTGTGATGTCATTGTGTCAATGTTGTGATGTCATTGTGTTGATGTTGTGATGTCATTGTGTTGATGTTGTGATGTCATTGTGTCAATGTTGTGATGTCATTGTGTCAATGTTGTGATGTCATTGTGATGTCAATGTTGTGATGTCATTGTGTTGATGTTGTGATGTCATTGTGTCGATGTTGTGATGTCATTGTGTTAATGTTGATGTTTCTCAGGTGGCGGCGGTGACCAGTCGAGGTGTGGGTAACTGGTCCGAGGTGAAATCCATCACCCCAAAGAAAGGTACAGCCTGCCCAACACTGCCACCTGCTGGTGTGTGTGGACGTTGCACTTATAACACCCTTATAAAACCCTTATAACACCTTATAACACCCTTATAACACCTTATAACACCCTTATAAAACCCTTATAACACCTTATAACACCCTTATAAAACCTCACCTGCTCTTCCTGCAGCTCTTCCTCCTCCCTCCGTCATCGCTGACAGCATCACTGCCGACTCCATGAGCCTCTCGTTCAGCTTCAACTCCCAGTATGAGGTGAGAGAGGGAGAAAGAGAGGGAGGGAGAGACTCCCTAAAGTCGAGGTCTGTCCTCATGACACTGATCAGTCCCCCCCCCACCCCCAGGTGAAGCAGTACCTGGTGGTCCTCTCCTGGCAGTTTGACTCCCACGTGAAGGAGAGTAAGGACTACAGCGTGACGGAGCGGATCCTTAAAGGTACGGCGTCGTTCCCTCCGCCCCCCTCCCCCTCCTGTACGTTGACCTTTAACCCCGGCTTTGTCTCCAGCCACCAACCTGACGGCGGGCACCCTGTACGAGGTGGCCGTATGGGCGCACACCAGCATCGGGGACAGTCCCACCGCGCTGTCCCACCACCAGACCGCCGGCGCCCAGCCCGAGAGGCCCTTCCTCAAGACCCGGGCCCTGAACCAGACCGCCGTGGACTGCAGCTGGACCGTCAACAGCACCGCCGCTCAGGTACCGCACTGGACCACCATGGACCAGGTCTCTGTGAAGACCTGGGCTTTCAGACACCCAGGAGCATGCTGGGTAGTGGAGGAGCCTTGTGTCCTCGCTATGTTAGCTTAGCTTCCATCTCTCCTCCATCATGGGGACGGTGTTTATGAAAGTAAGTATCGTGTGTGTGTGTGTGTGTGCAGCTGTATGGTGTGTTTTATGCCACCTCCTTCCTGGACCTGTACCGCAGCCCCCGTCAGGTCGGCACCGCCTCCCTCAGCCTGACGGTCACGGTGGACAGCGACGAGCAGTACCTCTTCCTGGTGAGTCCAGCGACCTCCAAACGACCTCCACGAAAACTACCTCAAACTATTGTCACCTTATGTTCCATATGTGTGTTATTAGAATTATTATTATTATATCCAGCAGTTCCTATGAAAATGAGCAGTGGATTGATGATATTTTATTTTTTATTAACTTTTTATAAACGTGCCATTTAGATTTGAGTTAAGTTTTCTGGTTTCCTCAACTGTGAGAAACCAGAATGACAGCTGGTGTGAAAGTAAAAGATACGAGATTATAAAACAACAACAACAAACTTAAAGGGACAGTGACACACTTTATTATTCAGGATTATTTCTCATCGTGTGTTTTTGGAGAGAGGTTGACTGTTAATTTACCATCAAATGTAGCATTCACAACAATGCAGGCGCAGAAATATGGATACAAATATCATTTAGGCTCACATTCGGTCAATTTCCCTTCATACAATCCTTTAAACACGAGATCCAGGAGTTAGCGTTTAGCTCCCTGACCGCTAACAACAGGTGTGCCGCTCCTGTGGTGCCTTCAGGTGCGTTTAGCTCCCATTAACAACAGGTGTGACCCTCCTGTGGTGCCTTCAGGTGCGAGCCGTGGCCCCGTTCCTGGGCCCGCCCTCCGACTACGCCGTGGTGAAGATGATCCCCAACGAGAGGCTGCCGCCCAGGAACCTGCACCGGGTGCGTGTGGACAAGACGCAGGCCACGCTGAAGTGGCAGCCGCCCTACGACGCCCCGAACGCAGCGCTGGTACGTGGGGAACCGGTTCTAGAGGAGGGGAACCGGTTCTAGAGGAGGGGGGACCGGTTCTAGAGGAGGGGGGTCCGGTTCTAGAGACAGGGGGGTCCGGTTCTAGAGGAGGGGAACCGGTTCTAGAGGAGGGGGGACCAGTTCTAGAGGAGGGGGGACCGGTTCTAGAGGAGGGGAACTGGTTCTAGAGGAGGGGGAACCGGTTCTAGAGGAGGGGGACCGGTTCTAGAGGAGGGGGGTCCGGTTCTAGAGACAGGGGGGACCGGTTCTAGAGGAGGGGAACCGGTTCTAGAGGAGGGGGGACCAGTTCTAGAGGAGGGGGGACCGGTTCTAGAGGAGGGGAACTGGTTCTAGAGGAGGGGGGCCAGTTCTAGAGGAGGGGGAACCCGTTCTAGAGGAGGGGAACTGGTTCTAGAGGAGGGGGGCCGGTTCTAGAGGAGGGGGAACCCGTTCTAGAGGAGGGGGAACCGGAGGACCGGTGGGGCTTGGAGGGCTTTAGAGGTTCTGGAGTTAACCTGGTATCATGTGGTTGTGTCTCTTCCCCCCCCCCAGACCTATGCGATCCATGTGCGGGACCTGGTCCGTAAGCAGGACTGGGACTACAAGCTGACCAGCAGCAACAACACGGTGGAGTACCAGCTGAGGGGTCTGGAGCCCGGAGGCCGCTACAGTGTGTCTGTGCGGCTCCGCAACATGAGCAAGGAGGCGGGCTTCACCCTCAGCACGGGTACACACACACACACACACATGCATGTGGACACACACACACACGCACACACACACACACACCAGTACACACACATGCATGTGGACACGCACACACACGCACACACACACACACGTACACACACATGCATGTGGACACGCACACACACACACACACACACACACACCTCGTCTTCACCTCCTTTTATAAAACTCTCTCTCTCCTTCAGTTCCTCTTCCGGCTCCAGAGGCCCTGAAGATCCTCACGGAGAAAGACCACGTGTTCCTGTTCTGGAAGAGTCTGGCGGTCCGAGAGAAGGGCTTCAACGAGAGCCGGGTGGGTACACCTGGTTACCTGTAATACGGGTGTTTACCTGTATTAAACCATCCGGTGCTCCATCAACGTGTGTTTTCCGTGCACAGGGCTACGACGTGCACGTGCACGACAGCGTGACCAACCTCACGTCGTACCTGGGGAACACCACGGAGACGTTCTTCAGGATCGGCAGTCTGATGCCGGGACACAACTATACGTTCTCCGTGCAGGCGCGCTGCCTCATGAGCAGCCAGCTGTGTGGGGAGCCGGCACTGCTGCTGTACAGCCAGCTGACGGGTGAGGACGCACACACACACACACACACACACACGGACACGGACGGACACACACACACACACACACACACACGGACACGGACGGACACACACACACACACACGAACGGACACACACACACACGGACGGACACACACACACGAACGGACACACACACACACGAACGGACACACACACACAGACACACACACACACGGACACGGACGGACACACACACACACGGACGGACACGGACGGACACACACACACACGGACGGACACACACACACACACACACGAACGGACACACACACACACACACACGGACGGACACACACACACGAACGGACACACACACACACACACACACACACGAACGGACACACACACACACACACACACACACGAACGGACACACACACACGGACACACATACAGACACAGATTTAAAAGGACAAAGCAGCATTGTGAGATGAGCCCCCCCCCCCCTCCTCCTGGTCCAGGGGCCACCGACGCCTCCCGACCCGAGGGCCACTCGGGTGACGTGGCGGCCGTGGTGGTGCCGGTGCTCTTCCTGCTGCTGCTCGGCGTGTGCGGCGGCCTGGTGGCGCTCTACCTTCGTCACCGCCGGCTGCAGAACAACTTCACCGCCTTCGCCAACTCGCACTACAACTCCCGGCTGGGCTCGGCCATCTTCTCCTCGGGGGACGAGCTGGGTGAGACCATTTAAAACCTTTAGAGGGGTCCGGGCTCAGGGTACCGCTTTTCCTCCTGTCCTTCATCGTCTCCTCCTTCCTCCCAAGGTGACGATGATGAAGATGCTCCGATGATCAGCGGCTTCTCGGACGACGTTCCCATGGTGATCGCGTAGCAAGACGTCCCCCCCCCCCCATCAGCGGGCGCGGAGGAAACCGCCGGTAACTCCGCCCCCTGCCCCCCCCCTCCCCCCACAACTTAGCAGGAAACGTGAAGAAAAATGAAAAAAGTGTCAAGAGAGAAAGAGATATTTTTCAAAAATACAATGCACTTTTTTGTGGATGCGCAATAACTTATTTTTTATAATATTACATATATATATGTGTGTGTATATATATATATACATATATGTAAATATATACGCATATATATGTATATATGGGGTCAAAAAAAGAAGAAAGGCCAGCGAGGAAGAGGAGGACTGAAGCAAACTGTGAAGGAGTTTTGTTTGCAAACTCGCGTCCTTTGCTTAACGGCAAAATAAGCATCCAGAGACTGAAATATATAGAATGCAACAAAAACACACATAGGGAAAAAATAAAAAAATATATATAGAGAGAGAAATGCTGTATTCAACATGTACAAAGCGGTGGCGGTGACATCTTTTGCTTTCGGCGTGAGGCGTCTCCTCCTCTTCACGATCTCAATCGGCGCCCCCTTCTGGCGGCTCGGCGCCCAGCGGGTCTCGAACCGGTGGATGGCGCGTAGTCACACCTGTACATTCCCCACCACCAGCACACACCTGTTGGACGTCCGCACGGAGAGAGGCGGCGAGCGCAGCCGCATC